>CM073467.1:34587500-35167500 GCA_037074535.1 Gleditsia sinensis | reverse complement strand
TTTGTCTCTCTTAAAGTTTAAAACAAAATTATATTTAAATTTAAATACAAAATTTTCTTGAAATTTATTAAATTAACATTTATATTCTCTCAAGTTTTTAAAAAACTACACTCATCTCTTATTTTAACATTTTATAAATATTAATTTGATTTTTGACTATTTGTATTGCATTGAATTAAACTATTTCTAACTAATTATGAATTGTTAAAAGAAAAAAAATATAAAGTATAAGTTTTATTAATAATTTTATGGTTAAATTTTTTTCTATAAATTAAAATTAAAGAAATTGTGAGTGTAATTAGAAGAGGTAAATATAATATAAATAAAAAATAAAAAATAATACTTTTTAATTAAAATTTTAATTTTAAAAATTATACTCCCTTATCTTATTTTAAGTTTTTATACGTATTAATTTGATTTTTTAATAATATTCTATCAAATTAAACTATTTATAACTAATTTATAAGCTTTTAAAATTATATATATATAAGGTATAAGTTTCGTTAATATTTTATAATTTAAAAAGGAATTTTTATATAAACTAAAATTAGAGAAATTGTTATTGTAATTAGGGAAAATAAATATAATTTAATTTAAAAATAAATAAGATAATATTTTTAATTATAATATTGTTATTGTAAAATAAATATGGTAACTACATTACACTTGTGATTTGATCGAGAAGATTATATTTTTTTCATTTTATTATAATTTTTTATTGACCATTGAAGCTAGTTCAATTAGGATGAGAGGCGTGAGGGACTGCTGGCACGTTCCATCTCTTTCTCAGTGGAAAAAGAAGAAGAAGAAAAGACACACAACACACTGTAATTAATCAAATGAGAGGATACCGCTTTATCAGCAAGTCCCAGACATATACAGCATGGAAAAGCGTAAAATGTATTATACAAGAGGACACTGCTTTATCATCAGGCGTCAGAGACAAATTATAGCATAGAAAAGCGTAAAATAAATAATACAATGCGAATGCATGTGGCATGTCGGCTGATCACAAGATGTTTCCATGCATGTTTAACACGTACGTAGCTACAATCACACCACAAGTCCAAGTACAAAAAAAAAATACACCCCACAAGTACCTTTATCCAACACTACTAAGAAATTCTTATTTTTAACTAAGAAAAATTCCTTCTCTAACACAGTTAGAGACAAAATCAGATACGAAAATAATTTCGTCTCTAAAATTAGGGTCGCTAAAATTTAGAGACGAAATTTAAATTTTGTCTCTAATTAGAGACAAAATATTTTCGTATCTAAAAGTAATATGGATATCTGTCGCTAATTTTCGTTACAAATTTCGTCTCTACAGAGACGAAAAATTCCGTCTCTGATATTCCGTCTCTGGACTCAGAGATGGAATTATCCGTCTCTGGAATCAGAGATAGAATATTCCATCTCTGGACTCAGAGACGGAATAGTCCAGAGACGAAATTTTTCATCTCTGGACTTAAATTCGTCTCTCATTTTAGAGACGGAATATTCCGTCTCTAATATCAGGAAAATATAAAAAAAAAATTAAAAATCTCATACCTATCAACCAACAACCAATATAAACCAACAGCCAAAAACCAACTATTTCAGGCAGAAATATCAACATACATTTGACATAATGTCAAACCTCTTATCATCCATAAACATATCAACAAAAATTTTAATAATCCCATGACATTACATGAAAATATCACCAATCAAACACTTTTACATCATTAATACATAACACAAAATCATAAATAACACAAACTATCATGATCTATCAGCAGCATTACTATTTTGTTCATTGTTATTATTCTCTTCTTCTCTAGGTGGAGACGATGAGGGCATTCTTATACTACCATCTATCATGAAGCGCCAAAACATCCGATCCCATTCCTCAACCTTTTGCTTTAACATAAAATTTCCATCTTCACTCTGTTTGAGCCATGCAGATAAAGTCTCAATTTTTACATTCATAACAGAAGATGAACTTGCTGAGACTTCATCAGAAGCAGAAGACCTAGAAGAAGAACTTGCTGCCAATACATTATGTGCTTGAGATCCCAGTCCATATATCTGTCATTTATTGTTCATGCCGCCAACCACATCCAAATAAACAACATTGTCTAAATGTTGAGTGGAGTGTTAGCTAGAACCCTCATCGCTCTGAGATGCGAACTGTCTCTCAGCTATTTTTGTTCGATACATTTCCTGAAAAAATAAAATGATAAAACAAAATGAATATTTGTAAAGAAATGAAAATAAAAGAGTAGTGACTACATACAGCAATTCTCTCTTGCTGGTCATTGAACCACTCCGATGGCTTTCCTTTGGGCCGGTGAAGCCGCTCATACAACTCAAAATATGTCAGTTCTTTATTCATTTTCACCCTCTAAAATAATAAAAAGTTAAATAATATTGAAGTAAGAACTTAAATCTCTATATATTTGAGAGAAATTACTCACCATTCTTTTGGCATGCTCTTGTGCAGATATTGACCTTCCACTATGTACATTAAGTCCTTCTTTGGAGAGTCTATTTTGTTTATTTTTTCTGGCTTTATCTTGCCAGTCTTCATTATCTCATTCAGCCCTTAATTGTTATAGCTTCTTTGGTGGAATCCAAGAACCTTTGTCCTCATCGCTACGCACCTTAAACAATGCATTTTTCAAGGCTGTTGATCCCCTACTGTCAAATGACATTTTAATATTGTGCTCATCATTGTCCAACCACTTAAAATTTGCCTAAACAAAGAAAGTAAACAAATTAACATAACATTCACACATTTTTAAAAAAGATATCAATAAATATGATAGAAAATGTTACATATTACCTTGAACTCCTCGAACCACATTTGAATGGTATTGTTGTCAACTTTTCCCCAACTGGACCAAGCATCTTTAAATTTTTTCTTGAAAATTGTTGTGATGACACCTCTTGTTAAGATGTCAAGATAAAACTTGAAAGTATAGATATCAATTTAAATAAATATACTGAGAAAAAAAAACACACACACAGACACATTACTTACGTGTTCCCAGATGCAGATCTAATCCAAATTCGACCATCTATGTCTCTTCTTCCCCATTGAATAGTCTGTGTGAAAGGAACTGGCTCAACATTTGGACATGCAGATTGATTAGGAGATGGGGCACATATAGTATGTGTAGGTGGGGTAGGGGAAACTGTACTAGAAAGATGAGGAGATGAGGCACTGGAATGGGATACTTGTGAATAGGAAGATGGAGTAAAAGTATGACAAGTCTGGGAAAAGGGAGATAAAGTAGGTGTATGTCCAGTGTGGATCTGGTCAAGGTGAGCTATGTCAGCAACAGGTGATGTGTCTGGCTGTGTATATGGCTGAGAGATAACTCGTCCCTGCCCTCTACCTCTACCCCTTCCTTTACTTGTCATTTATAGATAAAAAGATAATCATAATCATCTATTTTAATGAAATGTAATGACAATTTAATAATAAAAAATACAAATAATTACAAAAGACAATGATAATGAAACTCATAACCATACTACCATAGATTTATAATCTACTTCAAAAATACATAATATATGATCTACATAATACACTTAGTAAAATGAAGAAACCTAACAATACCTAAACATCTTCATCATTATCATTTTCTTCCTCTTCTTCTTCATCTTCCTATTCTCCTTCTTCCTCAATATCTTCTTCATCCACATCTTCTATTTCAATATCTATATCTGCATCTACTTCATGTAGGTTCAAAGAAGAACTATATATTTCATCCATAGGGCCTTCAATATCAACAAGACTCTGCTCAAGATTGTCATTTGTAACTATTACAGGCAATTGCATTGATGACTCTTCTTGGTATGGAGCATCACTTTTAGGCATTTTAGTTTCTATTGCAGTTTGTATTGTGGTTCGTGCCTTAGTTTTGATCACTACTAACCAATCACGTTGCCCTTTAAGATATTGTGTATAATATACTTGCGTTGCTTGTTGTGCAAATATAAAAGGGTCATAATTTTTATATCTCTTGGATGTTCTAACCTCAACAATCCCATAGTTATCTACCTTTGTTCCATGATTTAAGGTGGGATCAAACCAATCACATTTGAATAGAACTAACACCTTTATAGGCCATTCTGTATAGTGTACTTCAATAATGTCTGTTAAACCCCCATAATAATTATTTTCTGTTGTTTCATCTGTATCACCTGAACAACATAGACCAAAATTTGTTGTACCCATACCTTGGCCATGATCTTTTGTATTAAATTTATAACCATTTACATAATATGATGGCCATTTATTGGCTTTTCTTTGAGGACCCCATTCCAAAATCTTTAGAAAGACATCTTCAACATTATTATTTAACACCTAGTCATCAAATATTTAAGTCAGTCTCACATAAGAAGCAAAATGTTAGAAAATAAGGAATTAAGGAGAATTCATGCAACATACGTATTCTTTAAACCAAATAGGAAACATTGTGGAGATTTGTCTATCCACTTCCGAGTCACTCATCCCACATTCTTGTAACATATTAGTATATGTGCTACATTTAGAAAACATGTTAGAACAATTTATAGTGATATATATATATATATATATATATATATATATATATATATAACACTTAAATGAGCATTTTATACACTTACATTAAAAATGGCTCCACTTCAGGACAATTTAGAAGAACATATAAATGTGTGGTTTGCAAGTCCCTCTCTTCTAACATGAAGGATATGCATCTTCCGGTTGGACGGCCAGGATAATTAAAGATAGAAAGCAGTGTTCTATTTGAACAACCTTGACCTCCATCATCATTTCGTGGTACTTAAAACCTTCTACATGAAACATCAGGTGGATAATAGTAGGATGTGATAAGAGTCAAATTATTGCATTTTTGTTATGATTTAAATATTGATATTTGTGTGAAAATTGTGTTTATTTGATTATTTAATCCACAAATGTCATTTCACGGGTATTTCATGTTTAAAGTGCAATTTTAGGTAAAATCATAATTTTGGAGAAGTTTGGGACAAATTTCAATGACCGGGATTGAGTGAGAATCAAGAAAAGGGAGTTTCAAGATTTAGAATTCTCGCCACGGCGAGAATACTGCAGCAGAATTTTCCCGAGAGCGCGAGTTTTGACAGATTCAAATCTAGCCGCCGGCGAGATTATTTCGCCGCCAGCCAAATGTATCTCGCCGCCGGCGAAAACTGGAGATCCAACATTCTATTTTTTTTTCCAGAAAGCTTGCCGCGGT
The DNA here is from genome assembly GCA_037074535.1 of Gleditsia sinensis. Classification (NCBI taxonomy): domain Eukaryota; kingdom Viridiplantae; phylum Streptophyta; class Magnoliopsida; order Fabales; family Fabaceae; genus Gleditsia; species Gleditsia sinensis. The sequence goes on along the minus strand of CM073467.1, from coordinate 35,162,248 downwards.
CAAAATAATTGCGCCGCCTGCGAGTTTTTTCAGAAAACACGTTTTTTATGTCGTTTTGTTCCAAAATTGCCCCCAAAACCCTAGACCTATATATACCATATGATAGAGAAAGAGGGAACGGCGAAATAGACTGAGGAGAGGCATTTTTGGAGGAGAGGAAGCCATTTTGGAGAGAAAGCTTGGAGAATCTTGAAAGATCATCACCATTATTGCTGCCAAGTGTTCATCTCCAAGAGTTCTTCATCTCTTCTCCTTAGCTTTCTTTTTATGCAGTTTATTCCGATTTTGTATTCATGTATTCAGTTGAGATAATAGTTGTTCTTATTTTCATTATGAACTAATTCATTTTTGCTAAGGCTATGATGTAGTTGAATCAAGAAAATCTAATTTCTTTTGTTATGGTTATATGAGTTCATTGTCTTCAAGTTGAGTATTTATTTCCATGCTTAATGCTTCCAAATTTCTGGCCAAGATTTAGATGATTTGTTGCATTATATTGAGACCGAGAGGAGATGTGTAATGAATGCTTCTTGTGATAAATGCCATATGTTGAATGCGAGTGTGAGTCCTAATGCATGATGTATGTGGTTATTCTAGAAATTTCATAAATCATAATGTGCTTGTTTGTGATTAAATCTTCATAGAAATATAGTTGGTTATTATAGATAAGTAATTCTAATATAACTCGAGAGAGAGTATTAGATAAATTTGGGTTTTTCAACCATCACTTTTAGCTTTGATTCTCATATAACATGACTTGAAATCGGATTGAATTGATTCAGCGAAATCAAATGCCTTAGCATTTTTAATCATTTGTGAACAATATTCAATTGTGTTCTTTGCATTTATTTATAAGTTAATTTGCCTCTTAAACAATTTCAACAATTTGGTTTTCAAATAAAATTAAGATTAGTCAATTTCGGTACTTAGTAACGCCATTCCTTGTGGGTTCGATATCCGTATTTTTGTACACTTTATTACTTGAACGATTCGTGCACTTGTGAAAATACGCATCAAGTTTTTGGCGCTGTTTCCGGGGAATGGTTTGATTATTAATATCGATACTACCTAATCTTAGTTTTAATTTGAAGTTAATTTGCTTTATCATTGTTTCAGTTTTATTTTTATTTTAAATTGAGTTTGTTGAGTTGTGTTAAACATTTGTTCATTTAGAGTTGTTGCTGCTTGTTTGCATTATTTATTTTAGTCATTTCTTGCAAATTTTTCAGTTTGTTTATTTTGCTCTTTTATTTTATTTATCATAAAAAAAGGGGTAACTTTGTGTTGTGTGAGTGCTTGTTGATTTTCAGGTTGTAGGATTTTTGTACGTGACGTGCAAGAAGCCTTAACCTTCTTCCTTTTGATCCGGAGATTGATCGAACATATAGGCGTCTAAACCGAGAGAGAAGGCGTTTAACCTCAGCTCCTAATAGACAATCAGCCATGGATCCACAATTTGTCGATGGAGGTGGAAATCGTAAAGCTTTGAGGGATTATGTTGTGCCTAATGTTGCTGGGACCACTTCGGGTATAAGGAGGCCAACTGTTCAAGCCAATAACTTTGAGATAAAACCATCCTTTATCCAAATGGTTCAATCAAATCAGTTTGGGGGAATGTCAAAGGATGATCCAAATGCACATATTGCTTACTTTCTAGAGGTGTGTGATCTTTACAAGATAAATGGTGTGTCTGAAGATGCCATATGATTAAAGGTTTTTCCTTTTTCACTTCGGGATAAAGCCAAGGAGTGGCTAAACTCATTACCACCGGGATCAATTACAACATGGAATGAGTTGGTTCAGAAGTTCTTGTCCAAGTTCTTTCCTCTTGCTAAGATGGCAAAATTGCGGAATGAAATCACATCTTTTACACAGTATGATCAAGAATCATTGTATGAAGCTTGGGAGAGATTCAAAGAAATGTTGCGGAAGTGCCCACATTATGGTATACCGATTTGCCTGCAAGTCTCTACATTTTATAATGGGTTGGTTTCAAACTATCGGGCAATGATTGATGCTGCAGCTGGAGGGTCTTTAATGGGAAAAACACCAGAGGATGCTCATGAGTTGTTAGAGATTATGGCAGAAAACAACAATCAGTGGCATTTAGAGCAGGTAACTACAAAAAGACCAGCAAGAGTACATGAAATTGATTCAATGAGTGCTTTGTTGGCTCAAGTTGTTGCTCTTTCAAGAAAGGTGGATTCTTTGTCATCCAAGTTCGAATCCAAACGAACTGCAGAATGTGATTTATGTGGTGGAAATCATGCTAGTATCGAGTGCCAAGTTGGAAGTCCATTTGCTTCACCAAATGCTGAACAAACCAATTATGTTTCAAATTTCCAAAGACCTCAACATAACCCATATTCAAACACCTACAATCCAAGTTGGAGGAATCATCCAAATTTGTCATGGGGAAATAACCAAGGGGGATTCAAACCATCATCATCTTCCTACCAACCCCAAGAGAAGAAACAAACAGATTTGGAAGAAATTTTGGGGAAGTTCATTGAGGAGTCAAGAACAAATTTCAGAAATCAAGAGAAAATCAACAGGGACATTCAAAACCAACTGGGGCAGCTTTCAAAGAAGATTGCAGAAAGGTTTCAAGGATCGTTGCCAAGTGACACAATAAATCCCAAAGAGCATGTAAAGGCTATCACATTGAGAAGTGGTAAAGAACTTGAATGGCAGAAGAAATCGAGACTAAGATGGAAGAATCTAAAGAAAAGCCATCAACATCCCAAGATATTCAACCTTCTCCAATTGCAAAATATGAGCCTTCTATCCCATATCCTCAAAGATTACATAAGAAAAAGCTTGATAATCAAGTTGGTAAATTTCTGGAAATTTTTAAGAAATTGCATATTAACATTCCTTTTGTAGAGATGTTGGAACAAATGCCCAAATATGCAAAATTCATGAAGGAAATTCTATCAAAGAAGAGGAAGCTGGGAGATTATGAAACTGTCATGCTAAATGAGGAGTGCAGTGCAGTTCTTCAAAGAAAGCTGCCACAGAAATTGAAATACCCAGGGAGTTTTACTATACCTTGTACTATAGGAAGTTGCAATTTTGATAAAGTCCTATGTGATTTAGGAGCAAGCATTAATTTGATGCCACTTTCTGTTTTCAGGAAACTAGGCCTAAGAGAAGTGAAGCCTACTTCAATTTCTCTATAATTAGCGGATCGATTGGTGAAATATCCTCGAGGGGTAATTGAGGATGTTTTAATTAAAATTGACAAATTTATTTTTCCTACAAATTTTGTGGTGCTTGACATGGAGGAAGATAGAGAAATACCATTGATATTGGGGAGACCGTTCCTTGCAACTGGAAGAACATTGATTGATGTTCAGCAAGGAAAACTCATTCTAAGGGTGCAAGATGAACAAGTGACTTTCGATGTTTTTGAAGTAATGAAATTTCCAAGTGAGGTACATTCTTGTTTTCAAATTAACACTCTTGATAGGTTAATCTCGAAAACTTTTGAGGAGAGAACTCCATTGTTACCACTAGAAGCTTGCCTTGTGAAATCTGCAACAATTGAGGAGGAAGATGAGGGAGTGAGACAATGTTCAGAATTACTGGCAGCACTTGATGAATATTTGTTCAGTGATAAAACATTCAAAGAGTTGGGAAAAAATGAAACTCCAACCTCAGTGGTAAAGAAGGAAGCCAACAAGATTGAGTTAAAGCCACTACCATCCCATCTAAGGTTAAAAAAAAACCTATGTTCACCGCCGGCGGAAAGGAGATCTTGCCGCGGCGGGATTATTTTCGCCGCTGTTTTTCTTTCTTACATTGAGGACAATGTAAGGTTTTGATTGGGGGTGCGATAAACGGTATATTTTTCTTAGTTTCATTTTTAGTAGTTTTGTTTGTGTGTTTAATTGTGTTTAATTTTGATTTTCCATTTATTTTTCTGCATTTCGATTTAATTTCTTTTATTGTCTTATTTTAATTTTTTAATTTTTGTCTCATTTTCATTTTACTTGTTTTAATTTGCACGTTGATGATAATAGTGTGATTGTGATAACACGTAGCTTTTAGAAGACATTAAATTTTGCTTCGGTTTAAAGATAATTTCAAATGTTGATTTTACCTAGTTGGCGACTCTTTTGGTATGTGGTATGACTTGGTTGATTAGTCTAAATGTTTAGAGAAGTCTTATGTGCGAATTTTTTATGGACATTTTTGTGATCTCAACAAACTCTAGAACTCATTTGAAAACCTCTTGAGGCGAAATAATTTGGAATTGCACTGTTTAGGATATGATGTAGGCCATTTTTGGATTGATTGTGCCATTTTAAACCTACCTGGTTATCCTTATATCACTAGTTACCTCCTTGAGCCTATTTAAATATATTGTTAGCCTTATTTTTTCTTTCTTTTTGCCTTCTATAACCTACCTTTTATTTAGCCAATATATATATATATATATATATATATATATATATATATATATATATAATTCCTACCTTATTTGTTAAGAGCACTTAATTTTGAACACAAACTTTTCAAGAGCAATTGGAGTAAGGATGGAATAATAAAAAAAAAAATATCTTCCACATATATTGGAAGAAATTGGTTGGGGGTTATCTATTGTAAAAAAAAAAAAGAAGAGAGCCTTCACATTCTAGTAAATAAAAGAGTGTTAGTGATGGATGTACTGAGGAGAAAGATTGATGAAGAGTTTTGTTTATCTTTGGAAAAATGGGATATGATCGGAAGAAACAATTTGGGTTTAATGGTGTTACTCTTTTACTTAATTGGTTGTGTTTAATCTAATAAGTTCTCTTATTTGTATTTTGACACTTCCCGTTCTTTCTTAACCAAATACCTAAGCCTAACATTACAAGCCTCATAAAGTCCTATTGATCCAAAGTGGTGTATTTGTCCTTCATTAGTGGAGAGAGGTTTGAAAAGTGAGCCTATGGAGTTTGAGATTTCACCTTTTAGTTTGTGGATGTTGTGCATAATATTATCCAGGCAGTATGGCTATTGGTTTGTGGTTTGATGGATGTTTAAGAGTCAATAAGAAAAGTGACATTGGTATTTGAGATTTCTTAAAGCTTAGGTGATATTTAATTATTCTATGTGTTGTGTGTTATTTACAATTTTTGAGACATTTGTGCAAATTAATTGTTGTGTGATTTTATGGTTTTGAGTTAGGATAGTTTTAGGTAAGATGTTTGTGGGTATCATCACTAGAAGCCCTCACGAGACTACAACTCGTCCTACTAGGGCCGCCTAGGGGTTTAAAGGCTTATTGCATACGCTTAATGCAATTTTTGTAAATAGAATAAATTTTCTTTGAATTTTTCTTTTAATGTCTCCTTTGAATTTATTCATAGATCGCTTTTCTTGCTAGAGACTAGCAAGAAGCTGGTTGGGGGTTGTTGATAAGAGTCAAATTATTGCATTTTTGTTATGATTTAAATATTGATATTTGTGTGAAAATTGTGTTTATTTGATTATTTAATCCACAAATGTCATTTCACAGGTATTTCGTGTTTAAAGTGCAATTTCAGGTAAAATCATAATTTTGGAGAAGTTTGGGACAAATTTCAATGACCGGGATTAAGTGAGAATCAAGAAAAGGGAGTTTCAAGATTTAGAATTCTCGCCGCGGCGAGAATACTGCAGCAGAATTTTCCCGAGAGCGCGAGTTTTGACAGATTCAAATCTAGTCGCCGGCGAGATTATTTCACCGTCGGCCAAATGTATCTCGCCGCCGGCAAAAACTGGAGATCCAACATTCTAGTTTTTTCCAGAAAGCTCGCTGCGGCCAGAATAATTGCGCCGCTGGCGAGTTTTGTTAGAAAACGCGTTTTTTATGTCGTTTTGTTCCAAAATTGCCCCCAAAACCCTAGACCTATATATACCATATGATAGAGAAAGAGGGGACGACGAAATAGACTGAGGAGAGGCATTTTTGGAGGAGAGGAAGCCATTTTGGAGAGAAAGCTTAGAGAATCTTGAAGGATCATCACCATTGTTGCTGCCAAGAGTTCTTCATCTCTTCTCCTTAGCTTTCTTTTTTTGCAGTTTATTCCGATTTTGTATTCATGTATTCAGTTGAGATAATAGTTGTTCTTATTTTCATTATGAACTAATTCATTTTTGCTAAGGCTATGATGTAGTTGAATCAAGAAAATCTAATTTCTTTTGTTATGGTTATATGAGTTCTTTGTCTTCAAGTTGAGTATTTATTTCCATGCTTAATGCTTCTAAATTTCTGGCCAAGATTTAGATGATTTGTTGCATTATATTGAGACCGAGAGGAGATGTGTAATGAATGCTTCTTGTGATAAATACCATATGTTGAATGCGAGTGTGAGACCTAATGCATGATATATGTGGTTATTCTAGAAATTCCATAAATCATAATGTGCTTGTTTGTGATTAAATCTTCATAGAAATATAGTTGGTTATCATAGATAAGTAATTCTAATATAACTCGAGAGAGAGTATTAGATAAGTTTGGGTTTTTCAACCATCACTTTTAGCTTTGATTCTCATATAACATGACTTGAAATCGGATTGAATTGATTCAGCAAAATCAAATGCCATAGCATTTTTAATCATTTCTGAACAACATTCAATTGTGTTCTTTGCATTTATTTATAAGTTAATTTGCCTCTTAAACAATTTCAACAATTTGGTTTTCAAATAAAATTAGGATTAGTCAATTTCGGTACTTAGTAACGCCATTCCTTCTGGGTTCGATATCCGTACTTTTGTACACTTTATTACTTGAACGATTCGTGCACTTGCAAAAATACGCATCAGGATGCAATTGTAGAGGTCTCGTCTACCAAATAAGCTTCACAAATTGATCCTTCAACTGCAGTTGTGTTCTTCACCTTGTCTTTTAGTGTGCGAATAAACCTAATACACTTAATTGATACATTTAGTACTATGAATACGATTCCATAATTTAAAAAAAAAGGAGACATAACTCTACCTTTCAAATGGATACATCCATCGATATTGCACTGGACCTCCAACCCTTGCTTCGTATGGCAAATAAATTGGAAGTTGTTCCATTGAGTCAAAAAAACTTGGAGGAAAAATTTGTTCTAATTTACAAAGAATGACTGTAATGTTTTGCTCCATCACATGTAAAGTATCCTCTCGCAACAATGGGGAAGTCAATTCTCGAAAGAACTGACTAAATTCTGTTACTGTGTTCCAAATAGGCTTTGGTAATACTTTGAATGCAATTGGGAGCAACCGTTGCATAAACACATGACAATCATGACTTTTCAGGCCAAACAACTTTGCTTCTCTCATGTCAACACACCTTGATAATGTAGAGGCATATCCGTCTGGCAGTTTTAATTTTTTGACCCATTCACACACAGCTAATCTTTGTTGCTTAGTTAATGTGTATTTTGCTTTGAGTTTAATTAGTTTGCCATCTCTTCCATCTTGTAGCTCTAATTCATTCTGCCTACAAATTTCCGCCAAGTCGAGTCTTGCATTAAAATTGTCTTTTGTCTTACCTTTAATGTCCATCACTGTGTATAAAATATTCAAAAAGACATTTCTCTCAATATGCATAACATTTAGATTGTGTGAAAGAAGATTTGTTTTCCAATATGGTAACTCCCAAAATATAGATTGCTTCGTCCAGTTGTGAATAACTCCATACCCTATGATATTATCATATGTCTCTTTAGTTATGCTAGGCATATGTCTAACCCTTTCCAACACTTCTTCACCTGCTAACCGAGGCAGAGATAAAGATGTTTCAGTATGTCTCTTCCGAAAAGCATTCTTATTCCTTCTGTAACTATGATCAAGTGGCAAGAATTGCCGATGACAATCAAAGAAAGACATCTTCCAACTATGTCGAAGGGTGAATGCCTTTGAACACTCCATACATATTGGACAAGAAAATTTTCCCATTGTCATCCAACCTGAAAGCATCCCATGTGTAGGAAAGTCATTAATGGTCCACAACAAACAAGCTTTCATGTTGAAGTTGTGTTTTAGTGAGACATCATAAGTCGTGACACCAGTATTCCATAAAAGTTTGAGGTCATCTATAAGTGGTTGCAAATACACATCAATTCTATTATTTGGATTGGAAGGACCAGGAATTATAATGGTCAAGAACAAGAACTCTCTTCGCATACACATCCAAGGGGAAAGATTGTAAAGGGTAACAATAACTAGCCAACATGAATAAGTCTGACCTATTTTATCAAATGGAGCAAATCCATCAACACACAAACGTAACCTCACATTTCGAGGGTCCATTGCAAATTCAGGATATTTTTCATCGAATTTTTTTCAGGCTTCGCCATCAGATGGATGAAACAAAAAGCTTGTTACCCTCACAGTTTCTCGATGCCATCTCATTTGACTTGCAGTTTGCATTGACGAATAAAGTCTTTGCAGCCTTGGAATAAGTGGAAAATACCACATTTTTTTCACTGGAAGCTCTCTTACTTTGCCATTTCTGATGACTCTTTTGTAACGCTCTTCACCACAAAATTTACAATGACGAAACTCCAAATCAAGATGACTATACTAAATCATGCATCAGTTTCGACAACAGTGAATTTTTGTACAACCTAATCCTAATTGCTCCACTGATTTCTTTGCACGGTAGAGGTTTTTAGGCATACGATTTTCATTTGGCAATGTATTTCCCATAAATTGTACCCACCGATTAAAACAATTCTCAGAAATGTTGAAGTCCGACTGGATACCCAAAGCTTCCACTGCAGCTGACAATTCAGAATAATTTTGACAACCGTCATACAAAGGAGCATGCGCATCTTCTAACATATTAAAAAAAATTTGGCTTCCGGGTTAGGATCTTCATCCCTCTGTTCACAATGAGCAAAACCTTGTTGCTCTATATAATTACCAATAGATGGTCCAGCAGCATCCATTACCATCTGTTCTTGATCATTAAAGCATGCCTGAAAATCACTACTTCCATAATATGAGTTTCTTGAAACCATTGGTGGAAAGAGAGGTCTTGGTTCATCATGGTTGGTCCAATAATAATAATTACTCATAAATCCCTTCATACAATTCATGACTCAGTAAACCATAAAAGATACCTAATTCACCAAGAGCAGTAGTATCATATATTGAACTTTGATAGGTAGATTTAACCACTTGTTGACTAGACATAATTTGAGCCATTGTAGGTGAGAGATTTATTGAACTCCTTCTTGGGTGCACAAATATTCAAGACATCCTCTAGAAGCAAAGAGAGAAAAATCGATAAAGTTTGAATGATCCACTCTAAAAGAGAGATCAAAACTGAACCAAACAACTCTTGTTAAAGGGCATGTAAGGATGAGATGATTTAGATCTTCTGTAGGAGCTTGGCCAAAACCACAAACTACCATAATTGGCACAAGGCGCCAAGAGAGTACACCTAACCTGTATGGATTTGGGAGATGCAAAATGGCCCTCCAAGGAAAAGAACGCAAAGATGGTGAAAATTGATGAGGGAATACGCAATTTCATTGCTGGCAATAACCTCTCATAAAAGTATTGACTCCCGAAGGATGCCCTAACCAAACATGTTTATCAGGAGCATTGAATTTTGATGGAAAAATAGAGAGTGAATATTCACTTATTTATTTATTTATTTATACATGTATTCTCATAACTCTGAGTATAGAATTAATCTCATATTGAGATACTGAGGATGCCTCTTTTTATATATAAAAAAAAAATTGCAAGCTCAAACCATGATATATTATAAAGACTATTCGTCGACTACTAGGTTCAAACTTACTACTTAAACCATAAACTTATGAGTGAATATTCACTCATTTGTATTACAGTTATAAAATTTATATATTTGATTCAACATACTCATAAAAGATCTAACACTAAAATATATTTAACCTAATAATTAAGAACTATGCATCAAACTAAATTATTTATTCATTCCATTTTTTTTAAATGGCTCTATGCCTTGAGAAGATGAGCATCGGCATCGTTTGTAGCATTAATTATATAGTCCAAGTAGCCACGTGGATCTGGGATTTCCTCATTGACCTTCTCATATTCACAAGGCCACTTAGCAATGGCACCGCCATCATCCTTTTCATTGATTTTTTAATGTGATCTTAAAACTCTTGTGATACTCCATGACATCTCCTTCAAAGAGGTTGAATGTGAATGACTTTTTCTCATCATCGAAGGCTTCAATTTTCTCCTTGCATGTAACTACCTTACCATCTGTGGTTTTTACATACAAGTAAGATCTCTGTCAGAAAAAAAAAACCAAATACGAAAATTGGGTGTCAAAACTGACCCCTCTGCAATTTGCATGATTAATGATGATTTGTTTGGTAGTGCTATCTTTTTATTAAAATTAGGATGTCAAAAAGACATTTAAGATGCTTGATATATTGTTATCTAAGAACATAAGATGTTATGAAAATTAAGAGAATTTTCACAACCTAAGATTTTAGTTTTACTAACTTATATAAAATATCAATTATAGCATTTAGTTAATAATTGTTAATTAATTGACATACCAGATATGAAAATTTTAACTATCATAAATAGTATTTTGGGAAAACTGAATTTATCTACTCTAATCTATATCCTCAATTGCAGTTTCTCCACTTTGATAAGCGATCAAAATAGGAACAATTGTGTTTGTTTCTTGAGAAAATTTCAGAAGGAAAATTCTGAAAAGACCAGCTCCGATATCATATTAAATAAGATGCAGAAGAGGAAAAGAGGCATTTTATTTCTTGCTTAACCAAAATACAAGGCGGTGGCTTCTATATATAGGAAGCCACCAACAAACAGAACAACTAATCCAGCTGGCCTACCAGCTTGTACATTTGGCCAACTACTATAACTAACATACAGTAAAAACAGTAAAAAGAAAGAGTATAAAATACTCCAATAGAAGTTGCCTAGTAAAGAGGTTGGAGAACTTAGCAGCAGGTGTCAGGATATCAATTTCAATCTCCAATTTACCAGTTAGAGCCATGCCTGATAGATATCGAGCTCAAGAAAAAAACAGCAGATAATATGAAGTAGGGAATCTATCAAATGGGGAACGAAATGCTTGCATCATGAACCTTAAATAGAATATCTCAATATTAGAATATGAACGTTTTAATAGCTTTGGGTTCTCCTGAAGCCACTGATCAGAATACAATTTTAATAATTCACTATCAAATACAGTCATATAGTATATGACCCTTGCATTGCTCCAAAGCGTTTTAAAATTGCAGTTTAGGTCACAATATTAATTTTTGTCACAATAGCTACTGTAACTACAGTTTGTCCAAATCATGATGAGTATCAACCATTTTTTTAATATTATTTTTGTAATTATTGTAACTGCTAGACAACGTACAGTTAACGTAATTATTTCGCAATTAAAACCTCTTTCAAATATCCATCTTGAGTTTTATTTTAAAATTTTTTTAGTATGCTATACGTATTCTTCAATTTGTTCTTCTTTGTTGGCCATCTTGTTATTTTTTTTGTAACTTCTTACATGCATTTAAAAGTTTATTTTTGTATTAATATTTTTGCAAATTAAATTGTGGACTGATTTCTTAAATGATAATTACAGTATATAGTTATAATAGGAAGCCAATTTACAATTAATGAATTACATGTGGATAATATAATAACCAAAAAAGGTGACAGTAAACAACCTATATACATAGAACAAAACCAAATGAGTAACGTTTTGGAAATGACAATGTCTTAATCATCTAACATAAACTAGCAAGTGTAGAGGCCATAGTGACTATGTATCAACTCCAAAAGATGGTGGAGTAAGAAATCCCAACTAGTGAAAACTTGCCAACAGAACTGGCAGAAGTATTGCAGCGTTTTGAGCAAGTTTTCAAAGAGCCAGAAGGCTTACCCCTAAGGTGTGAAGTTGATCATCATATTCACTTAACCCAAGTTTGAAGACCAGTCAACGTAAAACCTTATAGATATCCTTAGTGTTGACCCTATTGATATATTTTTACAATTTTGATAACAACAAACAAGTAAAAAGAATTTTCAGAGAATATATCAAGTATATCATGGACTCTAAGTCGTGAAACCTTAAGTCTTGAAGAAATATACATATTTAGATATTCTAAACTTAGATTATTATGTAAAAAAAGGATTTTAAAAATTTTGAGCTCACAAACTTATCTTGAAATATGTTTTAACAAAAGAGTTGTTTTCTAATGATTTGTTGGCAAAATAGGTTGTAAAATTGCTCAAAACCAAAAATCTAATAAGCAATAGAAGCTTGATGTTTTGAATAGGGGCCAATTACCTAAGTTTTTAGCAATTTCTATCTTGTTTGCTAGTAGAATATATAAAAAAAATAAGTAGTTTCAAAAGATAAAAGGAGCCTAACTCAACCAAAAACTTTGCTATCACCTCAAAACAATGGAATCTAGCCATTCCATTTTTAGTGGTAGGTTTTGGCTGGGTCGACTTAGATGGAATACCTAGACATCGTTATTTTGGAATAATAAAGAAGCTTTTAACTTAATTAATTATTTGGACAAACATGTTTGTAAGTTAAATGACACGTGTGTCCACGTCAACATTTTCTACTCTCTTTTTTTACAGAATCTATTTTTTTTATAGAGTTAGTCCTATAGACTAAAAAGTGACATATATAAAATGTTAAAGATGTATTCAAACAAAAAAAATTAGGAATTAAATTGAATTTTACTTCAAACTTAAGATATTAAAATAAGACTTTTCCTCAATTTTTTTGGTACTCAAGAAAAAACTATTTAACATCCGTCCATCCCTAAGTGGATTTTTAATGAACATCTTAAAGAAACACAAAAAGCTAATTTTATACAGATTTTTCAATTGAGTGAGACCCCCTCAAAGAGGAACTAAACAGCGCTCAAATATCTTGACCGAGGATGTCACAGCCCCAAATGATGGAACACATGACCGGCACGGTGTAACAACCTCTTTTTTTTCCTTTATTATTATACAATATTGAGTTCACATACATGTCATTAATCAAAACAGACGTATAACATATCAAACACATAGATATTTATATCTTTTTTATTTTGGTTGACCAATTCCGGAGATACAGGTGCGGGTGGTTGCACCTTCACCGGGATCTGAGCTAACTCGACCACAAACATCTTATTTGATTCTGAAATCTGTCCAACATAAAGTAACTCGATTCAATGTGCACTAAAAGCCAGAGCCTTAGAAACAAAAGCTGCATAAATAATTTTCTGAACATGATATGGAAATATAGTGAGAATTAAATCCCAGTAAATTCAACAATAAATTATCACCAGTAAAGCTCATCACGTCATGTTCAGCTGTATAAACTACAGAAAATATCTTTGGTCACATGAATGCATTATATCTATGCACATAAGAATCATACTGTAATGATATATATGACAAGATTAACTATTTTCAAAATATCATATGATGACCATCAACTTATTCTCATTTCAAGCTACCCCGGTCAGAGTGAGTATCCTCTACTCTCCAGTACGGGCTTTTCTCGCTCCGTCCGACATGGCCCAATTTCTCTTTCTTTTCTCATTATCATGATCATAACCGTTGGTAGGGCGTCCCCTACTGGTGCACCACACGGATTGCCATGTGACCGTGCTCATTTCTTTTCTTTTCACAATGTTAGCCAAAAATATGCTTTCAATAACAAGTATGTTCATCAAAATATAACTATTACCATAAATCATTGGTAATCATGCCATGAACATAACCATTTCAAATATCACTTTATAAAATATTTTCATGTCAAAATTTCACACTTAAGATGGTAAGAAGTTCATACAATGGCAATGGCTATGGCTATACTAGTCATTTATTAAGATTCATCTTCTTTTAAAATACTAATTTTATTTCTTTATTTTCTTGATGCAGGTTTTCATCCTATCTAACCTTCTCTTATTAATCAGAGCATAACTCCCTCAATTTAACTCTGATGTAGGTGATCTTGGTGTCCATTTCAAGATAAAACAATTATCTAAAACGATTATGTTGAACATTGTAGCGAAAAATTAAGAAACGAAGGTGATATTACTCCCTCAAAGTACAGGATAGTTCCTCTTGGATAGGTTCTGACCTTTACAGACTAATTAGACCATATCTCCCAAATTGGAACTCCAAATTAAGTTATTCCAGTTGGTAAAAATCCATGAGCCATATATCTATAATTGTTATGTTGGCACTCTATTTTAATTCCCTACATTATATTCCTAGAAATTCAAAAACTAAAGCATTAATAACATACTCTTCCCTGAATAAACATTTTCTGACCTCGGCTTACTAATCGGATCATATCTACCTCATATGAACTCCAAATTGCATAATTCCAGTGGGTATATTTCCATGAGACATAGATATATAACTTTCATGTTAACCATTTATTTTAATTCCTTACAGATAATTCCCAGAAATTAAAATACAGAAGCTGCCCTAACATATTCTTCCCTGATAAACCATTTTCTGACCTTTGACTACTAATCAGCTCATATATTCCTCATATGGACTCCAAATTGAATGATTCTAGTGTCTAAACATCCATGACACACATATCTATAATTCTTATGTTAACCAATTATTTTAATTCCATACAGATAATTCTCAGAAATTAAAATACAAAAGCTATCCTAACATAATCTTTCCTGATGAACCATTTTATGACCTTGGTTTACTAATCGGACCATATCTACCACATGTGGACTCCAAATTGAATGATTCCACTGGCTAAAAATCCATGACACACATATCTTTAATTCTTATGTTAACCATTTATTTTAATTCCCTACCAATAATGCTCAGAAATTAAATTACCGAAGCTATCCTAACATATTCTTCCCTGATGATTCATTTTCTGACCTTTGACTACTAATCAGACCATAGCTACCTCATATGGACTCCAAATAGAATGATTCCAGTGGGTGAAAATCCGTGACACATATATCTTTAATTCATATGTTTACCATTTATTTTAATTCCTTATAGATTGTACACAGAAATTAAAATACCGAAGCTTAAAATTCTGTCAACCATAGCCATACCCATGCAGAACTATCTACACCAACCTAAGTATTCAAACATACATCACATGCAAGATCAATATGTAACATGATATAGCAACATCCATGACCAATCATCAAAGTTCTAAGATCAAAATATCATATAAATATTATGAGTTTCAAAGGTTTTCTTCAAAAAGAAATATTGTTAAACTTACCTAGAGCACTTAGTCCCCTAGACTTCTCCTTCCTCTTTCTTCCTTTCTTCCTCTCCTTTCCTCACACTACCTTGCTTCTATTTTTGCTCTCCCTCACTTGGACAAAAATTCTAATGTTGTAAGGGTGGGTTTTCTTATATAGACCACCAAATAATTCACCTTTCATGATCATGGGTCTACCTTATCACAATTAGGATACACTTTGTTGAATTTTTGGAAAACAAACAACTTATATTCTTGTCTTCCTCTTCCTTAGTCAAGATATGCATAGAAAAAGGAGATTTGTATTTTGAAAATTATGATGATATGTTCTTAAGATATGGGGCAAGATCCCTTTGATTTAGGGATTCATTTCCTTTTTCTTTTATCTTAATCAAGTATGATAGATTTGCCTTTTTAAGTGGAAAATTTCTAGCCCTTGAATTTTCCTTACTTAACTAAAATTATTTGTGTAGGATAATGATGTTTTGTCATAATGCTATGTATTATGACCCACTTGCTAAAGTTATGAATGTAGGATATAGATGTTTTTGTCCTAAAGCCTTGTATTATTATGCCACTTGCCAAAATGATGAATGTAGAATCACACCACTTGCTAAATTTTTGTCTTAATGCCATGTCACTTAATCTTGATTATACCAATATTTCATCACTTTAATTTTATTTTTATTTTTATTTTTCCTCTGGGGTTTGGGCTCATTCTTGCCCATTTTCCTTACTTTGGTTAAAATTCTTCCTTTCATAATGGGCTTGGTCACACTTTCATGATTTTTGGGCTACCGGTCCAATTTCTATATCCTAATCCAAGTCTATGTTTTATTTCTTCCTTGGGCTATCCTATTGGCTTGCTAAAAATTCATGTGAAATAGAAAAACTCTATATGAAGTGTCTATAGGTTAAAGCCCAATTACGGGTGGAGATACTAAACTTAGTAACTTTTGCTCTTAAATTAAGAAAAATTACCCTAATCCGATCATCTTGAAATTTTAAGACCTTTACTTACTTCACAAAAATTTATCTTTCTTTACCTAAGAATTTCACCTTTCTTTAACATGTTTATTTCTAATATTTCCTCTTAGATTTTCTTTCTTTACTTATTCCATTAATATTAGAACATTTCTATGCATATATGTAAGGTGAAGAATTTCTAAGGAAAATATCTAAAAAAATTACGGGATGTTACATTCTTCCCCCCTTAAGAAATTCGGTCCCCGAATTTCAATCCATCCTACCACATGTAGGGAATGAAATTAAGGCATTATTCAGAGTTACCAAGCTTATTATCTAAATAATTAGAGATATCTTTTCTTATTCCAAACTTCTATCAAGTGAATTTTTTTTTCATATATCAACATCATCCCCTGAATATCATCATCTTAATCTATCATCTATTTTTATCCTCAAATCCTTTAATCAATATGTTAAACATACGTAGCAATAAATCCTTCAAACCTTTAATAACGTTTATGTACCATTGACACATGTCTAATAATTCCCACTTACCTCATCACAGTAATTCTATACAAGCTTATTAACACCATTAAACTCATTGTCAAAAATTTCAATTATTTCTTCTATCATATCCAAAAGCACCTCATTCTAGCTTATGCCAATCCTATTTAATTCACCCAATCATTTCAAGAAGATTTGTGTTTTTTTTTTCCTAACAATTACTCATACATGAATTCTCAATTCCAACATAATTCACATCCTAGATACTAGACTCAATTTAGCATGATATAATCCTTTAACACAAATATCTTGATAACCTACTTTATTTTCGGACATGGTTCTCAGAATATTCTCTATATTTCCAGATTAAGAGTTCAAAGACTAACTTAAATCCTACTTCCTATATTATATTCCTCGAGAACTTCAACACCACTAATTCTCTTGATTACATTCGTCAAAACACCATAAGACCATCATCCGTCCATTCTTTTCAAACTTTTCATTACTTTAACCTACTAACAACTTAGACACCATAATAACCGAGTTTCAAAGAAAAGAAATTATCTTTCATTGCAATGAGGGAAAATAACCTTGCATTTAATGCAAACCGTTAATGAGTGAAACAGACGAAAAGCATAATAGAGAATGGTGCCAAAACCGAAAGTAAAAAATTTCGACAAAGCATTGAAAAATATTAAAATCGGTGGCCGTAATTCTTGAAAATCTGTAAACAAAATCTATCTATGATTTCAGCAAAAATCGGTGGCCGCAAATTTTGAATATATGTGTCAGAATCTACTTTAAATCTATTGGTATTCGGTGGAAAGATATTACATGGAAAAGAAACATTTCTGAACTTATAAAAGTCTGTGAAAATCAAAGAATATGTAGTTAACTGGTAGGATGCAGTTGATTGCTTCAAAATAGATGTAATCAATCAATTGTAAAAAAAATCAGTCCAAATTAAAATTTCTCAAAATAGCTAGTCGACTGGCAAAAACATTGAGAATACAAAATAAATCATTTGATTGCAGTTTTTTTTTCAATGACGGCTATCACCTACAACTTTTCTACAAGAATCAAAACATCAATGCTTCATCAAAGACAACAAGATAAAGACAGATTTCTGGTGATATCTTATCTTATACTCTTTATGTGCTTAATATGGGTCACAGTCATACTACTGTACATATACATGCTTGCCGTCATTTTTGAATTTTTTTTTATTTACCTTTAATTTAGCTGATATACACCAATCACTCACATAGTTGTTCTAATAATACCTGGCCTATTCGCATAGCTATTATAAATATGCCCTTCTCTGAGTTCTATAAATACTTACATTAGTATCTTTGTCTATTCTCAAAGTTAAGGTGATAGAAATTATGGAGGGAACCGCATTCCGTCAGTTTCGAAATATCTGTGTCTTTTGTGGTTCCAGTCTTGGAAAAGATGAGGAGTATGTTAAAGCAGCACAAAATCTGGGTATGGTGCTGGCTAGGAGAAAAATTCATTTAGTGTATGGTGGAGGTAACTGTGGGTTAATGGGGTGTGTGGCTACAGCTGCACATGCAGGGGGATACCAAGTTCTAGGTATTATTCCTACAGCTCTAGCTACATCCAGCAACATAGGGAAGACAATTGGGGAAGAATATAGGGTAGCTTCCATGCATGAACGCATGGCTAGAATGATGAGCAATGCTGACGCCTTCATTACCTTACCAGGTGGTTTTGGTACTCTAGAGGAGATTTTTCAAATAGTCTCTTGGGCACAACTGAATATGCATCACAAACCGATAGGTTTGTTAAATGTTAATCACTTCTTTGATGGTTTGTTATCTTTTCTAGATCAAGCTGTGGAACAGAGGTTTATCTCACACTCAGCACGACGAATTCTTATCTCAGCTTCAAATGCTGAAGAGTTGATTGATGCTTTACAAGCCTATGTTTATGTACCTGACCCAACTATTACTCAAATAGAATGGACGGCAGATAACCGCAGGACGGCAGATAACCGCAGGAAGCGTAAATTGGATTTGGATCTTCATCTTTAAATCTAGTAAAATGTAGCTATTTTTTGTACTACTTTTACTTTCTTAGAGTTTACTTGGATACCATATTTACCAACCATACTCCTTTAGAGTTGGTAAAACTATCTTTGAATGTTGCTTATGATCCTATGAACTTTTGAAATATTCTAGTATATCATCCATATATATAATAACAAATTGTTCTAGGGATGACCTAATTACTATTCATTAAATCTATGAATGCAGCTAAAGATTTTTCAAATTAAATGCATCACCAAGAACTCATAATGCCCATAATAAGTCCTACATCCTCTTCTCTTATCCTTAATTAATGTTACTCATATCCCAAATCTATTTGTGGAAAAATATTGAACACCTTATAACTGGTCAAACAGGTAATCTATACGAGCTAATGGGTTTCTATTCTACAGTGTTACCTTATTCAACTGTCTATAATCTATGTATAGTCATAGTGATCCATCTTTCTTTTTCACAGATAGAACTAGAGCACTCCAAATAAAAGTACTAGGGCATTTAAATCCCTTGTCTAACAAGTCTTGTAACTAATTTTTTTTTATTCAATCGATATCATTCTATATAAGGTTATAGATACTAGTTGGGTTCTAAGGAGTAAATCAATATTAATTTCTCAAATTACCATGGCAAGGTTGTGTAGGGTTTCCTCCACATTGTTTACGGAATTCCTCCTTAGTGGTGCCATTTCCTACTGTGGCAAAAAATAAAGTTATGCTGCTATTGAGGTGATCAAGCCCAATAGTTAGTTTTTTTTTAAAAAAATTAACAGCAGTCATAACACCACCTCGGCATATAGATAGGAAACACTAGTAATTTCCTACCTATATGAAATCACTGATCCCCTACACAACACTACCACAACATACTCAAGATACTATAAGATCGATTCAGATAACCAACTACCCACTGGCCATCTAGGAACGACCTGCTCTGATACCAATTATGTAACAACCTCTTTTTTTTTCCTTTATTATTATACAATATTGAGTTCACATACATGTCATTAATCAAAACAGACGTATAACATATCAAACACATAGATATTTACATCTTGTTTATTTTGGTTGATCAATTCCAAAGATACAGGTGCGGGTGGTTGCACCTTCACTGGGATCTGAGCCAACTCGACCACAAACATCTTATTTGATTCTGAAATTTGTCCAACATAAAGTAACTCAATCCAATGTGCACTAAAAGCCAGAGCCTTAGAAACAAAAGCTGCATAAATAATTTTCTGAACATGATATGGAAATATAGTGAGAATTAAATCCCAGTAAGTTCAACAATAAATTATCATCAGTAAAGCTCATCACGTCATGTTCAGTTGTATAAACTACAGAAAATATCTTTGGTCACATGAATGCATTATATCTATGCACATAAGAATTATACTGTAATGATATGTATGACAGGATTAACTATTTTCAAAATATCATATGATGGCCATCAACTTATTCTCATTTCAAGCTACCCCGGTCAGGGTGAGCATTCTCTACTCTCCGGTACGGGCTTTTCTCGCTCCATCCGACATAGCCCACTTTCTCTTTCTTTTCTCATTATCATGATCATAACCGTTGGTAGGGCGTCCCCAATTGGTGCACCACACGGATTGCCATGTGACCGTGCTCATTTCTTTTCTTTTCACAATGTTAGCCAAAAATATGCTTTCAATAACAAGTATGTTTATCAAAATATAACTATTACCATAAATCATTGGTAATCATGCCATGAACATAACCATTTCAAATATCACTTTATAAAATATTTCCATGTCAAAATTTTACACTTAAGATGGTAAAAAGTTCATACAATGGCAATGGCTATAGCTATACTAGTCATTTATTAAGATTCATCTTCATTTTAAATACTAATATTATTTCTTTATTTTCTTGATGCAGGTTTTCATCCTATCTAACCTTCTCTTACTAATCAGAGCATAACTCCCTTAATTTAACTCTGATGTAAGTGATCTTGGTGTCCATTTCAAGATAAAACAATTATCTAAAACTATTATGTTGAACATTGTAGCGAAAAATTAAGAAAAGAAAGTGATATTACTCCCTCAAAGTACATAATAGTTCCTCTCGGATAGGTTCTGACCTTTACAGACTAATTAGACCATATCTCCCAAATTGGAACTCCAAATTGAGTTATTCCAGTTAGTAAAAATCCATGAGCCATATATCTATAATTGTTATGTTGGCGTGCTATTTTAATTCCCTACAGAATATTCCCATAAATTCAAAAACTAAAGCATTAATAACATACTCTTCCCTGAATAAACATTTTCTGACCTCGGCTTACTAATCGGATCATATCTACCTCATATGAACTCCAAATTGCATAATTCTAGTGCGTATATTTCCATGAGACATAGATATATAACTTTCATGTTAACCATTTATTTTAATTCCATACAGATAATTCCCAGAAATTAAAATACAGAAGCTGCCCTAACATATTCTTCCCTGATGAATCATTTTCTTACATTTGACTACTAATCAGCTCATATATTCCTCATATGGACTCCAAATTGAATGATTCTAGTGTCTAAACATCCATGACACACATATCTATAATTCTTATGTTAACCATTTATTTTAATTCCATACAGATAATTCCCAGAAATTAAAATACAAAAGCTGTCCTAACATAATCTTCCCTGATGAACCATTTTTTTACCATGGCTTACTAATCGGACCATATCTACCACATGTGGACTCCAAATTGAATGATTCCAGTGGTTAAAAATCCATGACACACATATCGTTAATTCTTATGTTAACCATTTATTTTAATTCCCTACCAATAATTCCCAGAAATTAAATTACCGAAGCTATCCTAACATATTCTTCCCTGATGATTCATTTTCTGACCTTTGACTACTAATCAGATCATAACTACCTCATATGGACTCCAAATGGAATGATTCCAGTGGGTGAAAATCCGTGACACATATATCATTAATTCTTATGTTTACCATTTATTTTAATTCCTTATAGATTGTACCCAGAAATTAAAATACTGAAGCTTAAAATTCTGTCAACCATAGCCATACCCATGCAGAACTATCTACACCAACCTAAGTATTCAAACATACATCACATGCAAGATCAATATGTAACATGATATAGCAACATCCATGACCAATCATCAAAGTTCTAAGATCAAAATCTCATATAAATATTATGAGTTTCAAAGGTTTTCTTCAAAAAGAAATATTGTTAAACTTACCTGGAGCACTTAGTCCCCTAGACTTCTCCTTCCTCTTTCTTCCTTTCTTCCTCTCCTTTCCTCACACTACCTTGCTTCTATTTTTGCTCTCCCTCACTTGGACGAAAATTCTAATGTTGTAAGGGTGGGTTTTCTTATATAGACCACCAAATAATTCACCTTTCATGATCATGGGTCTACCTTATCACAATTAGGATACACTTTGTTGAATTTTTAGAAAACAAACAACTTATGTTCTTGTCTTCCTCTTCCTTAGTCAAGATATGCATAGAAAAAGGAGATTTGTATTTTGAAAATTATGATGATATGTTCTTAAGATATGGGGCAAGATCCCTTTGATTTAGGGATTCATTTCCTTTTTCTTTTGTCTTCATCAAGTATGATAGATTTGCCTTTTTAAGTGGCAAATTTCTAGCCCTTGAATTTTCCTTACTTAACTAAAATTATTTGTGTAGGATAATGATGTTTTGTCATAATGCTATGTATTATTACCCACTTGCTAAAGTTATGAATGTAGGATATAGATGTTTTTGTCCTAAAGCCTTGTATTATTATACCACTTGCCAAAATGATGAATGTAGAATCACACCACTTGCTAAATTTTTGTCTTAATGCCATGTCACTTAATCTTGATTACACCAATATTTCATCACTTTAATTTTATTTTTATTTTTATTTTTCCTCTTGGGTTTGGGCTTATTCTTGCCCATTTTCCTTACTTTGGTTAAAATTCTTCCTTTCATAATGGGCTTGGTCACATTTTCATGATTTTTGGGCTACCGGTCCAATTTCTATATCCTAGTCCAAGTCTATGTTTTATTTCTTCCTTTGGCTATCCTATTGGCTTGCTAAAAATTCATGTAAAGTAGAAAAACTCTATATGAAGTGTCTATAGGTTAAAGCCCAATTACGGGTGAAGATACTAAACTTAGTAACTTTTGCTCTTAAATTAAGAAAAATTACCCTAATCCGATCTTCTTAAAATTTTAAGACCTTTACTTACTTCACAAAAATTTATCTTTCTTTACCTAAGAATTTCACCTTTCTTTAACATGTTTATTTCTAATATTTCCTCTTAGGTTTTCTTTCTTTACTTATTCCATTAATATTAGAACATTTCTATGCATATATGTAAGGTGAAGAATTTCTAAGGAAAATATCTAAAAAAATTACGAGATGTTACACACGGCATAAGGGTTTCCCCCTAGCCGCAAGCCTAACGCATAGCACATACAAATATCCAGCACACAATCCAGAGTACATAATAAATATAACTGGCCACATATGCCACATCTAGTATAAGAAAAGACTGTATATATATATATATATATATATATATATATATATATATATATATATATATATCTCATGAATCCAACATTCGTGATTCAACTTAGCCCATGGCCTCATAATACAAACATCGTTGTAAAACATAAAATCATTTTAACACATCAAAATACGCAAGAAGCGAGGATCTTGCCTGTAAATTCATGGAGGTACACTAGACATAAACTAAACTAGACAAACAGTACAAAAGAGCTTTGCACAAACTGAGGCTCACCAACATTATATTCAGCCTCCTACGAAGCTGTAGCTAGATCAAAGTCTCTTTGACTATCTATAGGGGGGAAACAGAAGAGGGGTGAGACCACATCTCAGTGAATGGGTAAATCACACTATAACAGAAACAGGGCAAACCAAGCACGAATGTTTCGCAATGAGTTTAATAATTGAAATCAAAGTGTAAAGATAATAATAGAAACATTAAGCATTTAACCATAATTTATTGAAAGAAAAGCTAAACAGTTCAAATGTATGTTCAAAAGATAAAACGTGATTAAATCAGTAACCGTAAAGCAAATCAATTATGCATGGTAAGTAATAAATGAAGTTATTTATGCAACAACAATGATGAATGAGATTGTTTAGAAATATTTAATCTTTAAGAAAAATGCACTAGTCTATTGGAGGTCTTTCCTAACAGATCTATCATCTTTCCCAAGCACATAGCAAGGGGAGGGTAATCATTGTAGGCGTAGACATAAGTCCACCCTAAATTCTCCAAGCACATAGCAAGGGTATGGCAATCACTGTAGGCATAGACATAAGTCCACCCTAAATTCTTCAAGCAAATAGCAAGGGTATGGCAATTACTGTAGGCGTAGACATAAGTCCACCCTAAATTTCGTGACTTAGGCGGTCATAAGCCCGTCACAATATCCTAGGCCGAAGCCTCCGCATGACCATGGTGCACTAGGGCTAGCACTACCTACGGCTAGCTAACAGTGATCTAAAAGGGTTCCTCCAATAGAAAACATTTGAAAATATGCTATTCAAAGAGTTTAAAGTAAAACATTTCAATAACATTATAATAAAGCTATAATTCTCCATTTAACTCTTTTCATACATAAAACTCCGTTCTAAAATATGTCTCATCCATGGATTCCCATGGAGACCTTTATCATCATAAACTTTCCCTTTAAACATATCGTCCATAGACGTCGCATAGATGTTCGCATGCATCAAATTATTTCATGGCTAACTTAGTTCATTTCTATGACTAAGTTCGCATTTATATAAATCTAGCTCAATGGAGAATTATCAGTCTAGATGCTTGTCCTGCATACCTAGGGTTCAACTAGGATTGAAATTTATAATTTCTAACATGGTTGGAATATATTGGTTTTCAAAGCGGTAAAACAATTTAGCATACATTCCAACTAGTTAAAATCATACGAGAGAGTTATAAACCGAATTCGTAAAACATGCGCTATAGTATGAAAAGCCCACTCACAGGTAAGGGCTCCAGATTGGACAGCCCTAAAATCCTCGTTTCTGGTCTGAATTCGGTAAAATAAACCCCAAAATCGAGTCTGAAAGGTTCAAAAACTTGAAAAATGACTTCGGGAGTTTAGTACTATTCACTTGTCGGAAATCACTATTCACCGCCATTATTCATCGCCGGAAAACCCTGTTCACCGTCACAAAAATTTTACCGAATCAACAAAAAAATTTCATATCCTAATGTTTATCTAATTTCTGAATCCATCTACGGAGTCAGATTTCTAATTAGAAGTTTCTAAGTAATGTTTTTCAGAACTTACCTTTTATCGAGATTTTCTACTTCAGATCTACGGCGATTCAACGGTTGATTTGAAAAACTGATCGGTCAAAACTGAAGTACTCTTCGTCCTGAATCCAATAACACTTTCAGTTTTGATATCGGAAGCCCTTAAGCGCTCCAAATTGAAAGATAAATTTTGATGTCACTATTCACTCACTATGCAGCACTATTCCTTTCCGTTTTTTTTTCCTTTCTTTCCTTCTAAAATTGTCGCCCCCGGTTTCATTTATCAGCTTTCGTTTTTTTTTTATAATTATTAAATAATTAATAATTAGATTTTCTTTTATAAAAATTCATATAAATTCCATTTTTCATCATAAAATATCTCAAAAATTCTTAAAAATTTTCATTCTCGTAAATCTTTAGTTAAACTTTTAAATCACGATTTTTTTTGATAAAAATCATAATAAAAAAAATTTCAAAAAAAATATCTTTATTCATATTAAAAGAAAGAATATTTCTAAAAATACCATAAAAATTCATTAGAGGCCGATATAATTATTTTAAGCAACACAATACTTCTTTTACTTAAAAGTCCACTTACTTTTAACAAATCATAATCATTTCTACATAAATAAAAATATATTTGCTTATAGCAAAATACTATCATTTAAAAATAAAAAGTACGCACCAAAACATAAATTTTCATATTTTCAAATTTCTCTCTTTTATTCTAAATTTTCTTTAATTGGAATTTTCGTTAAATTTTACGGTTATTACAGAGGACTCCATACTAAGAGAGTCTTTTGATGCTGATGAAGGACCATGATTGTTAGGTCATCTTAAGTGTTTTCAGATACATCATATTGAATAATAGAATGAAGTAGATGGTGTATGGTTTCCAATAAAACTTGTAACGTACCAACTCATCGTGTTTCCTCATATGCTAAACGTCTGAATAATTGATTTTGGAACCAAATTTGAGCCATAAAATAATTCCTGACAGCAACTATACTATATCTGTCCAACCTGTGGAAGGAAAACCTTGACGGTTTAGTTGGCTTTGATTTTCTATAGATCTTGGTTTTTGAACCAAAGCTGTGGAAGAATGCCAATTAGGCTTTCATATATTCCAGGAACCTATTAGAAATGTTAAACAAAACTTCTACAATATTGTGTCTTGTGCTGAAATACAAGCTTATTTTTGGCAATCCATATAGAATAAATAATCAATATGAATAATATGAATTTCTCTATAATATCTTGGTTTGCAGAGCAAAGTTTGCATAGCCAAGGTTTGATCCACTACAAAAAAAGGATTTTAGCAACGATTTTTAAGTGGTTTTAGCGACGATTTTAACGGTCGCTAAACCTCTTAATGACATTTGCAAAAATGGTCGCTGAATTATCATCTTAGCAATGATTTTAGAATGTTCTCTAAAATATAGTTTAGCAACAGTTTTCAAAAAATCATAGCTAAACCAATATTTAGCAATAATTTCAAAACCATTGCTAAAACCTTTTTAATTTATTTAATTTTTTATTTGTTAAAAGTATTTCAAAATGGCATACGTCTAATCGCAAGTTTCAAAATAAAGATTTGTTTAAGTATAACTAAATATCATTTATTCAGCATAAGCCAATATTTACAAAATCACGAAAAACCAGTATTACAAAATTAAAATTAAAATCTTTCACTCTCAATCACTACAACAAATATGTTTTCTTGTCCTATACAAAATCTTCTTGCTATAAATTTTTATTTGCTGAAGTTTCAAGTCCACTAAAATGCAAAAATCTGAAGCTTTATTGCTACATGTAAACATAAGAAGAACCTGGATATGAACAAAAATCACAAGAAAAAATAAATAAAATGAAATGCAAAAATATACCAAAATGTAAAAAAGAAACTTACTGGTTCACAACAAAAGGATGAGTAGAAGTGAATCACTTTGATGGAGAACAAATATTGACAGAAGAAGCAGCTTGATTGGTTGAGAAGCTAAAAAATTGAGGGAGAAAGAAAGAAAATGAAGAGAGAAGGTGGAGAAAAATGAAGTGGGAAAGCAAGGAAAAAGGAAGAGTGAAAAAAATGGAGGAAAGAAAGAAAAAAGAAATGAAACTGTGTGGGAAAAAAATGAGATTTAGTGATGGTTTTCTAAAAAATTGACGCTAAAAACTGAGGGTGCACAGGAAATAATGAGATTTAGCGACATTTTTTTACGGTGGTATAAAATGTGTAGGAAATAATGATATTTAGTGACGATTTTCTAAAAATTCATGGCTAAATTGTGACCGTTTACAAAAAACTATCACCAAGTAACTACGGTTATAAAAATTGTCGTTATTTTATGTTTTAAGGACGGTTTTTACAACTGTTGCTAAACTTCGTCGTTAAAGTACCATTTTGTTGTAGTGATCCATGCAATAATGTTTATACAGAGGGAAAATTTGATCCATTCTAAGCGAAAAGGTTGAACCAAACCACACAATCTAGGCCAAGTCACATTGAATGAAGAGGTGAATAATTGATTTTTTAGCTTTTTGGTACATTGGACATTTACCCTCCACTGGAATGTGATGGGACTTTATTTGAAGGATATTCCATTTGATTTTCCAAATGAATAAAATTAAGCGGAAAGGAATCTTGAGCTTCCATATATAAGGTCATCTGAAGTGGATCAAATGTAGGGGTGGTGTTGGCATGTGAGGCCAATCATTACTACCACAAACCAGGTTAATTTGCATAATCATTTCTTTACCTTATATTTGTTTAAGCAAGTCATAATTCCAAGTAACAGTATTGTGCGGAATGAGATCACAAAACATATTGACATGGTTAGTATAAGAAAGTTACACTGACCACCAAAGGTGGTTGTTTAACTGAATGCTATTGCCATCCCCAATCTACCATTGCAAATTTGATGTAATCAAGTTCTTTACTTTATAGATAGATACCATGCCATATTCGAGCCATTTTAGAATGTTTGTGAAAGATTCCAAAAGAATCGAGTCTTGAGTATTTTGATCTCTAGATCTTTCCAACTAAATGGTAAATCTTACTAGTTTGATCTTCAAAGAAATTAGAAACCTCAAAATCCACTTTTATTAGTGACATATCAAAACAAGTAGGATCAACAGGCTCCAAAAAGTTTACTTCAATTTGATTTCCTTTTTAATTTTGTAATGCTTTGTAATGATCAACTAAATGTTTAGAATTGACATATTCGAGATCAATGAAATTTTTTGATACATTTATAATAAATGTCATCCCCATTCTTCTTATGTTTGTCTTTTTTCTTAACTTTGCATCTTTGCTCCATTTCTTGAGATTTTGTGTAGCATTTTTATTTTCAAAATTTGAAGGACAATATGGATAATTTTTATAACAGAGTTTACAGAACTTTGGGCAATCAACTTATATTATTAATCATATGTCTGCATATATATATATACATCTGGAAGATATTTTGATTTTGAATATTCGTAATTGCACCCTTAACAAATATAACAAAAAATAAGAAAGTAGCAACAGCTTGGATAAGGGATGTGAGTTGGAATCCATGATTATCAGGAGTTGATTCAATCTTCTGCTTTCTCTCTATTATGCCCCCAAAAGATGAAGGAAGGCTCAAAGACTCCAATCTTGAACTAGAGAAACTTAAAGCGAGGCCGTGATAATGGTTTCATAAGAAGATTAGCAAGTTGGTGAGAAGGTACATGACTTAAATGCAAAGATTTGTTGGCAACCAAGGCACGAACAAAGTGATAGTCTATCGAGAGATGCTTAATCCTGGAGTGGAAAAATTGGATTGGCACACAGATAGGTAGCTTCAATGTTGTTTGAGTAGATGATAGGATTATGGGAAGTGAGATATTAAGTTCTTTTAGTATTTGTTAGAGCCAAAGAAGTTCAAAAGAGGTAAAAGCAATAATTCGGTACTCTGCCTTGCTAGAAGAATGTGCCACTATCTTTTGTTTCTTGGAGCACCAGGATATTGGGTTATTGCCAAGATAGGCAATATAGGCTGCTTTAGATTTTTGATTAGTAGTATCTCCTGCCCAATCTACATCACAATAAGCTATAAGAGTTGTTAATGAATTATGAGACAACAGAATGCCTAAGGAAATAGTGGCCTTTAGATAGCGAAGCAATCTTTTCAAAAGCTTAAAAATGGTCAGTTGTTGAGGCTTGCATGTACTGAGCTAAATGGTTAATAATGAGTGCTACATTAGGCTGAGTAAGTGAAAGATATTGGAGAGAGCCAACCAAACACCTATAGGTGGAGGTATATGTAGATGGAGACGTAGAGGAAAAACTATAAGAAGTTGACATTGGTGTGTTCACTAGTTTTGCTTTTGTCATGTTGGATTTGGCAAGCACATAAATTGCTTGAGAAAACTATCAGTATTGCCTGTAAGCAGAAAATCATCAACAAAAACTAGAAAATAGGCTAACACAGTACCTCTTTTGTAGATAAACAGAAAAGCATATGTTTTTGAATTGATGAAGCCATAAGACAGTAGAAAATGACGTAAGGCATGGTACCATGCACGTGGAGCTTCCTTAAGCCTATATAATACTTTCTTGAGCTGACAAACATGATGTGTGAATTGTTGATTGATGAGTCCTGATGGTTGCTGCATATATACAACTTTTGAGAGAGAACCTTGCAAAAATGTATTATTAACATTCATTTGTCATAAAGGCCATCTGAGAGAGAGAGAGAGAGCAATAGAAAACACAACTTTTATATTTTGTGGCTTGATAACTGGGCAAAAAGTATCAAAGAAATCAACCCCTAGCCTTTGGTGAAATCATTTATCTATTAAACGAGTTTTATATTGAGAGATCGAGCTATCAGATCTTGATACAAAAAACCCATTTGTTGCCAATGACATTTTGATGCAAGTTATGGGGAACGAGATTCCAAGTTCTATTGTTTAAAAGAGCATTAAATTCCTTAGACATAGCATGTCTCCAATAGGGAGACTTTGAGGCTTAAGAGACACATATTGGTTCAAGAGCTTCAAGTAGAGGATATTTAGAGACAAAGAAGATGTGTTTATGCTTGTGGATGTTGCTTTTGGCATGAGTGATCATAAGATGGGTGTTGATGACAAAGGGAAGAGGATGACATGAGTCAAGTCCATAGGATAAAGCATGTAAGTCCACTATTGCATAGGGGTAAGAGGCATTAAATGGTTTAGATGGGTTGGATTTAGGGGGAATGGAGTGGGTTGATGAGGTAAAAGAATATATTAGGAGTGAAGGGGTTGAAGCACATGAGGGAGAGTTTAAAGACAAATATTCAAGAAAAGAGATGGGTGAGAAAACTAGTGGCAGTGGTTGAGTAGGCAAGGTACTTGGGAAATTTACCAATTTATGAAGGGTGAACATGTCTAGAGTGATACTATTTTTTACTAGTGAAATCAAAACAAACAAAAGCACTCTGAGTTGTAGAATAGCCTAAAAAGACAAAACTGTTTGATTTAGGTTATAGTTTAAAAGTGGTATATGGTTTTAACCAAGGAAAACAAAGGCAACCAAAAGTACAAATTTTGAGATAATTAGGGGGTCTATTAAATAAAATAGAAAAAGGAGATTGAGATTTTAAGACTGGTGTTGGCATTCTATTAATTAGATATGCAACCATTTTAACTGCAATTAATCAACATTTAAGAGGAAGAGAAGCATGATTTAAAAGATATCTAGCTGTTTCAAGGAGATGACGGTGTTTTCTTTCAAAAAGGCCATTATGCTCAAGAGTGTGGGGTGGTGATGCTAAGTGTGAAATTCCATGGTCCAAAATAAAAGGATGTAATGCAACATATTCATCTCCATTATCTAAATATAAAGTTTTATTGTTGAATTAAATTGCTTCTAAACAAGAGTTTTAAAAGTGGAAAAAATTAGTGAGACATTTGATTTGTACTTAAGAGGATATAACAAAACATGGTGAGAAAACTGATCTATAAAAATGACATAAAACCGATACCTATCTATTGAAGTAAAAGAAATAGGTCCCAATAAATCAGAGTACAAGAGTTCAAGATGTCTTTGGCTTGTGAGACTAAATTTATCAAATGATAGTTTATGAATTTTATTTAAATGACAATCAATGCAAGATAGAAAACTAGAAGATACTGGTATTTGCCCATCAAGGAGAATTTGTTTTAAAGTTGCTTTAGAGGGATGCCCGAGTCTGTGATGCCAGTATAATTGGGAAGATGAAGTCATAGAGATGGATGCAGCAGATGGTGAGGGACATGAAGGGATGAAAATATGAATATTGTAGGTGTTATTTTCATTTTGTCCTTGCAATAGTGGCTTCTCCATTGTCAATGACTTGACCTAAAAATAAGATGGAAAAATTCAACTAAGACATTGTTTTGGTTGCATAATTGTGATAAAGATTTTAGATTTTCTTTAACAGTAGGCACATAAAGAACATTGGAAATATAGAGAGAAGAGGGTAAAATCGTGGTGCTTATGTGAGTAATGGGAAGTGTATTACCATTTGTAATAGTAAGGTTTTCAGGACCATCATATTTAGA
This sequence comes from Gleditsia sinensis, assembly GCA_037074535.1. Taxonomy (NCBI): domain Eukaryota; kingdom Viridiplantae; phylum Streptophyta; class Magnoliopsida; order Fabales; family Fabaceae; genus Gleditsia; species Gleditsia sinensis. The sequence goes on along the minus strand of CM073467.1, from coordinate 35,130,639 downwards.
GAAAAGAGTTAGATTACCAAAGTCATTTGTAATGTGATGGGTGGCACCAAAATCAACCGAACAATGGTTGTTAGGATGAGGTGTAGCAACAGCAACATGAACCCGTAGAGTAATATTTGGGTTGTTGACAATTTTGTAGCAATATTTAGCAATATGGTTACACTTATTGCAAAATTGGCAAGTTGATAGAGAAGACGACTTGCGGTTGGGATTGTTATTTGGATCATGAAAGTACATGGAAGTGTGGTTTTGATCATAATAGGTGGTGGGATGTCTATTATGAAACTTAGGATGGGAAGACATCTTCGTCACATGATTGGCAGCAATGGGAACTTAAACTAACTTTTCCTCCTTTGTGAGATGAGATTTATGGTCAGTGAACATCTTAAAGAGTTCATAAGAAGATACAGGGGTTTCACAGATGCACAAGGCTACTGAAATTTCTTTATAGTTAGGTCATAGACCATTGAGGCAGTGTATGATGAGATCAATCTCATCTAGTGGGTGATCAATAAAAGCTAACTCATCAGTAATAGTTTTGATAGTACAAAGGTATTCATATACAATATAGGTGCCCTTGGTGTAGGTAGAGAGGCTCTCCTTGAGGTGCATTATGTGTGACCTTGGCAAAAGCATGAAACAATTGGTCCCAAGCTTCTTTGCTGTTTTAGCTTGAGCAATTGCTGCACAGGCATCAATTTCACAAGAAGCCATGAAGGCTAAAAGCAAGAACTGGTCTTGTCGTACCTAGTGAGTACACAATGGGTTTCCAATGTGTTCTCTGTTATTTTTAATAAAAAGGCAGATGACATGGTTTGGAACTAGTGATATGTCCAATGAGTCTGTATCCAATGAGCATGGATTTCATTTGTTTAGCCCAAGCTACGTAATTGTTGGGTGTAAGATCGATGACAAGGTTGGAGACATTGATGGTGACAAAGTCGGGTAGGGTAACAGATGGAGTGGAATGAAGAGTGTGAGAGGTGGAAGATTCAGCCATAAGGTAATCAAGGAAGAAATAGATCAATGTTGCTTGTGAAAACTCAAGATGCTTTGATACCATAATAGAGTTTATGGAACTTTGGGCAATCAACTTATATTATTAATCATATGTCTATGTATATATATACATATGGAAGATATTTTGAATTTGAATATTCGTAATTGCACCCTAACAAATATAACAATATGCAACAAAGTAGCAGCAGCTTGGATAAGGGACATGAGCTGGAATCCATGATTATCAGGTGTTGAGTCAATCTTCTGCTTTCTCTCTATTATCTTATAGGTCTAATGACTTTTTCTGCCACAACCCCTTTTACCATTGTGACCTTGTCCACAACCTTGAGAAAATACTACATTTACTTTAACGAATAGAATTGATCGAGTTGGACAAGATTGGTGCTTTTTCATAGAATTAAAGTCAGCTCAAAATAGTTTATAAATCGACACTCAATCATGTTTTTTTCAAAGCACATTGGATGCATGAAAAATTGCATATGTTTAACCTATATATGTTTATTAGTAATTTGCTCTCCACATACTTTCCATTGAGAGCTTATATTGATGTACACACAGTTTTGAATTTATTCCAAAGGACTATTGGATCATTAAGAGTAAAATATTCTGTTTTCAATTATTCATTAATAAGATATTAAAAAAATAAGTGCTTTATTATGCTATTACAAGGATGTTTATTTTCTTTTTATTTTAATAGTATTTACAAGATTCATGGTACAAAGATGAATTTTAATACCAAAGACCCATGATAAGTTATTTTTTTTGAAATATCAAGAGCAATGAGCTCAAGTTTTATGAAATTTGACATTGTAAATAAACAATAGACGAAAAAAAATAATTTGAAATTAGATTAAGAACTCAGAAAATTGAAATACAAACATTTTATTTATCTAGATATATATCACACACTTCCAATATACATCCTTCTCTTATAATAAAAGAATAAAAGCAACAAGAATAAAATTCTTATTTATAAATAATATAAAGAAGAAAAAATAAAATATATGTTCTTAGATTGAATTGATGAAAACAAAGGTGAGGATTGTCGTATACCAAAATTTTAAAAAATCGTATTGATAACATATAAACAGAGTGGAAATAGAGATAATAAGAGGACAAAAGACAGATGAAGATAATCGCCAAGAGGTTAGTTCTTCAAGAACAATCAAACACTATATTGTATTGTCTTTTCTTTGAATACAAATAATCCTTATATATGACCTTTAGACATAAAGATTCATTAGAGGTGTCATAAAAGAGGAAACTAATACATCTTATAAGAACAATGAATACATAAAATTAAGGGTATTTTCATGGTGGAAGGTTACACTTGATTAGCAAGAATTCCAAGAGTAATTTTCAAGTTAATTCTCACCATGTAAGTGGTTATCCACTCTCATACACATGTGCATGTTCACAATACATTAGACTTATGCTCAAAGGAGGTCACTTAAAGAAACATGGGTGATGGGGATAGACACATAACAACAATCAATAAAACCATCGCTAAATCAAGGTTTAATGACAGTTTCAGAACCGTCGTTAAAATTTTGGGTTTAAAGATGGTTAAAGAGAAACCATCGTTAAATAGAGACGGTTTAGCTTTAACCATCGTAGTATGTCATGGATTTCAAAGGTTATTGGAAATGGTGATGTTTTAGGATGGTTCCTATCAAACCATCGTTAAGTAACGATGGTTTGGGCTAAACCGTCGTTAAATAACGATGGTTTGTGGTGAACCGCCATTAAATAACGACGGTTTGATTGAAACCGTCGTGGATATGTAACGTTTAAAATTTGAACCGTTACTCGTGATATGTGTGGTTTAACGATGGTCTTACTAAAACCATCATGAAACCTATGTATAAAGACAGTTTTAATGAAAACCGTCGTTATACCACACGGTCATCTATAAATTTCCTTTCCCTCTTCATTTTCATTACGAACACTTCAAATTACAGTTTTTCCGTATGACATCAGCTGAGTTACTTGAGTGCTTTACGAGTTGAGGTATTTAGGTGTGCTTTGCTAGTTGTGATATTTTGGTGTACTTTGCGAGTTTTCTCTTGCTCAAGGTATGTCATATAATGATATAATTTATTTGACTATTTTGTTTAAATATTGTATGTTAAAAATATTTTTCTATATTAATTTTTGTTTGCTTTTGTGAAGATCTTGTGGCAACACTCCAACTTTTGTTCGTAATTTATTTGGAATCACTTTGAAGGTATGCAATCTAATTATTTTTATTTTAGATAAATTTATTTCAAAATATTGTATGTTAAAATGCGTTAATAATAGATATTTTATGTAGTTTATATTTATTTAAAAAAATATAGTTTACATTGTGATGTACATGTATGAATAAATTTTAAAATTTGTGTTGCTTTTTCAATGTTTACGATATTTAATATTTTAATATATTATGTCCGTTGAAAATATATAGGAGGTCATTTTTTTAGTAATGCTGAAATATTGGATTTAATTATTTTTGAAGTTAAATATATGTAATTAATATTAGAAAGAATTTATAAAAATTAAAAATAGAGATCTTAAGGCAGGACTGATGGAATAATATGATAAAATTATTAAATACATGTAATTAAAAATAAAATTTATTAATAAAAAATACAAGTAGGTTTTAAAAATGAAAATAAATATATATAATAACATAAATTTAGTAGATGAATTGAAGTGTAGTTGATGAGGTAAAATAATAAATTTTAATAAATAGACAAAGTGAGTATTAAAAATAATTTTAAAAAAATTGTGGCAATACTTTCAAAATATACGTATATTTTAATATAAGTTTAACAAATATATATATAATAATATAAATTTAGTATAAACTGATAGTGAATTCAGTTTTAAATATAAGTTATTTAGTGTTAAAAAAATATAATTAAAATTGATGCACATAAATCAAAAATAGTTATTATATTGATAAACGTGTTTAAATAATATACATAAGTTAGTAATAGTAAAGTTTAAGTACAGTTGATTCTAAAATATTAAAATATTTGCGCATGCGATGAGTTAAAATAATAAATGGTAGTAAATAGACAGAATTCGTATTAGAAATCTTTTTAAAAAATTTAAAACACTAATTTAAAAATACGTGTAGTTTTAAAAAAATGAAATATATAAATATATATATATATATATATATATATATATATATAATAACATAAATTTAATAAAAAAAATAATAGTGAAGTTAGTTTTAATGCATTATGTTCTTACATTAGATTCTCTATTAATTAGCAATGTCTTAGGTGTAATTGAGTATAACTATCCTTGAATATATGGCCTTTATATAGGCCACTGCTACTACTTTTTCAGATGGGAAATTGAAATTTCAATTCCTTATCTAAATTTCTTAGAAATTTTACCATGTAAATACTATAATTGAAATCATAGCGGCAGATACAAAATCATAATTCAATCTTTTGTTGCTAATGGCTGTCCTTGCCAAGACGACGTGATCTATTAGATTCAATCATGAAACTCATCCTTTAAATTAATGACATTATGAGAATGAAATAAATTTGGCACATCCCCAATAACTTTCTCAATGGCATTGTTTCAGAAGTTAGAATTTTCCTTCTTTAATTTGTAGAGATTTTTCAAGTGTTTTATTTCATATTATGCAAGCCAATGGCATCATTTATCCCACTTTCATAAGGTACAACAAGTCTTGCCAATGAAATCTATAACTTTTATGCATCTAAGTTTGCATCATAAGCTTTTTAAGATCAAGTATGTACCTTATTTCTCTATTTTTAACTCTCTCTACAATATCTCTCTTAAACTTTTTATGATCAGGATTCTTTATTTATATCAAACCAATGACGAGGATTCTTTATTTGGTGCTTCATTAAATGTCAATGATCATAATGTGTTGTGTTTTATGCACAATCAATTGCAAATGCCTTTCCATGCAAAATAGTCATGTTTTCTGTTTAGAGTAAGAGTTATTTAGGTTTATTGTTATCTAAATTCATAATTATTTCATATATGGATAAATCTTGGATCAATAAATCTCGACAATCAATAGAGTACCTGAATGGTTTAGACCGATTTTTGGAATTTGCAAACGCCAACTCTGGTGTCAAAGGTAGAATAATATGCCCATACCCAAAGTGTAGATTCAAGAAATGGTAACTCATCGAGGTCGTGCACTAACACTTGATCGTCAAACCATTTTCGAAGGGATATAATTTTTGGAGTTTGCACAGAGAAAAGATTACAGAAGATCCTACTGTAGGACATGCTATAATGCCAATTGAGGTTACATAACTCATTATTCGAGATGACCCTGTGCAGGACATAGTCCGTGATGCATTCAGAGTTCACCCCGAAAATGAGAGTATCAATTTTGTGGATATGCCTGTTCCACAGTCAGTAGAAAGGATGGATGATAGTGTCAAATACTTTTATGAGTTACTGAAAGATGGTCAACAACCACTTTATGAAGGGTGCGAGAAGTATTCCAAATTGCCTTTCTTGGTGAAGTTGTATCACATCAAGTGTTTGTGCGAAATAAGTGACAAAGCAATGTCAATGATACTTGAGTTGCTTGTCGATGTATTCTCGGATGCTAAGATTCTGCCTTCATTTTACGAGGCTAAAAAAGTTATTAATAAGTTGGGGTTGAATTACAAGAAAATTCATGCATGTCAGAATGATTGTATGCTATACTAGAGTAAGCATGAAAGTAGAGAAACTTATAGTAAGTGCTTCGCACCAAGGTGGAAACCGAAACAGAAGGCGGAGAAGTGGAAAAATGTGCCTAATAAATTTTTTAGATACTTTCCAATTAAGCAAAGGTTACAGAGGTTGTTCATATCTTTTAAGACTGCTGAATTTATGAGATGGCATTCTGAAGACAAAATTTCAGACGACATCATGAGGTATCTGAAGGATTCTGAGGCATGGAAGAGATTTGATCTTCTGAATCCTCAATTTGCATCAGATCCAAGGAATGTTCATTTGAGCCTTGCAACGGATGGTTTCAATCCATTTAGAAACCTATCTACAAGTTACAGCATATGGCCAGTTGTACTGATTCTGTATAATCTTCCTCCTTGGATGTCTATGAAACAGAGTTCATTCATGTTATCAATGATAATTCCAGGGAGAAAAGCACCAGGGAATGATATAGATATATTTTTACAACCATTAATTGACAAGTTGAATGAGTTATAGGTTGAAGGTGTTAAGATGTATGATGCCTTTAGCAAAGAAATGTTCAATATGCATGCAGCTCTTTTGTGGACAATCCGTGATTTCCCTGGACTTGAATGTTTATTAGGCTGGAACACTCATACTGGATTAGCCTGTCCACACTGTAACTTTGACTCCACTCCAGTGCGTCTTCCTCACAGTCGGAAGTGGTGTTTCATGGGACATCGCCGCTTTCTATCTTCGAGTTATAAATTTAGGATGACCCGTAATAGGTTTGACGGAAAAGAGGAAAGAAAAAACCTTTTTCTGCAACTGAGTGGCGTAGAAATTTTAAGACAAGTCGAGGATATTAAAGTTGTTTTCGGAAAAAATGTGGAAACTGATGCTAGGACTCAATAACGGCGTTCCCGAGGTCAGGGTTTGGTTGATGCTGGGACTCAACAATGGCGTAAGAAAAGTATATTTTTCAAACTTCTGTATTGGGCAAATAATATGGTGCATCATAATCTTAACGTCATGCATATTGAGAAAAATATTTGCGACAACATCATTTACACTTTACTTAATGATTATGGCCATTCAAAGGACCATGTAAATGCGCGAAAAGACTTAAAGGAGTTTAGTGTGAGGTCTGAGCTGTGGCCAGATGATGACGGTAAATATCCACATGCTTTGTTCACATTGTCAAATGCAGGCAAGGAATTCTTTCTCAAAACACTTAAGAATGTATCTGTACCCGACGGTTATTCTAGTAAAATCTCTAGATGTATTGATGTAAGACAGCATAAGATCGGAGGACTAAAAAGTCACGACTGTCACATCCTTATGGAGCAACTGTTATCGTTATCCATAAGAAAGACACTTCCCAAGCCAGTGGACGCAATTCTGATCGAGTTATGTTCATTCTTCTGACAACTTTGTTCTAAAGTTTTGAATGTTAATGAATTTGATCAACTTCAAAATCGTATCATTATGACGCTGTGCCATCTGGAAATATTATTCCTGCCGTCTTTCTTTATAGTCATGGTGCGCTTGATTGTACATTTGGTTATGGAAGCAAAGTTAGGAGGACCAGCCTAATATCGTTGGATGTATCCCATCGAAAGGTAAAAAATGAAGAACACATAATTCATATTTCTTTCATTATTCTTAATCCAATTTTATTCATTTAATCTATGTTGTCTAGATACTTAGGTAAGTTTAAATCTTTCGTGGGGAGTAGAGTAAGAGCAGAAGGCTCAATAGCAGAGTCATACGTTGCAGGAGAAGTTTTATTATTCTGTTCCAGGTACATAGATGGTGTTGACACTTTCTTCAATTGTCCTCCTTGTATGGATGATCGACCCGATGTTGGGACATCTGACAGGGGTTTGTTCCCACCAATAGGAAGACCAGTTGGTGGGTTTGATTATTTCACGCTTTCTCCCTGTCAAAAATTGTAGGCCCATCGGTACGTCTTAACAAACTGCAAGGAAGTTGATCCTTACTTATAGTAAGTTAACCCACACTTAGTTACATTTGCAAACAATTTTTTGTCATGTGTAGCATTAAGTGTATATAAAATGTTTACTCAACAGGGAATTTAGAGACTATGTACGGCATAGTTTAAGAAGTCAGACGCGAGTATCTATTGAGATAGATAAAAAAGTCCACAGAGAATTTGTCTCTTGGTTTTCGTGTTGTGTAAGTATTTCAACGTGGTCACATTTCATTCATATGTCAAATATGAGTACAACTCATCATTTATTCTTTTTACATATCGCAATTGATGATGATGGATCATAGTGTACTGATTTAAAATTTCTTGCACTTGGTCCATTAGATAGAGCATGTCGATACAGTGCTTACAATGTCAATGGATTCAAATTTCAAACTTTAGAGCGAGACCAAGGGATGACATCTCAAAATAGTGGAGTTTACAGTACTTTCAGGATGAGGAGTTATGCAAGTAGTAGTGATAGGAACATACAATTTGGTGGCGTCCCGTATTACGGAAAACTATTGAACATTATTGAGCTAAACTACCATGGGCATTTTACAATCATATTATTTAAGTGTATGTGGGCCAACACAACTACAATGAGGGGAATTGCAATTGATGACTTTAGGGTGATATCGGTTGGTTTTTCTCGGTTGATTCACACTGGTAAAAATGATGATGACGAGCCATACATCTAGGCATCTGAGGCTCATCAAGTGTACTATGTACAAGATGAGCTGGACAAGAACTGGAGTATAGTGATGCATTTGAAACCCCGTGACTTATACGAGATGGGCGAGGAAGATGAAAATCTTATATACGAGAGCGATCCGTTACACACGCAAAATTTAGAAAGTTTGTTTTTAGAAGGAGAAGTTTATTTATGCTTGTTACGGTATTAGTTTTGTTGTTGCCGTCTATTTACATATATTTTGGACTACTTACAATTACTATACTATTTTATTTATTTTTCTAACTTTTATTAGGTAAAGTTCATTTTGTAATTGTTTTATGTGGTGACTAATCTTATTAATTTCATTTTGGCAGGAGCGGTGATGATGAAAAAGGCTAGATCACTCTATACAGACATGGCAGGTGTGTCCAGTTCTCATACTCCTATGCCCCACGCGGCGATTAATGAGGGCGGACAGCTCACTATGGAGTTAGACACCGTTCCATCCACTCTTCCTCACCTTTACTCTCGGGGAGCAGAGTCGGAGGTTGTCGCGTCATCAGTCCCTGCTAACAACTCCCGTCCACTAGATTCACAGGACGTCCCATGCACACTCCCTACACCCGACGCTCAGGCACCGAACGACGATTTTGATGCAATTTTTGCCTGTGTGGAGGAGGAGTATTAGCCCGGTGAGTAGGACCGCAGACGCAGGAGGAGTTGGACAGTTGATGTCGTCGGTGAGTATTGTACGTAAAAGCTTTATGCGCTTAATAATTTTGTCATAGTAGCATAATATATAATTGTCTATATTATGACAAACGGGACTGGATAGGTGACATCTAGGCAGTTGATTGTCCACGACGTATGGGCCCTACCTCAGGGGTCGAAGGTGGTTGTCCAGTTCAACGACAACCACCAGCCTATCGGAGACAGTGGTGGTTTGCTGGGTGTCTTCCTCGGCACCATCGGGAATAATTTTCGGTTATTCCCGATCTCCTACAGGGAATGGAGGAGTATTCCTTAGCAGTCGAAGACGAATGTCTTTGTAAGCAACATTTAGGTATGAAAACATATATCTTTTGTAACTAATTATATTTATTTATTATTTATGTGCAATTTATGTGTAACTAATTTTTTACTTTCGTTTGTAGACACATTTTAATGTGACGGGGCTACACAAGAAACTGATCATGCAGTTGCTAGGAGCGAAGTGGAGAGCTGCACGGTAAAATTTATTCCGACTGGCGTATGATGGTATAAAGACCAGAGATCAATTGCGAAATGAAGTCCCGACAGGCATCCCACCTGATCAGTGGGCAACTTTCATAAACTATCGCCTTGACACGAAGTCTATGGTAAGTTGTTTATATTAATATATTTATTCAATTTAACTTTTAAATATTGTGACTAATTAATTTCTCTATTTAATTAGGATGTGGCTGCAAAGAATAAACGGAACAGATGACGTCTGACAATACCACACACCATTAGATCCAAGAGTCTTGCGTGAAAAAAGGTGGAGATAGTAAGTTCAAATCCATAAATATCTTTTTTTAAATGTTAAGAAGACTATAATTTATATAATCATAAGTTGATTAATTATTATAAATTTCAGGAGGCTGATCTTGACGGACTGGTGACTCGCGGTGATGTATGGACGGTAGCTCATAAAAGAGCTTATGGATCATACATCAACGACGAAGCTCGGGCTGTTACGGTAAGTAATAAAATTTATTCATCCGTACGTAGGTAATTATTTAATTTTTAGATAATTTTTAATATTATTAATTGTCTGTTATTGGATTTTGTAGGAAAAAATTGCTTCGATCCAACAGGAGGATAGCTCGTCCCAAGAGCTCTCAACGGTTAATTCGTTTGCGAGAGCTCTTAGCACTAGCGAGCATTCCCGTTGCGTTCGAGAATTTGGGTTGGTTGTTTGCCCAACTTAAGTCTTCGGTTGTGGCTCGGCTGGGTCAAGCTTACAGTCCGGGCTGTCATACCCCAAGTTATAAACTGAGGTGGAGTGCCTGAAAGCAACTATACATGAGCGGGACGTCGAGCAGCAGCGACGAGACGCTGAGCTTGTAGCACGACAACGACAAATGGAGGCTACTATGATGTTCCTGCTATAAAAATTTTAGGGTCAGCTGCCACCTGAGATAGCAGGACTTCATAGTCTTGGGCCCAGGGTAATTTTTTAATATATAAAAATTATTGGTATAATTTTTTTTACTTTGAAAATGTTAAAAATTCTAACAAATTTTTTTTATTTTTTAGGACCCTAGTGACCGTAGCAGTGGACATCAACCTAATCAGCATCCACACGGTCCGGGAACATGATTTAGTTAATATAGTCTGTATATGTAATTATGTGATGCTCGTGACTATTAATTTTTGTGTATATATTTTTCATTTATAAATATATTCATTATAATTTAATAATTTACGTATATCTAATATGTAGTTAAATATCAATAAATTTTAAAATAATTTTTTAAATTATTAAATAATTCCCACACTTAATTATTATATAATAAATAAAAATTTATCTAAATTAATTTGTTGAATATTAAAAATATAAATTAATTTTTATGCATGATGGTTTAATAATAAAAAAATGTAATAAGAATTAGTTTTTATGAATAACAAAAAATATTAAATTTTAAATTAAAAAAATTGTTTTAAAAAAGCTAAATTAATTTTTATGTATAATTGATAAATAATAAATAATAAAAAATTATCAGTTCGTTATAACGATGGGTTTGAAAAACTGTCGTTATCATCCATCATAACGATGGTTTTATAACCGTCGTTATCCCCCGTCATAACAACGCCGTTCCCACGATTGACTAAAATCGTCGTGATGCTCGTGAATCCACGATGGTTTCTTTACCGTCGTTAAATGCCTTAGCGACAGTTAAAACCGTCGCTATATCCACTAAAAAACCGTCGTTAAAACCCGCGTTTCTTGTGGTGGGTGGGGATCCTTGTGCTAGGAGCAAATACAAACCATAAATATTCATTTACTTAAACATATTAGCCCAACATGCTTGTGCAACATTTTAGCTCATTTATGGATTCATTTCCCCAAAATGCTTGTGCAACAATAAATATTCATTTACTTAAACATATTCATCAAAGATTCAACACTCAAATATATAATATAGGCATTCACCTATCACAACCTCAAGATAAACTATTTATTCAATATTTCATTATTTGTTTGATTCTATGCCTTGAGAAGATGAGCATCAGCATCTTTTGTAATCTTGGTTGCAAAGTCCAAGTAGGCATTTGGCGCTGGGATTCCCTCATTGACCTTTTCATAATCATAAATCCACTTAGCAATGGCACCACCATCATCCTTTTCATATACTTCTAATGTGATCTTAAAACTCTTGTAATGCTCCGAGATATCTCCATCAAAGAGGCTGAATGTGATTGCCTTGTTCACATCATCAAAGGCTTCAATTTTCTCCTTACATGTAACGACCTCACCATCTGAGTGGATTCCACATACAATTAAAAATCAATGTAAAAAACCTTACAGCATGCACAACAAAACATGAGAATTAGGTCAGAAATTGACCCGACCTCAATTTGCATTATTGATACAAGAGTTGCTCGATATACTGTTATATTAATTTTTAGTACTTTGAATGCTAGACGGTATCTAAATATGCTTATATTTGATATATTGGTTTCTAAAATACCTAGAGACACAAGATACCACAATTTTGGAAGATGTACATGGAGATTTCAAATCCTTGAAGTTTTAGTTTTATCAATTTTTATAAAATACCAATTTAATCATTTAATTTCCTTACAAATTTTCAATTGTTATACTAAATATAAAAATTTTAAATACCATAATATTTAAGAGATAGAAAAACGAAAAAAAAACTAGTATATTAAACGACTCCTAAAACTAGTTATTATCATGTGCCTTTGTTATTTAAAACTTTACCTATAGTATATGTCCAGTGCTTAACAGAGCCAATGCTATGCCAGTCTCCTTCATGCACGTTAGCTCCATGAATACTTTCAGTGACGTTTTGAACATGGTGAAGTTGCCTAGTGAAGAGGTTGAAGAACTTTGCAGCAGGTGTCTGGATCTCAATTTCAATTTCCAATGTGCCACTTAGAGCCATGCCTCTGTGATAGTGAGCTTAAGAACCAAAATGGACAATATGAAGTAGTAAATCTATCAAATGGGAGAGATTTGGAAGAACATTCTTGCTTCATGAACCTTAAATAGAAAATCCTTTTCTATTAAAATATGAAAAATTTAATATCTTATGGGTCATTTTTATCTGGAAGCCAATTATTAGACTACAAATTAAATACGTCTCTATCCTTCTACATGCTCCGGATAATTGGTCCACAACATTTTAAATTTGTGTTGGCGTCACAATATATATTGTTGTATTGATAGCTATTGCAACTGCCTTTTTCCAAATCATGATCTTATGTCTTGACCACTTTTTTCTTATATATATATATATATAGGGGGCATATCTCATACGCGCCAATAAATTGCCTCTTCATTTTTTGATCTTTCGTCTACCTCATTTATTCCAGTTTTGACTGACTTTCCTCACCTTTTCTGATATGCTTTTGTTTTAATGTTTTTTAAGGGTTTTTGTTAGTACTTGGAACGTAGGTGGGATTGCACCAGATGAAGATTTGAATATAGAGGATTTGTTAGAGACATGCGACACCTCCTGTGATTGATTGACTTTCGCCTCTGGCTACCCTGTCTCTAAGGCACCGACGTTGGTTTGCATTTCCTTGCAGAGTCAACCCTTGAATGCTGGCTATGCACGCCTCAGATACTGTTCATGCATCACAGAAGATGCTTTAGTCATATCTCTAAGGTAGAGATTGTAATGCTTGTAGAAGGAAGAAATAACTTCTCTTTTCAGCCATCATCTTTGATATGATAAGTTAGTAACAGTTAATAGATAAGTGAAGTTTAGGAATCATAGTTTCACGTCAATATTTTTTTCTTCTAACAATGATTTTATATTTCTTCTTGTTTTTATATGTTGGTGATCTTCCATTGTTGAAAGTTGAAATTGTTTTGAGCTTCACTCTCTTGAATTTGCTAAAAAATTTCTCTCGTAAATTTTTACAATGGATGTATTATGTATTCACTTTGGTATAGTGTCTTGTGTTCTATTAATACCTCCATTAACATTAAAATAGTTCTAACTATTTCATCTAATGATGCTGCGAAATATGTCATTGATAAACATATTATATTTGCCTTATACGAAATAATTTTTTTTTCTATCTGCCTCTTCAATATGGTTGATATATGTGTTATAAGCCTATGATATACAGGTGTTATAGAATGGCCTTAATGGGACAAGGACAAACCAGTTTTGGCATTTTGTATTTGTTGCCTTTTGATATAAACAAGTGCTTTTTTTATTCCTGAAGTTTAGATATGTCAGTAGCCTTGTCAAGTAGCATGTAACTATTTTAATAATATTTGTGTGGAGATGTTACCAGTTATTCTATGTACATTATATGGTCCATGAAGTCATTGCCGAAGGCCTCTCTTTATAATGCATTTTCAGTGGTTGATTTACTTGTATTTATAATTTACTGAGTTGTATTTGTCCTAGTTAATAATGTTAGCAATAACATGAAAACTCCTTATAAAGGAACATCAAGTTTTAATAATTATTTATTATATTTATGAATTATTTATATTAATTATTTATAATTATTAATTAATATGTTTAATTTATATAATATTTTAATTTTTACATGACATCCCCTAATCAATCTTGCAGAAATATTGATTATGGATATTGATGGTAGCAAAGTTGGGCAATATATGACGCCAGAAAAATTGATTTGTGAAAAAAGCAAGGTAATATTTAATGTGCATAGACTTTTTTTTTTTAACTATATTTGCTAAATATTTAATAAATTTATACTTTTTCTAACTTTTTAGGTACATGAATGGGTACCAGCTTGTGATGCTAAATTAAAGCCTAAAGTTGGAAAGCTATTTGGTACCTTAGAAGAAGGTGAACAATTTTATAAGAGGTATGCACATAGTGTAGGTTTCAGTGTACGTAAGTCATCTGAAACTAAAGACAAAAACGAAGTGAAGTGTTGGAAACATTTTGTTTGCTCAAAAGAAGGTTTCAAAGAAAAGAATAAAAATGAAAGCATACCTAAAATTTGAAAAAGGAATATCACAAGGGAAGGGTGTAATGCGAAGGTTATTTTTAAGAGAACAATAGAAGGAAAATTTGTTTTGGATCGATTTCATGAAGACCATACACATCCATTAGCCACACCTACAAAGAGGCAATTTTTAAGATCAGCAAGGAAAGTAAACTCTATTCATAAAAAATTTTTGCTTACATATAATAAAGCAAATGTTGGTGCCTCAAAAGTTTACCACTTATTGAAAGAACAAGTCGGTGGTTATGAGAATATTGGATGCACACAAAGGGATCTCCAAAATTGTTCAAGAGATTTGAAGGCCCTTATTAAAGATTCTGATGCACATGTTTTTATTGATAATTTTAAGAGAAAAAAAGAGCAGAATCCTTCATTTTATTATGCATATGAGGTAGATAGTGAAGGTAGGCTAAGGCATGTCTTTTGGGCAGATGGTCTTTGTAGAAAAAATTACTCTTTATTTGGGGACATGGTTTCATTTGATACCACATATGAAACAAATAGATATTCTATGATTTTTGCACCTTTTACTGGAGTAAATCATCATAGGCAATGCATTACCTTTGGAGCTGCCTTCTTAGCAGATGAAAAATCTGAATCTTTTGTTTGGTTGTTTGAGAAATTTTTGGAAGCAATGTCAGGACATAACCCCGTTGTCATTATAACAGATCAAGACCCTGCTATGAAAATTGCAATAGAGAAGGTTCTTCAATCATCTGCTCATAGATTTTGCATGTGGCACATCATGAAAAAGCTTTCTGAAAAAGTGGGTGTTTCTTTAAATAGTGATGATGATTTTAATAATCGGTTCAAGTCATGTGTTTGGAATTCAGAAACACCAGATGAATTTGAATTAGCATGGAAATCAGTCATTACTGATTTTGGGTTGGAAAAAAATGATTGGTTATCACATATGTTTGATATTCGAAGCATGTGGATACCTGCTTACTTTAAGGAATTATTTTTAGCAGGAATCTTGAGGACAACCTCAAGATCAGAAAGTGAAAATTCATTTTATGGAAACTTGTGAATAATAGTCTTAGTTTGGTTGAATTTTGGATGAGATTTGATTCTGCAATAGCAGCACAAAGGCATAAGGTGTTGCTTGCCGATAATGATACACTACATTCATTGCCTGAATTAAAGACAAATCGGGACATGAAGAAGCATGGCAGGGATGTTTATACTCATGTGAATTTTTATATATTTCAAAAGGAGTTTTGGCTTGCATGTGTAGATTGTGGAGTTGAAGCAAAGAAAGAGGATAAAGGGATTTCGATATGGACCATAGTTGATAACAGTTTAATGAATGGTAAACCAAGAGAAGTGATTTATAACACTTCAAATCATGTTGCTCATTGCACTTGTAAGATGTTTGAATATGAAGGGATACTATGTCGGCATATACTGTTGGTTTTGAAGGGTAAAGGTTTAAATGAAATTCCAATGAATTTCATTGTCAATAGGTGGACTAAGTTGGCAACTACTAAACATATTTTTGATGTTGATGGCAATGTCTTGGAAGAGTGTTGTAAAGAGAAAAGTACGAATAAGTTAATATCTGATGCATGGACTTAATTATTTAAGTGTATGCATATGGCTGGGCAATGTGAAGAGAAACTACATGTTGTAATAAATGGAGCTATTAGTATTGAAAAGCAATTGTTTGAGGTGAAGGCGAACATTGAACAAAGCAAGACAAATGAATTAGAGTCTTTTATTGGATCATGTGCTCCAGAAAATGTTGAAATTCATCCACCTCAAATTTCCAAGACTAAAGGAAGCGGTAAACGTATTAAAGGAGGAAAAGAAAAGGCTATTGAACAGCAATAAAGAAGAACAAGGCTATGTAAAGCTTGCGGACAATATGCATATCATGATAGTCGCAATTGTCCCACAAAATCCCCTTCATAGTTCTTGGTAAAAAGCTTCTTACTTTCTTTGTTATGTGTTCACTTATAATATTTTTACTATATCATTATTTGTATCTTTCTCTTTACTCACATGATTTAGGTGTTCTGTGTTTCTTGATTTTGATTAGTTACAGATTTTGGAGACTGTAGCATTATTTGGAAAAGCTGCAGATGTTGAGGGAAGGACTTAATACATCAAAGTTTTTTGTTCATGTGTAGTTTAAACATCAACTTTTGTTTAATATGAATTTCAGACAACATATGACTATATTTTTAAAAAATCAGCACTTCATATAGGTGGTGACTGATGCAGCATATACTATATATATATTCCAAAATAAATACGTATTTTCAAGTGCAAATTTATAGTATATCATTTTGGTGCAAGTGGGGTTTGTTTTTGTGAGGTCACCTTGTTTCCTAAGCAGCCCATGATGCCACAGCCTACGCACGAGACACTTGGATGCTGAATGAATGGACGAAGATCTCTGCTAACCCACACAGATATCAAGATACCAACCATTTGCTTGCTAATGATACACTGGAAATCTTGTGGGGCTTTTCTGTACTGAGCTGGAATCCCCAGCTCCTTATTATTATTCTGACAAATATTATTCCTCATCAGCAGTTCCTGGACTTTAGTGTCAAGTTGTTGATCTTTGTTGTCCCTGTGATTTCTTCTCTTGTTCCAAGCTTATCTGATTAAGGAGTTCCATTTCATGGAAATCTTACTGTTCTCAGATCCTAAGACGTTTGATGCTTTCAAAGGCACTATTTCTTGAAACTTGGATTGGAAAAGAGTAAAATATTAATAATTATCGGAACAAGCTTTTAATAGTTTTTCACAAGGTTTGCAATTAAGATTTATGAAGATTCACGGCTTTGCACAACGAAACCGCATCGAAAACCTTTATGTGAGAAGAGAAAGATGAATTTAAACCAATTAATTATAAAAAGACAAATTAAATTTGTTTTTATCTCTCACTTCACATACATACATGAGAGCATATGATCGATCACACCCTATCAATGTTGTGTGAATTATTTGAAACAATGGTTTTCATTTTACATTTCTAGTCTCAACTTATTTTTCCTTCCTATGAATCCTAGAAGGAGTTGGGAGAATACCCAAACACATAAATATCACAGGAGGTGTCGCATGTCTCCAACAAATCCTCTATATTCAAATCTTCATCTGGTGCAATCCCACCTACGTTCCAAGTACTAACAAAAACCCTTAAAAAAACATTAAAACAAAAGCATATAAAAAAAGGTGAGGAAAGTTAGTCAAAATTGGAATAAATGAGGTAGACGAGAGATCAAAAAATGAAGAGGCAATTATTGGCACGTGAGGTGTTGAAAAATCAGATATTAATTCAGATATCATTTATTGAGATCTCCCATGCATCCTAACCATTGATTTTGATCCAAAGGCTAATAATTGTTCCTCTCATCTCTCATATTAGTCATTCCCTCTCATGAGATATGCCCCCTATATATATATATATATATATATATATATATATATATATATATATATATATATATATATATATATATATATATATATATATATATATATATATATATATTATTGTAACTGCAATGCAACCTGGCCTTAGCCTGGCTTTCTTGAAACCTTATCTCTTCGGCCTCTGTTCCTCTCCGATGGCTAATGTACACAACTCCTTTTTTTCTTCACATTAGTAAACTATAGGTACTATTTGTGTGGTAACCATTGATTTACTATGCTGTTTATAGGTAGCACTTTAGCATATATTTATTTTTTTAATGAATTTTTTTTTGGTAAATTTAGCCCAGTGCACATATAATAATAATCGATGGCAAAAGTTGGGCCTTTTTTTTTTGTCTTTTCCTTTTATTTTTTTTCTTTTTTTCTTTTTTCTTTTGGATAAACTTTTAATGTTTTTCGAAGCCCTTGTGATTAGGTATAAATTAAGTGAAAAAATAGTTATTATTTTCTTGTTGGTCAGTCGTCACATGCCTTTTGTGGCAGAACGTGATAACAAGCTGATATTCTTTCCCACCGAAATGACGAAGTAAAACAAAAAATATTATTGTTATAGTTAGTAAGATTTGTAGTCCATATGATTCGATGGTGCTCGTGCCTGAATTTTTTTATTGTACCATAAAGGAATTTTTGGATTAGTTTGTGTATTAATTAAGACTAAATTAATTTCTCCTCCACCAATAACAAGAGTGCAGTCTTTATATTGGACTGATATATTTAAAAAAAAAAGGAATTTTTTTAAATATTAACCTCAAAATTTGTAATTGAGTATTAAGATAGAGAGTTCATGTTGCAAAAATTTATGGCATTGGTTATGCATGTGGATCATTTAAGTAATATCCATTTTAACTTTTGTACTATATATTCATGTCATCCATTAATGTATGAATATCCATATTAGTCCGCATAATATTCATGCTCTCATAGGTATCACTTCACATTTATATCATTACTTCTCACGATTATCATAGAGAAGTCTCAAAATTCATATTGAAATGCAGCATGTAATAACTAGCGTTGTGAAAATTAGACCAGATCGGTCAGTCAGACTGAAAACTTGTGTATAAATTGGTTTAATTTAATCCTTTAAATGATTTAGTCAAAAAAAATTGGTGAAAGAGAACTGGTGAACTAGTCAAAGCCAGCCATAAACTAATGAACCGGAATGAATTAACAATTTACTTTTTTTGTTATTAGAATTACACCATCTT
Source organism: Gleditsia sinensis (assembly GCA_037074535.1). Classification (NCBI taxonomy): domain Eukaryota; kingdom Viridiplantae; phylum Streptophyta; class Magnoliopsida; order Fabales; family Fabaceae; genus Gleditsia; species Gleditsia sinensis. Next base: position 35,111,414 of record CM073467.1, on the reverse strand, counting down.
AACTATTTTCTAGGGTAGTTTCCTATAACATGCAACTCTAATGTGCTTGAGAGCAGCAACAGAAACAATCCAATCAGATATAATGATGAGATTCTTTCCTATGGAAAGGAGATAGATACATATAGAAGCGATCTGGTCTTAAATGTTAACCCTAATGATACTGACCATCGTTTCAGTATTTGTTCTAGGAACTCTCAGACTGCTAGTGAAGAACTGCTTCGATGGATCCAACTCTCTGCTTATGACAAGCCCTTTAACTAAATTTTATTTTTGGGCTAGAAACATAATAAATCCAAACCAAGGGCTTGGCTATTAGTGCATCCCGAAGCTTCAAACTTAGTGAGCTGAAATTACTTTAAAATGCCTATGCAGGGAGTTTTTCATCTCTACTACTCGGAAAGCTTCTTAATATTTTATCTCTAACTCTCTTGATCCATTTTTGTTAACCCCTGTGAACTGGTTCTACACGGTTAGTTAGGGGAACTTTAGAAGACAGCAGGTCAATCTTATACACAGGTTTTCTCTTTCCTCAATACTTTCTCTCTTAAATTTGGAGTTAGGAAAAAGACAGCTTTATTTTATGGAATAACAGGGAAAAACAGAAGAGAAATAGATATGATTTACATTCGGATAGCTTTCTAAACACGGACTATGAATTATGTGTGTTTAAAAGATTGAAGTCTTTGGGTGCTAACAATTTATGTCATGAGGGTGACTTCGTTTCTTATATATACCATGATTTTAATAGTTTTATGAATATAGATTCTCCTGGATCAAGTTTTTGTGCAAATGAGAATGAAATTACACAAAATTCTGAGCAAGATGCATTCAGCGAGGCTGACCATTATCATCTTCCCCAAATGCCATGGGGATACGCTGGTATGATTTGACACAGTAGATGACTGGTGGCTCAAAATAATATTTAGCTATAATCTTTTTCAGGAGCTTATTCTATTACGGAAGACGCTGGTATGATTTGAAAAACTTTTAGATGTAGTAGTTTATCTCATTCTCCAGTTTTTAACTAATTATAGCTTTGAAGGGCCAAACTCTTACCCCATTGATCCTACTCATTTAGAAGTTGAGAAATGATGCTCTTATATTAGCATAAGTTTTGCAAAAGCACCACTTGGAGGTAGATAGCATAAATGTTAAGTGTAAAAGTGATAAAGATATCAAGATGTTGATTCGCAACTTTAATGATTATCATTGTAATTGTAATCTTGGAGAGATGGAGAGATGCTTTTGGATCTCTTCACTTTTGTTGCTGTATGGTTAGTTTGTTTATTAAATATTTTCACTGTTTTAGAAATAGCGAAAAATGTATTTTTTATCATTAAAGTTTAACCCAAAATTCAATTTTGTTTTAAAATATTATTTAGTTAAATGTTGTTCTTGTTATTTTAAAAAAGATTTAGTGTTACCCTTTGGTCTAATAACCTATTTGACAGAATATTTCAAATTAGTTGCCGATGACATTCAAATGATTGCCACAATGTTAACTTTTTTTTTTCTCTTCTTTCTTTTATTTCTTTTTCATGGAATATTCGTCATTTACCCCTCTTTCTTTCTCCTCCTTCTTCTTCCTTTGCCATTGATGTTCAAACAAATAAAAACCCAAACTTTAAAGTTAAAATTGCATGAGCTAAAAAAAATCTAGGAGAGAGAGAGAGAAACAACAGCGAAAACAAACAGAGAAGAAGAACAAAAGCAGAGATCTGAGAATGTAGCTAGAAAATCAATAGCAGAAAGGTGTAGATTGAATGTTTCATGGAAGAGGGCCAAACTGAGGATCAGCATTTCCGGTAATTTTACCACCACATGTTGTCGGAATCCACGGGCCTCCTCCAAAGAACTACTTTATGTTTCGATGGATTTAATTTAGCCCTTTGAAATTTGCTTTTTCTTGGACGAACTAAAATTTTTTTACTTATCGAATGGGTTTGGTCTAAATGAAAGGGTTGGGTTGATGGATCAAGAGAAAATTTCCAACTCCTATCTGAGCCTCCTCCCTTTTTGGTCATCAACAACTCCACCGTATAAGACAGGACAACATCCGTTTGTTTGGGGAAGGAAGTGAATATAATAAACCTAAGTGTCACGACCTTACTCTTTTCCCCCGAGTTTGAGCTGTGCGGCACTTAGTAATTAGGACACTCCCCTGGTTGCTAACTAAGTCAGCATTTCCCAAACACACCTCTCAGAGAAGGATTAAGAGATGAAAGCTAGCAAGTGAGCAAGAGAAAGAATAAGAGAACTTGGAGAATGCTTGAAAGTTCTAACACTCAAATGCTTTGTGATTCTTCGATTGCCTTACAAATGAGGGGGTGAGGGGTTTATATAGGCCACCTCCTCTTAGATGAACGGTTAGGATCTATTTGATCCAACGGTTCATAATATCTCTCTAGAATATTCTAGTCTACTAGTATTTACAAGAGTTCTCTACACATTTCTAGAGAATTCTAGGACATAGTGATTCTACCATCTTCTAGAACATTCTACCACCTTCTATAGTGTTCTACTACCTTTTAGAATATTCTACTAGATTCTAGAGTATTCTACTCTATTCTAGAGTCTTCTAGAATCTTCTAGAATGTACAAGAATTGTCTCGAAAGTCCTAGAATATTCCGGAACCTTCTAGAAACTTGCACGGAAAAGTTGCTGACTATGCGCCACATCGTGTCCATGTCATGCCTGCGTGGCGCTTATGTGTCGGAATGTGACATAAGGGTGTATTTGATTCAAGGGAGGGAAGGAGAGGGGAGAAAAAGAAAAATAATTTTTTTTTATTTAGTTTAATTTAAGAAGAGGAGAAAAAAGAAATAATAAATTTTCTTTATTTGATTTGTAAGAAAAAAAAAAATATGATGATTATATTTTTATTATTTTATTTTTATATTAATTTTTTATTAAAATTTTTTATGAAGGGTTTTTGATTTATTATCCTTTTATTTTTAAAAAAAATTTGTATTTTTTTTATTCAAATAAAAAGGGAACAACTTGGAAAAATCAAAGACAATGCTGAGCGGCACTTCCCTCTCCTCCAAATCCCCCCAATTTTGGAAGGAAGAGATCTTGAGGGAGGAGAGGGATTTTGTCTCCCCAAATTTTCTCCCTTAGCCTCCAAAATTCTGAATCAAATGAGAGAAATTTTAAAAAACCCCTTCCCTCCCCTTCCCTCCTCTCCTCTTCCCTCCAACCAAACAACCCTTAAGTGAGTAAACAAATATGGTCGTTGAAATAGATTGCATCCCCTTTAAGCTTCATTGTACAATTACAGCTGGAAAAGGTTACGGATGTGGGCTTTGGGGTTAAGGGGGAGAACCGGAGAAGATTAGAAGGTGTGTCTCTGGTGTAAAAGGGCACTGGTCGACCAGATTGGCCTGTGAATGCTGCTATAATCGTCATTAGAAACAAAGGCCACCGCGGAGACTCCTGCAACGAACGAAGGCATCTCACCATTGCCATTGACATAGATTATCTTCAATTTAAATAGCTAGATTTGAGGTAACATTTTTTCAAACTTTGTGGTGGGGGGTGAAAAGGGTATCTGAAGTTTTAGAGAAGAATAATGAAGAGAGAGGAGAGAAGAATAAGAAGAAGAAGAAAAAAGGATTAATGACCAGCCACATCTATTAAGTGGGAAGGTTAAAGAGAAATATTAAATCTATTTTAGAAAAATAAGAATAAAATTCAACAAATTAAATTTTAGGGGAAAAAAGTGATTTTTGTTTATATATAAATATAAGGTCCTTGAACTTTGGATCATTTATAAACATCATTTTTAACTTTAAAAATAAATAAAAAAATCATAAATTTCCCTCAACTTTTACTAAACAGCATTTTATATATTTTGCTTATTTTCTATTAATAAAACTAACACATATGCCACATTATTACTCTCTCTAAAATACATGGATTTGTAGTGCCACCATACATAATCACAATAGTGGAATGCTATGAATGAAAACTGTGACATTCTCGTTAATTTTGGAAACAAAATGCGTTAATTATTTGTTTGTAGAATTTGAGAAAGGTAATTTTTTTACTTTCAAAGTGGAAAGAGGTATTTACAAATCACCCTAAGTTAGAGGAAAGGTATTTGCTATTTTTCCATAAATAAACATACTCATCAACGATCCAACCCTCATACATTATACAAGCATTCACCAATCACTTATAACTATATTATACATGCGTTACGCAGCAGTACTAGAATATGCTGTCAACCCTTATTCTTTAGTTCTTCCTGATTATTTAGATCATAAGAACTAGTTCCCTAAAGCTATATTATATATTAATCCTTCTCTTAATGCTCTATGTCTTGAGAAGATGAGCATCAGCATCTTTTGTGACCTTTGTTATATAGTCCAAGTAGCCATGTGGAGGTGGGATTCCCTCATGAACATTCTCATATTCAATAGTCCACTTGGCACGGGCACCAGTATCTTTCTCATTGACTTTTAATGTGATCTTAAAACTCTTGTAATGTTCAATGACATCTCCATCAAAGAGGTCGAATGTGACAGACTTGTTCTCATCATCCAAGGCTTCAATTCTTTCCTTGCATTTAACCACCTTACCATCTGTGTTTTCCACAAACAACTAAAGATTAATGTCAAAAAAGTTGCAGTATGCACAACTAAGTATGAGAACTGGGTTAGAAAATTGACCCTGTCAGTAAAATCAGACAGTAAGTGATTAACAAACCGTATATCACCACATCAGAATCTCATGTTAACTTATCAGGAAATATGAAAGAGAAAAGGGCGTACTTGAATCCATTAATGAAAACTGAATGGTTTATTGGTTTTCTAAGACAACAGAGACTGATCACCTTTCTGATCTAAGATAGGAGCAGAAGAGAAAACCATATGTAAAAACTGATTAACTTACTTCTGTGCCTTAGAGACCACAACCTTTTATAACTATATGTAACTCTCACTTGTTTTTATCCCATCACAAAAAACATGTGTCACATTAAGCATCTACACATAAAGTGGTCCTTACCAATTATTTTGGTATGTTGGAAACTCATAAATTTAATAGATCGCTTTATTGGATTCTTTATTAGATAGCGAATCCATATACAATTAATTAACATGTGTGAACTTACAAAATATTCCAGACCCCTCCAATTTGCATAATGAATAATGAGTTGTTTGGTACACTGCTAGTCTCACTTTAATATTTTGTATGTCATGTGACATTTAAAATATATATGCATAACGTTTTACTAAAATTATGAAAGAAAAAAGCATCTATAAAATTTTGGTTTTACTAATTTTTATACAGTATCAATTATTTTTTTTAAAATTTCAATTAATTACCTTAATATATTATACTATGGTATTTAAGACATTTGAAAAATATAAGATATATATATCATTATACCACCGGTTGCTAAAAGTATAACAAAGAATGGGAATTGAATGAGAAAATTGACTCCTCTTCATTATATTTTCATAATCAACAAGGACAATTATCAAGTCCCTCGACATTCAGAATCTAACCTACAGTATAAGTCCAGTGCTTAACAGAGCCAATGCTATGCCAGTCTCCCTCGTGCACCTCACCTCCATGAATACTTTCAGTGACGTTTTGAACATGGTGAAGTTTCCCAGCGAAAAGGTTGAAGAACATAGCAGCAGGTGTCTGGATCTCAATTTCAATTTCCAATTTACCACTTAGAGCCATGCCTCTGTGATAGTGAGCAAAAGAACCAAAACAGACAATATGAAGTAGTAAATCTATCAAATGGGAGAGATTTGGAAGGAAATTCTTTCTTCACGAACTTTAAATAGAAAACCCTTTGAATTAAAATATGAACATTTTAATACTTCTGGTTCTGGTTCATTAGTCTCTGGAAGCCAATTATAGACTACCATGTAAATAATTGAAAACATTTTAAAATGTTGTTGGCGTACGTCACAATATTTTTGTATTAACAGCTACTACAACTGCCTTTTTCCAAATCATGATATTTATTATAGCTAGCATTTTGGCATTTTTTTTATGAAAATATTTTTTTTTTGACAAATTAATCTGTGGACAAAATTTTTTAAATAATAATTAGTGAGCTTATTATAATAGTAATCGATGGCAAAAGTTGAGCCTCTTTTTTGTCTTTTCCTTTTATTGTTTTTTGAAAACCATTGTGATTAGGTATAAATTAAGTGAAATATTTTTTTTTCCTCGTTATCAAGTCATCACATGCCTTCTGTCGCAAAAAGTGATAACAAGATGATATTATTTCCCACCGAAAAGATTAAAAAAAAATATTATTCCTAAAGTTGGTAAGATTTGTAGCTCATATGATTGGATGGTGCTCGTTTTGAATTTTGTTGTTGTTGCATAATACGATTTTAAAGACACATTTTTTTATATTAATCTGATATGATTAAGAAAATAAATTGTATAGAATGCTACAAAATTTAAACTCGATTAATTAAAATAAAGAATGAATCCTGTAAAAAAAAATTAAGTAATGTCCATTTTAACACTAGTATTATTCACTCTCATTCCAATTTTTTAAAGTTATCTGCCCTCTGTAACCTTAGCATCTCAACTTTCTCCTAATTCTCCATATTATCAATATAATTATTTTACCGGAGTTAGGTGAGACTTTCTTTTCATTTATTTGTCTTGTATCAATAATCGAATTCCATGCTCAATTTAAAAAGAGATAGGCAAGAATCATGTGGCAGTTGATGATCAATATAACTAAATAGATTTTGATAGGCACAAATTAGATATTCATTTAAATGTAAAATGTAAGTGTATACTACCTATGTCAAATGAAAAAATTCAGTTCAAAGTAAGGGTATAAAGATATAATAATTTATAGGTAGGTTTTAAAAACTCAAATAATTCAAAAATTGCCTAAATCATCTTTTAAATGAGGTGTTAGCTTAGAATTTAGTCTCAAGTGAAAATCAAATAAGCTCAAAAGTTCTATGAGATCATATATATAATATCTGAGTCACAAAAACCTTCTCTATATATGTATTTAATATCAAATGCTTACAGTTTAAGTGTTCAAAATTTTCAAGATTCTCAAGTAAAGATATAAATTATAATAGAATTAAATTCACATATAAATATAATTTTTAGAGTTAATATTTAGTTGTCCATCAGCAGTGTTTAAATTATGACATGTGGTATAATTAATTTTAAAAAATATTATTTTTGTCACGTGTTATAATTTGGGCACTGCTAGTGGACAAAAAAATTGTCCACCGACAATGGATCAAATTATTTTCTTAATTTTTATCCAAAATTTTAAAAGTTAAATTTTTTTTAAAACCAATCGAATCATTAACTTTTTGTAACAATACGTTCTAAATTAAAGAAAGGCCCTAAGTAAATGAAAAACCTTGAGTTAAAGAAAAATTATGAATGTAAGAGTGATAAATGAAGATAAGTATAATTGAGAATATGTTTATTTATCACATTGGTTGAAAAATTATAAAAATAATATGAATATTTAATTTTTAAGGCCAAAACGTAATTTTTTAAAAGTTTAGGAGTCAAAATATAAATAACGAAAAATTTCAAGGACCTCTCTCAAAAATTAAATTTTTGCAGAATGGTCTCACTAAAATTATTATGTAATCTCCAAAAAGGAGGCGTGGAAAAATTGCAGACCCTCTCCCAAAAGTTTACTTTCTCTCACTAGAAAATCCCAAAACTTTTTTTTCTCTCACTAGAAAATCCCAAAACTTTTCTCTAAGATCTTACCACTTTCGAACCTCATATTTCAACACCACCATCACTATCAAACTCAAAACGAAAAGATCTACAAATTCATCCGATTAGATTTTGAAAAATTGGCTAGAAATCTATCGAAAAATGGAGAAAACCCCCTAAAAATGTGAGTTCCAAAACTCCTATTTAGAGTTCTCAAAATGAAAAACTAACACTATAGATAGACTCAGGAGATGGAAAAACCTTGAGATATCAAATTTTGAAATTCAAATCACTTCTGGAGAAGCCTCACATGCTTCCTCCCTTGGGACGCATGAAACCCATGCACAGCCCTTGCAAGAGGCGCATGCAACGCATGTACCTGCATCTTTTTGCATTGATCTGCGTTGACCAAGCTCCCAGAAGCCAAGTTTTATGATTTTAAAATTATTTTCTAGGTTTCTGGACCTTCGAGACTCATTTTTGAGGTCTATTTGATCAAATTTGACTTGAAAATGTTCATTTATGGGCTGTCCAACTTGAAATTTTAGCATTGTGAGTAGATAACCCTAACCCTTATTATGAATTATCATATACTCTTCTTGAACTTTAAATGTGTAAATAGGTTCTGTATACAATTTATTTATACTATTATAGGTCTCTGAAATGGATTAAATTATCATATTTGCTTACTAGTCAGCATATCGTTCAAGAAGAGTATTGTTTTGCATATTGATTTCAAAATCCATTGAACATGTGTTTTTAAATACATTTCTCATCATTTTTGAGGAAAATATTTTTGTGCACGTGGCATTGATTTGTATAATTATAAGGTTGCTTTTGGAAAATGGGTGTGGATATGTGTTAAACTCTGACTGAAAAATTTCTGACAGAGAAACTAAACTTAGATTATAATTTCTATATTAGACTGTAACTTTTGTTTTGAATGACATTGTATTTATGCAATTATTATCTGTGAATAAATCCTATTGGAAACATTATTTGATAACAGCAGGAGATGTTAACCCTCGTGCACCTTGAAACCTCAGTTAGTAGGGGTGGTGTTAGTCTTATGTGACGGCCAACACACGAGATATGTTCTATGTAGGAGAACGGGATGCCTCCTATATGGGCGAAATGCTATCTTTTTTATCTATGGTTGCCCTCCCTTGCTGTGTGCTTAAGATTATTTAATGGTTTTGATATGAGATCCTCCTAATATTTACATGTGAAATATTTTGATGCATAAAAATATTTAATTTATGACTATACCGTACTGTATTTGGTTTTGGATCTCTGACTATCTTTTGAATTGAGAATATTTGCTATGCAGGTCCCATATGGATATACTTCCGAATTGTATTTTCTATGTGACAAATTTAGCATATGAGTGTATCCATCTGCTGACTTAGGAGATTATAGGAGGTTTTATTTGCTCACTAAATTATCAAACTTACTACACGATATTTCTATATTTTTCAAATAAATATACAGAGTCTGGTCCAGTAGATAGGTTGTTAGCTAAGTGACATATTCTCTAGGTAAGCCTACTTTATTTCCAAGGCTCACAGCTTTTGGATTTATAATGTATTTTGTAATATAGAGGGTACTCTAAATGCCACAGGCAGGATCATTGTTTCTGTTATAATATGGATGTATAGACTTGGCATGTATATGTGGTTTTATTTGGAAACTTATGAAAGTATGCTTTTGGTTATGCTAAATCTGTATGTTGTATTTTGGATGGTTATGAAATATGTTCAGGATGAAGTTTTTCTGTTATATCGCGTTCTCTTAAATTGGGGGCATGACACTTTTAGTGTTGTCTACTATAACCCGTCATAACGACAGTTTTATAACCATTGTTATCCCCCGTCATAACGACATCGTTCCCACGGTTGACTAAAACCGTCGCGATGCTCATGAATCTATGGTGGTTTCTTGACTGTCGTTAAATGCCTTAGCGACGATTAAAACCGTCGCTATATCCACTAAAAAATTGCCACTAAAAGCTGTGTTTCTTGTGGTGTTGCACATGACGCTTGTATCATCTAACCAACTCAAAAAATATATTATATCTCTCATCCTATCTCCCTATACCCCTCCTCCAGATTGTTTTTTCTAATTAATTTCAAGATAATTGGGGATATAAGTAGGTAAGTGGTACAAGATTCACTTGCATCACAAGTTATACTGAAAATGTCAGACTCAATGCTTGGTTTGAATAGAAGAATGCTAATGGTAATAAGATATATAAATTAGAAAAGACATTGCAATAATCTTTAAATTAAGGAGAAATTGCAATTGGAAGTATAGATAAGGTTCGATAAATGCAATTTTCGCTAAATAATATTATGATCGCATAAAACGACTTGTAATTTAAAATCATGATACATATTATAGTATAAAATGCATAAAATTCAATTTTGTGACTGGGGCTAATAACAAACAACCTATACAGAGAATTAATAGAGCCATGTGACTGGGGCTAGTGGTAATAGTAAACTGTAAACTTTTAGAAATGAAAATGTTTTAATCATCTAACATCCTTTATTTTGGAATGTGTTCCTTATCACTATCGTGTGACTCCTTCTAATTGGAAGAAAATTCTTGGTTGACATCTTCAAAATTCAATTTTGTGGCATTTATACCATTTATTCCCTTGAATTCTTTCGGGGATTTCCATCATAATTTCTAAAGAATTCTTACCTCCAATTTCCATGATTAAGGGAGATTTCTTTTTTATATTCACCAATAACATTCATATTTTCCTTACATACAAAAACTTCCATTCTGCATGCAATTATGAGTGTTAAAAGTTGTTAAGAACTTTTATCTACCAAGAAGTGTGCCTGTTATCTATTCTTAAATGTGCATGAGGTAAAGTTTAGTCACTAATATTTAAGTTATTACTATAATTTAATTCACAAAATCATACCTTATAAATTTAATAATCATTCTAACCCTAAAAATTCCTAAATGCTAGATTACCCTAAATCCTAAATCAAATTTTTTTATTTAATTTGTATATAATCTTTTAAATAATTCAAATTTCTAAATTTTAATTGAAATTTAAGTTAAACAACGAAACCCTAAATCCTAGATGGTTAATTTTTAATTATAGTAATTTTTTTAAAAAAACTCAAATTTCTAAAATTTAATTGAAATTTTAACTGACCAAAAAAATACTAAATAAATTATTTTTAATTTTTCAATAAGATATTAGAAAATTTTGAATTTATATTCTGAATAAAATTTCTAGCCATAAATAATCCTAAACCCTAAACGGATTTATTTATTTTATGTATAATAATATTTCAAAAAAATTAATTTAAAAATTTAACAATTATGTTTAATTAACTAAAGAAATTTCTATTTATTGGTAATCATTAACTAAAAAATTTCAAATTTCTCATTTTTAGTAATATTTCTAAACATAAAAATTATAAACCATAAATGGGTATTTTTTAATATAGTCATAATATATTTTAATTGCAACTAAAAAAAATTGTATCACTGCACAAGATTTCATAGTAGATATATCATCCAAAATGGGCATTGTTTGAGTTTGCATCTTATCTACCCTGAACATGTTATACTATCAACGAAACAAAGTGTATTTTGTAAGATGTGAGTTCACATAAAATTGAAATTATATAAGCAATTAAGCATGCTATCTTCCCTAAACATGTGTGGCAAACAACATATATCAACAAAACGTAACATAATAAATAAATTGACAAATGTATCACACTTTATTTCTATACTATTATTTTAATTTTTGGCAATTATTTTTATATAAGGTGGTATTAATTTTTCAAATGACTATCTTCATACACTCGTGATGGCATCTAAATGCTTAACATAAAAAATATATTAACAACTTTATCTGACTGTATATAAATGCTCACAAGCTTATTAATCATATCATACTCATACTAATAATTGTTAATGTGTACAAGTAGTTCTTTCTAACTAACAATACACACAATATAAGCATCATTATACTAACTTGATAATAATTATAGTACAACTAACTAGAACGAAGAGATCAAATGATTCAAAAAAATAAAGCTAAAATGAAAGATGATATGTAGCTTCTTCTCCTAAATCTGTTATTTGCTCGCGAAGGTTACTAGTGGATGAGAGAGGGATGGGGCTCCCCCTAAACCCCCCCCCCCTCCCTTCTTAAAAGGAGTGAATATATAGGGTGGCTTCTGCCACGCCATTTCTTTTTCTGGAGAATTCTCTGAAGGGATAAGGTTGATATAAAACTGGAGAAATAGCAGCGTGTTTGTAATTGCAAGTTTCGTGTCCCATTTTACTTTTGTTTTCATTGCATCTTGCGCTCTCATGTTAAAAAACTCAGTTAACTTTAATATTGGAATTTTTATTGCATTATAGTATGGACAAAATAAATTATTTCCTTTGTATGCTTGCAATATTATTTCATATTTTTATAATTAAATTCTTTTGTTATCTTACTTCCATATTATTTCATTATGCTATTTTGTTATTTTGTTATCACAAGAACATCTGCTAACTCACCACAAGAAAAAATGGGTTTAACAGTAGTTTTTTAGTGACTTTAACGACGGTTTTAACCATCACTAAACCTCTTAATGATAGTTGGATGAACCATCGTGGAACCATGTGGATTGCGACGGCTTACGTCAACCATCGGAATAGTGTTGTTAAGACTCGTCATAGCGATGATTTAAAAACCGTCGTTAAATCTCATCATAGCGACGGTTTCCAAATCGTCGCTATGACATGGGGTAACCGAACCGTCATTGTGACTAAGTTTTAACGACAGTTCTGGAAATTGTTGTTAAGAATTTTTTCTATTCCACTTAATTTACATTCTGATTGAATTTTGTATTACTGTTCTTTCGTAGACTAATTGAAATTTTTTTCTTTTACAATTATGCATGTGAATTATTTTGTAATGTTAGATTTTTTATCAAATTTATCGGCATATATTGAAATTTTTAATATAAAAAGATTTTCAGATGCAAATCACATAACTAAAAAATTTAGAAACAAAAAATTAATAGTAACTCAGTAGTTAAAATTACAATGTATAGCCTATAGAGATTACAAAAAAAAACAAAATATCATATACAATGAAATCATGGTCCTGGGCTCTGTGGGGCTTAATGAGGCTAATGTCCACTAGCATTATCACTGAAGACCTATAAAACAATTTTGTACATAAGCATTTTGAGATTAAATAAATTTTATAGCAACGGTCCTTTACAGAGTTTAGTGTTAAGAAATTACCCTAAGACTTGGATTGTGAGCAAGTGTAATTTCAGGCGACACTTGACCTTGAAAGTTTTGAAGTAGGAATGCCATAACTGTCTCCATCTGTCGCTGTCGTGCTGTGATGTCAGCATTACGTGCCTCTCGTTCCGCCTCTTATTGCTGCTGCTCAACATACCGCTCCTCTATTGCCGCTTTTAGGCGAGCCACTTTAGTCTGCAACTCCTCGTACAAAGGCTCAGAGTGTGAGCTCGACTTGGCTTAAGCAAACACCCAACCCAAATCCTTGAACGCGGCTCGAGTGCTTACTAGTTCTCAGAGCTTTCACAAGTGAATTAGCTATCGAAAGCTCTTGGGAAAAGCTATCCTCATGCTGGATTGAGGCAATTTTTTCCTACAAATTGGAAGAACAGACAATAAATTTTGTTAAAAATTATAGACAAGCAAATAAAATATTAGCATAGCAGACTAATAATAGATTTATACGTACACCAACTACTCGAGTTTTGTTGTTGATATATGATCCGTTGACCCTTTTATGAACTGCCATCCATACATCACCGTAAGTCACTGAGTCCCTAACCTTAGCCTCCTAAAAATTTGAACAATTAATGGATTTTTCATAATTTAAATTAGTTTTTTTATTAAAATTAAAATAAGATACTGAGAAAGAGAAACTTACCATCTCAATCTTTTTACGTGCAAGGCTTTTCAATTTAGTGGTATGTGGCATTATCAGACGTCTTTTATTTCGTCTATTTTTAGCAGTCACATCCTAGTTAATTGCATAAATGGATTAATTAATCACACTTTGTTGAAATTAATATATATGAAGAAATGGATATAATTAATTACCCTAGACTTCACCTCAAGGCAGTAGTTGATGAAAGTAGCCTACTAATCACCTAGGATGCTAAATAGGACGTCATTGTGTAACTCATCCTTGGTCTTTGTCCCATCATACTTTAGCCAAAATAAATTGGAACGTGTAGCTCTCCATTTCCCTTTAAGTGACTACAAAATCAACTTCTTGTGGAGGCCCAACACATTAAACTGTGTCTAAAAAGGAAAGTACAAATGTCAGTGAAACATAAAAAATAATCCGTTGTAATTAGGAAAAAAAAGTGTCCATACTTGTACAATGTTTATGAAAAAGTTTGTCTTGTAATCTTCTAGAATGCTCCTCCAATCTCTATAGGAGATTGGGAAGAAACAGAAGTTATCCCCAATGGTGCCTACAGAGATCGGGAAGAAGCAAAAATTATCTCTAATGTTATTGATAAACACACCAAGGAGACCATCATTGTCTCCGATGGGCTGGTGGGTGCCGTTGAACTAGACAACCACCTTATGCCCATGGGGTAATGTATAAACATCATGGACAGTCAACTGTTTGAGCGTCACCTGCCCGATCCTATCTATCGAAAGATAAAATTACTGTGTTAACTCAATATTTGGGTGTTAATTATTATAGACACAAGAATTTTATGTTACTTACTAATGACATCAACTATCTAACTCCTCCTGCATCTATGCTCTTGCTGAGCGGACTGACGCTCCTCCTCCACGTCGGCAAACATGTCATCTATATCAATCTCAAAATCATCCTTCGGTGTTTGAGCGTCAGGAGGGGGAATGTGCATGGGACGACTTCTGACTCCGGTACCTGAGAGTCAAGAGGGAGTAGTGTAGACAAGACGGCCTCTGACTTTGACACTCGAGAGTCAGGAGGGGATATCATAGACTTGACAGCCTCTGACTTCACAATATCATCCTCGTTGGGTTATCTGCCTTCACTTATCATTGGGCAGGCCATAGGTCTATATGAACTGGACGCACCTACCCTGCTTGTGAACATTGATTTAGCCCTCCTCATCTTCACAATTCTTGTCATAACAAAATTAGTAACATAAGTTCTCAATACAAGCTACAAAAAACTAAACAATCATAAGTGAAAATAATAAAACAACTATAATAACATGTAAAACTCATAAATTATTCATAAGCAAAGCCAAAATATATTTATATAACTGTAGTCTCAAATTAATACCGTAACAGACATAGATTCGCTTCTTCTTCTGGAAATAATCTTCCTAAATTTTGAGCATGCAATAAATCACTCTCATATAAAAGATTATCATCGTCCTTGCCCATATCATATAAGTCATGAGATTTCAAATTTACAACCATACTCCATTTGTTGTCAAGCACATCTTCTACATAGTATACTTGGTGAGCCTCAGATGCTTGGATGTATGGCTCATCATCGTCATTTTCACCAGTATGAATCAACTACGAGAAATCAACAGAGGTCACCCTGAAGTCATCCGTTGTAATAACCCTTGGTGTAGTTGTATTGGCTCACATACACTTAAATAAAGTGACTGTAAAGTGGCCATGATAGTTTAATTCTACAATATCCAATAATTTTCCATAATACAGGACACCACTGAATTACATGTTCCTGTCACTACTGCTTGCATAACTCCTCATCCTAGAAACTCCACTATTTTGAGTTGTCAGCCCTTGGTCTTGCTCTAAAGTTCAAACTTCAAATCCGTTTACATTGTATGCACTGTATTAGCATACTTTATCTAGTGGCCCAAGTGTAAGAAATCTTAAATCAATAGATAGGGATCCACCGCCATCATTTGCAATCTAGAAAAAGAATATGATGTCGTGAGTTATGCTCATGATGGAAGAAAAATACAAATTAACCATCAATTGTATACTTACACGACGAGTAAACCAAGAGACAAATTTCCTGTGAACTATTTTATCTATCTCAAAAGATGATTGTGTTCGACTTCATAAGCTATACCTTACGTATTCTCTAAATTCCCTGTATAGCAAGCAGTATACATAAACTTAATGCTATATATCAAATAAGTAAATATTAATGCAGCGAAAATTATTAGTTTACTCACTGTCGATAAGGATCAACTTCCTTGCAAATTGTTAAGACAAGGCGATAGGCTTGCAATTTTTGCTGCGGGGAAAGTGTAAAATATTCAAACCCACCTACTGGTCTTCCTATTTATGGGAACAACATATCCCTACCAAATGTCCCAACATCAGGTCAATCATCAAAATGAATAGGATGATTGAAGACCGTCTCTACACCCTTCAAGTACCTTGAACAAAAAATTAGAATTTCTTCTACAACACATGACTCGGTTATTGAGCCTTCTGGCCTTACCTTATTCTGGACGAATGACTGAAACTTACCCAAGTATATGTACAACATACATTAACTGAATAAAACTTGAGAAATAAAAGGAAAAGGAAAAGGAAAAATATAACATTGATCTGGATGATTTTGGTTTTTACCTTCCAATGGGATACATCTAACGATATTAGACTGATCTGCCTAACTTGACTTCCTAAACCAAATGAACTGTTAATTGCACCATAACTATGAAGAAAGAAGGTGGGAATAACATCTCCAGATGGCACAGTATCATAACAATATGATTATGAAGTTGGTCAAGTTCGCTGACATTTAAAACTCAAGAACAAACTTATCGGAAGAATGAATAAAACTCGATCAAAACTATAGACACTTGCTCAGGAAGTGTCTTCCTTATAGCTATGGGTAACAGTTGTTCCATAAGAACGTGATAGTCATAACTTTTTAACCCTCCAATCTTACGGTGTCTTAAGTCAATGCATCTGGAGATATTGCTGGAATATTTGTCGGGCATAGATATATTTTTCAGTGTTCTGAGGAAGATATCTTTACCTAAATTTGTCAACGTGAATAAAGCAAGTGGATATTTACCATTATCGTCTGATCACAGCTCTGACCTCACACCTAACTCTTATAAGTCTATTCGTGCATTTATGCGGTCTTTTGGACGGCCAATGTCATTAAGCAAAGTATACATAATATTGTCACAGACATTTTTCTCAATATGCATGAGATCAAGATTATGACACAACAAATTGTTTGCTCAGTACAGAAGTTTAAAAAATATTAATTTTTTATGCCATTTTGAGTCCCAACATCAACCCCACTGTGACCCCTAGTCCTCTGTTCTCGACCTCCAGGTTCCATATTTTTTTTTCTAAACACAACATTAATATTATCAACTTGTCTTAAAATATCTATACCATCCAGTTGCAAAGGAAGGTTTCTTCTTTCCTCTCTCCTATAAAACCTATTGCGAGCCATCCTAAATTTATAACCCAAATTTAAAAAGCGATGGTGTCCTATAAAATACCACTTCCAACTGTGAGATAGGCGTACATGAGTTAAGTCAAAATTATAGTGTGGATAGGTTAATCCAGTATGAATATTCTGACTTGATAAACATTCAAGGCTGGAAAAATCACTGACTATCCATAAAAGAGCTGCATGCATGTTGAACATCTCATTGTTGAATGAATTGTAAATTTGGACACTGTCGAACCATAACTCCTTCAACTCTTTAATTAGCGGTTTCAAAAATACATCTATATCATTTTTTTTGTGTCTTTCTACCTGAACTTATCATTGATAGCATGAAAGGGATAGATATGACTGGTCATATGTTGTAACTTATACTTAAGGAGTCAAATGGATTGAAACCATCAGTGGCAAGCCCCAAACGGACATTCCTCAGATATGATGCAAATTAAGGATTCATAAGGTCAAATCTCTTCCGTGCCTCGCAGTCCTTCAGATGTTTCATCATGCTATCACAATTTCCTTCTATAGAATGCCATGATGCATTTCCTTCAGAAAAAACAGAGTGTTTAGCGGATGCAAGGATCGTCTTGAAAATTAAACAGATATTTTAATCGCCACGAGTTGCCTCAATAATATCGGATTCAATTCTTTGTCTAAGAACCGAGGGAAGCTCTCACTTTGGGAGAAAACTCAATTTTTATTAATCATCAAAATCTTTCTATTACAAGAACATAAAGAACCCTTATATAGTCAATCAATCCTAAAACTAGTAGGAAACCCTTAAAAATCTTAATTGGACTTTCAATAGAATATAGCCCAAACAACACTAGTTATTTGGCCCAACTAAACTAACAAAATAAACCCAAAATTAACCTAATATGTGGCCTGCGTAAAGAATAGGCTCAAATTAAATTAAATACTAATAATATCTAAAAGAAAGCATATAACATAAAGCCCATAATACATCTTTAGTCCATGCAGATTTGGGTTAGTTGTCTTCAAGATCTATCCAATAATGCCCATCTATTCAGCCTCAAACTTATGCTTCAAGTTGCCTTCTTTAATGCCATCCTCAATATTGTAAAGTGTGACCCACTTGATGTCTTCACTTGGCCCAACAACTTCCTCTTTAACTTGCACATCCAAGATCAAGCCCAATAAAGCTTCTTTGGCCCGCTTTGCTTTGCTCTTACTCATTGGACTGCCTATCCCTTGCAAAGGATCTTGGGAACGGTTTGGAATAGGTTTGATAGCACCTTGATCTCCATCATTCCCTCCCTCCTCGAAAGGATTCATCCTCGAATCAAAGACATCACCTACATCAAATAAAAACAAGTCAGCAACATTGAATATATCACTAAGATTGCCATACTCACTAGGTAAATCAATTTTATAGGCATTATCATTTATTCGCTCCAAGACTTGAAAAGGTCCATCTTCCCTTGGATGCAACTTAGACTTTCTCTTAGCTGAGAACTACTCTTTGTGCATATGTACCCAAACCCAATCACCAGGTTCAAATACAATTCTAGTTCAGCTCTTGTTGGCTTGAGTTGCATATTACTTATTCTTCCTCTCAATGTTAACTCAAATCTTAGTATGCAAATTCTTTGCATATTCAGCCTTTTGCTTACCATTCAAGTTAACAAACTCATTAGTACACAAAGGTAAAATATCCAAAGTTGTTAGAGGATTAAAACCATAGACAATTTCAAAAGGACTATAAGCAGTAGTAGAATGCACATATCTATTGTAAGCAAACTCAACATGTGGTAAAGCTCTTTCCCACTATCTCAAGTTTTTAGACATAATAGCACGTGAAAGTGTAGTGAGTGTCATATTAACTACCTCAATTTACCCATCTGTTTGAGGGTGTGCAATAGTAGAAAATAGAAGTTTAGTCCCTAATCTACCTCATAAAGTACGCCAAAAATGACTTAAGAACTTAACATATATATTACTTACTATTGTTCTAGGAAACTCATGCAAACACACTACTTCTTTAAAGAAAAAATTAGCTATATGTCTTGCATAATTGGTTTTAGCACATGTAATGAAATGAGTCATTTTGCTAAACCTATCAACAACCACAAAAACACTATCTTTACCACTTTGAGACCTCGGTAACCTTATCACAAAATCCATAGAAATATCATGCCAAGGATGTGTAGGTACATGTAATGGAGTATAAAGACCGTGTGGCATCACCTTAGACTTAACTTATTTACATGCCACACACTTAGCACAAAATGAAATGACATCATGTTTCATGCGAGGTGTTGTTGTTTTAATTAAAACTCGCAAGTGCACGAATCTATTGGAGTATAGATTTAGTGGTATGCAAGGTCGATCCCACAGAGATTGCCAATTGAGAGAAAATTCTAATATAGATCCGAAATAAATACTTCTAACCTAGTTCCCGATGTCTCATTTTGTGAGAGGAATATTGAACAAAATATGCAAAGAACTAATATACTGAAATTAAATGAAGATGTATTCAAGGTAAAGAAGCATGCTAAGGTTAGGAGATCCACTCTTGGTATATCGAATAAAAATAAATTTAACTCTTTTATTACTAAATTAGAATCTTTACACAAATAAAGTTATAATCGGATGATATGTTAATTTAAGCTCAATTTTGTTTATACATGAATTATATTTACCTCCTTTCTAATAATTAAAACATTCTTGTAAAATGGATACAAGCGTACATTGTGCCAATCAACATATTGTCTACAATAAATCAAGAGTGATTCAAGTATTTATTGTGCCAAAAATTGTCTACAATGTATCAAGGTTCACACTTCACAAGATTAAAAATATAAAGATGCAAAAGATAACTTGTAAATGGATTCAAGCATAAATTGTGCTAATCATTATATTGTCTATAATATATCAAAATTCACATTTTACAAGATTAACTTATGCAAAAAATGAAAGGTAGAAAATTAATTAACATAACAAAATAAAATGAAATAGAATAGGTGGCAAAGCCAACCAATAGTAAAATAAAATAAAGTAGGTGGCAAAGCCAACCATGAAAATAATAAGAGATAGGCGGTCTAATAAAACCAGCCAATAACATAACAAGAAATCGGCAGTATGATAAAACCAGCCATTAAGAAATAATTATGAGAAAAGAAATAGGAAGGTAAATACAATATCAAAGATAAACATTAAGATTAAGAGTTAGATAAATTATTATTCTCATACCAAGAGTTTCACCTTTCACCTTAGCATTAGGAGATTAGTTCTCTATAATCAAGGCAAGAAAGTGAAATGAAAGATGAAGAAACATGATAATATTACGAAAGAAAATGAAAAATACAAGATGTCTAAAGAGAGAATAACATTACAAATTCGTAGAATTCCAAAAAAGCTTTCCCAAGCTCTATCCAAAGCTCTCCAAAAAAACTCCCTAACTCACCCCTCTAGCCCTCTATTTATAGATACAATTAAGTGTGGTTGGTGTGGTAATTGTCAAAATTGTTAGGTAGGAAGTTGTACAAAGTTGACAATTTGAATTCCATCATGTGCACCGAAATTGATCCTTGAATATCGTCTTGAAAACCACCGAATTTTCTGCCTTCATCAACACGAAAGTTGTAGACAATTTCATTATCTTTCCGTCAAGACAAATTGTGGACAAATTGGATACATAATGGGTGAGTTATGGTCAAAATACTATAGCAAAGTTGGGCTGGACTGTAGCAGTAGTCAGATTCTCTTCTAGCCCACTTTTGGCCCTTTTAATGTCCGTATTTTCTGACCACTTGAACATGAAAGTTGTACCCCATTGTGTCAGCTACACACCTACCAAATTGCATACATATTGGATATGTATTGTCAGAGATATGGCCCAAGTACTACAGCAAGGTTGGGCTGGACTGCAACCAGCAAACATATTCTCAACATTGGGTGCTTTTCCTTGAATCTTTATGTTTTAGTTCTTTTGGAAATGTGATCATAAATCAAGAATAAATTTGTGCATATATCCATTAGGATGCGTCTCAAGAGACAATATGATAATGCTCCTTACTCAGCCATCCTTAATGAATTTGTTTTATCTGCTTGATTTATAGACATCATTTCCAAAGAATCACAATTTAACTCTGATTCCTCCAATTAAGTCCATTTTCTACTCTTCTCTCCATCTGTAAGAAAGACACAAACCTAAATACAAGTAAGGGAGATTTATGCTTAATTATGGCAAAAGATAAGATAAAAATATTTAATTTATGAGTATAAAACTCACTCATCAAATACCCCCAGACTTAATCTTTTGCTTGTCCTCAAGCAAAACACACAAACTTCAAAATTCAAATGATGAGTGAGTGATGAATTATTTTTGACTTACTAAGCATTCCTCAAGGATCTAAAATGTGCAACCAAGAAAGATATCAGAATTCTAAGGTTATGTAGAACTTTTATTCAAATACAACATATGGTTTACTCTTGAATCCCAAGTGTGTGTGTGTGTAGTAGTCTTATGACATTGGACTTTTTGCATTCAAATAAATTTATGTAATCAAATATTTAAAACAGATCTCTAGATATATGCATTTGAGACTCCATAAGCTTATTTTTCATGTCACTCTCCACTAATGCAGACTAATCATAACATTTAAGATCATTAGGACTTTCATTAGGCTTGTAATGTATGGCACAGGTTAAAGGTGGATAAAATGATATGAATGAAAGCTCAACTCACTCTTCGACGTGCATAATCATTTAAAGCCTCACAAATACTTTTGATATTATACTGTGAATTCTATCTCCAACCTTTTCATCATCCTTACATTTATTTGCTCATACTATATATTTTTTGTGTGAATAAAACACCCCCAAACGTATTTATTTAGGGAGTATTAACTTTCTTTCTTCTTCTTTTTTTTTTCTTCTTTTTTTTTAAACTTCTACCATCCACCCTTGAATCATAACTTTTCAAATGATCATGCCTGTGAGTGAAAGGTAAGAGTTAGACATATTTTTATTTAAAGGCTAGATAGAAATATAGGTGTTCAAGAAAGGATAAATATAAGCTCAAAATAGGTTGCTAGGGATATCATCATGTATAGGTTGGTTTGAAAGGCTCAAACGATTCCAAAAATGCCTAATTCATTTCTCAAATGGAGAGTAGTCTAGGATTTCGCCTCAAGTGACAATCGAATAAGTTCTAGAGTCTTATGAGATCAATTAACATATCTAAATCACATAAATTTTTTTTGAATAAACAATCAGTCAAATGTAAAAGATTAAGTGCACCAGATATTAGGATTCTCAAATAAAACATAAGTTACATTAGAGTTCAAGTTCACACATAACACCCAAAACTCATCAATTTTTCAAAGGTTACAAGCATTTTAAACCATTTTCATCATTGGTGCTAGCTTTGCCTAATCCCAAACCATCACTCAATTTTTTTTTTTTGAAAGATGAAGAAAATCAATAAAGATTAAAAGAGATATTACCTAGAAGGAGATCTAAGAAAAGATGAACCTCCAACAAACAAAACAGAAAATACAAATTTACTCAAGCAAATAAAAGGTATTACAAATGAAGATTTAAGTCCAGTTTGCGCTTTCTGCGGTGTTCTGTTGTCCAATCTATTTGAGCTATAACTGGATCAGGTACATGAACAAATGCTTGTAACGCATCAATCAGCTCGTCAGCATTCGAGGCCGAGATGAGAATCCGACGTGCTGAGTGCGAGATAAACCTTTGTTCTACAGCATGATCAAGAAAAGACAACAAACCATCAAAGAAATTGTTAACATTCAACAAACCTATGAGTTTATGGTGCATGTTCAGTTGTGCCCAAGAGACGATTTGAAAAATTTCCTCTAGAGTACCAAAACCTCCAGGTAAGGCAATGAAGGCGTCAGCGTTGCACATCATTTTAGAAATTCGCTCATGCATGGAGGATACCCTACATTTTTCCCCAATTGTTTTTCCTACTATGTTTGATGCAGCTAGAGCTGTAGGAATAATACCAAGAACTTGGCATCCTCCTAGATATGCAGATCCAGACACACTCCCCATTAACCCTCGACAACCTCCACCATACACTAAATGAATCTTTCTCTTGACTAGTACCATTCCCAAAGTTTGTGCTGCTTTTACATACTCTCCATTTTTCCCAGGACTAGACCACAAAAGACACAAATATTACGAAAGTGACGAACTGTGATTCCTTCCATATCTGCACTCACCTTGACTTTGATTATGAGGATGAAGATAATGAGGTGCGCATTTATAAGACTCAAATAAGGGCATACTTGTAATAGCTATGTGCATAGGCCGGGGGCATAATTTCCATAGCTATAAGAGTAGGCCGAAAAATGTCAGCTAAATTAAAGGTGAAAAATTCAAAAATGACGGCACGCATGTATATGTACAGTAGTTGTGGTTGTGGCTCACATCTTCCTCTGGTTTTATGTCTAGTAACGGCTTAAACGCCCTCTATGGGTCGAGGATATGCTTCCCATCCAATTTTCTTATAAATTGGCAAACAGGGTCTTTTAACGTCAGATTCCCAAGACTGTACCGTTTATGTTCTTTTTTGAAATGGGGCCATAGACCGACAATACCAATATGCACAGATCCACTAGGATGTGTCTCAAGAGACGTTGGATGAAAGTCATCATCCAATGACTCCTTACTCAAGCCATCCTTAATGAACATAATTTTGTCTTTCTGATTTACAGACACCCAACCCAAAGAACGACAACGTTTGTTACAAGTTTCACGTCCACATTTGTGACAAACACCCATTCGTTTAGCTCTGCGCTTTTTAGCAAAACTACTTTTTCCTAAACCAGGCATGTAAGAGATGAAATCATTTGCAGACTCACCTGATAACCGTACCTTAGCTTCAATTAGCCAACGAATATCAGCAGGTATTCCCATGATCATCATTAACCTCAATCTTTCAACCTGTGCTTTGTAAATTTTTGTCAATCCATTGGGTGGAAGTGAAGGAAAATGATTTTTCAATTGTGCAAGAATGTCCTCCATTATCAACTCGATTGTTCTTTTCTCTTTTTTTTTTTTTGAAAAAAGCAAAAGCAACAAAGGGAGGAAAAACAATAGAAATTCAAAAGAAGATAACACTGAAGGGAAAAATTAATGCAAGTTAAATAAAGAAAGATCTTACCTAGATAGCGTGCACGACAACCTTTAATAACAGAGGCGAATCAATCCTGGTAGACAGGATCACGCAAATGTGTCTCCTCTATCTCTGGGTTATGTAATTCAAAAAATGCTTTCAATCTTTGACCATTTACTTTAAACACATCACCGTTCTTGGTATTTTCGATCTTTACTGCACTATGTGGGCAAACAGTATGAACAACAGATGGCAGTGGAATTGACTCAAAAGGTGAGACTTTTTCTTTTTTGGCTTTCCATTTATCAGTATCCATTAGTGGAGTTGTCTCTAACAAAGAGTCTACTTCACGAACCAGATAATCCTCATTTTTATCCTTATCGAAATGAATCAAATATTTTTCTAGATGATCATTACTAAAGGAGTCTAAAAATGAATCAGAAATGGCACTTTCAATTAGGTTGACCTCACATAAATCATCCATGTCCACAGGTTGATGAGAGATATTAAAAACATTTAATTCCACAGTCATATTTCCAAAAGATAAATTCAAAATTCCATTTCGACAATTAATAATTGCATTGGATGTTGCCAGAAATGGTCTACCCAAAATGACTGGAATTTGTGTCTCTGCATTCTCAACAGGTTCAGTGTCAAGAACAATGAAATCTACTGGAAAGTAGAATTTATCAACCTTAATGAGCACATCTTCTATGACACCTCTAGGGATTTTGGTGGACCTATCAGCTAACTGAAGGGTCACTGATGTAGGTTTCAGCTTTCTTAACCCAAGTTTCTCATACACAGAATACGGCAGTAGATTCACACTTGCTCCTAGATCAAGTAAGGCTCTGTTAATCACATGGTCACCTATAATACAAGAAATTGTAGGACAACCTGGATCTTTGTACTTGACAGGAGTCTTTTGCTAAATTATAGAACTCACTTGTTCAGTCAAAAATGCCTTTTTTGGAACATTAGTTTTCCTTTTCACCGTACAAAGATCTTTCAGAAATTTTGAGTAAGCGGGTACTTGTTTGATAGCGTCCAAAAAAGGGATGTTAATGGTTACTTGCTTAAACACCTCTAAAATGTCA
This sequence comes from Gleditsia sinensis, assembly GCA_037074535.1. Lineage (NCBI taxonomy): Eukaryota > Viridiplantae > Streptophyta > Magnoliopsida > Fabales > Fabaceae > Gleditsia > Gleditsia sinensis. The sequence goes on along the minus strand of CM073467.1, from coordinate 35,086,086 downwards.
CTATACTGAGTACCTTTCTTATTTGATGCAAGTCTTTGAGGGAAAGGAGCTTTGGGGGCATAAGAAATTTGTTCACTTTTCTTTTCACTTGAGTCATTGGTTTGAGACTCATGTTGACTCTGTTCCTCATTTTCTGGCATATGAACATGATTATCAATAACCTTTCCGGATCTAAGGGTTGTCACAGATTTTACTTCTTCCTTAGTTTTTGCTGATGATCCTACTTCAAATTGACCCTTGGGATTAGGAATAGATTGACTGGGGAATTTTCCTTTTTCTCTCTCTCCTACCGCATTGACTAATTGACCCAATTGTGTTTCAAGCTTTGAAATAGCTTGAGTGTGAGATTGCAATACTTGTTGGGTCGATTGCATGAATTGTTGCAAGGTATCCTCCAAAGAAGGTTTTCTTTATTGAGATACCCCGAAAGGAGGAGCATGTTGAGGAACTTGAGGGTATGAATTAGAAGGGACAAATTGTTGCCCAATTTGATTCATTGCAGGTTGATTTTGCCTCCATGAGAAATATGGATGATTCCTCCAATTTGGATTATATGTGGGTGCAAATGGGCTGTCTGATGACTTCCCATAAGATTGAAGAGAATTAGCTTGCTCAGAGAATGCCTCTTGGTAAGATGGTATGGATGGACAAGATTGTGCAATGTGAGATGTACTAGAACATAAGGCACATGCCTCTATCCTAGTATTAGTAGAAGGGATTAAAGTGTGGCTTAAAGTTAAAGCTTCTACCTTTTTAGTCAGACTAGCTAAGGCAATTCTCACATCTGTATCATCACTCACTTCATAAAGTCCTCATTTTTTTGTGTTTGAGACTTCTTATCCCTGGGATCTATGCAGTTCCAAAGTTGAGAATTTTCAGATAAAGATCCTAAGGATTCCCAAGCTTCCCTCTCATTCAATTGTAAAAATATCCCACCATGCATGCTTTGGATCATTTGACGGTTTGATGAAGTTAAACCATCATAGTAATATTTCACCAATCTTCAAGTTTTAAAACCATGATGAGGACATTTCAGAAGAAGATCATTAAATCTTTCCCAACATTTAAAAAATTGTTCACCCTCTTTTTGACAAAAATCAGAAATTTCTCTCCTAAGGGCATCAGTTTTAGACATAGGGAAAAATTTTGTCAGAAACTTATTTACTAATTGGTTCCAACTAGTTATAGTTCTTGTAGGAAGGGAGTTCAACTAGGCTTTAGCTTTATCTTTCAATGAAAATGGAAACATTCTAAGCCTGATTGATTCATCATTGAAATTCTGGAAGCGAAAGGTCGAGCAAATTTCAAGAAACTCTTTAATGTGCATGTATGGATCTTCTCTTTCCATACCATAAAATGATGGTAAAAGTTGGAGTATGGCCGGTTTGAGTTCAAAATAAGTTGCAGTAGTTTGTGGTAAAACTATGCAAGATGGAGTATTGGCTATGACAGGTGAGAAGTACTCCATAAGAGTTTTATTATGCACAACTTGTTCTTCCATTTTTAATGGTGATCCAACAGAATCTAATGTCTCTATTGTACACTCAATGGTTGACCCTAAACTTTTTCTAACCAACCGCTTATCTTTATCACGTTTCCAAGCATGCATAAACTAAAAAAATTGTTTCCTAATTATGAAAAAGTATCTAACTACACAACGGCTACAAAATGCAAATACCACAAAATAAAAATCACAAAATTATACAAACTCTTTTTTTTTCAAAGTGTTAGTAATAATGGGTAGTATTTAATCGGTAGACTCCCAGGAAAATATGGAGGAATCACAATGGTTTCACTTAAAACCCATATTCCTTAGGCGCTTTTAGCCTTGTCGACAGAATCAACCAATTTTATACACCCAAATTACTACACCAATTTTCAAGAAACAATTCTAAAGAAAAATTTTTATACACAGAATAAACAAATGTTCTAACTATAACTAGTGGAAGAAAAGTACTTACCTGGATCCAAATAGCTTTTCCGTCGCAATCCCCGGCAACGGCGCCAAAAACTTGTTGTTGTTTTAATTAAAACTCGCAAGTGCACGAATCTATTGGAGTATAGATTTAGTGGTATGCAAGGTCAATCCCACAGAGATTGCCAACTGAGAGAAAATTCTAATATAGATCCAAAATAAATACTTCTAACCTAGTTCCCGATGTCTCGTTTTGTGAGAGGAATATTGAACAAAATATGCAAAGAACTAATATACTGAAATTAAATGAAGATGTATTCAAGGTAAAGAAGCATGCTAAGGTTAGGAGATCCACTCTTGGTATATCGAATAAAAATAAATTTAACTCTTTTATTACTAAATTAGAATCTTTACACAAATAAAGTTATAATCGGATGATATGTTAATTTAAGCTCAATTTTGTTTATACATGAATTATATTTACCTCCTTTCTAATAATTAAAAAATTCTTGTAAAATGGATACAAGTGTACATTGTGCCAATCAACATATTGTCTACAATAAATCAAGAGTGATTCAAGTATTTATTGTGCCAAAAATTGTCTACAATGTATCAAGGTTCACACTTCACAAGATTAAAAATATAAAGATGCAAAAGATAACTTTTAAATGGATTCAAGCATAAATTGTGCCAATCATTATATTGTCTACAATATATCAAAATTCACATTTTACAAGATTAACTTATGCAAAAAATGAAAGGTAGAAAATTAATTAACATAACAAAATAAAATGAAATAGAATAGGTGGCAAAGCCAACCAATAGTAAAATAAAATAAAGTAGGTGGCAAAGCCAACCATGAAAATAATAAGAGATAGGCGGTCTAATAAAACCAACCAATAACATAACAAGAAATTGGCGGTATGATAAAACCAGTCATTAAGAAATAATTATGAGAAAAGAAATAGGAAGGTAAATACAATATCAAAGATAAACATTAAGATTAAGAGTTAGATAAATTATTATTCTCATACCAAGAGTTTCACCTTTCACCTTAGCATTAGGAGATTAGTTCTCCATAATCAAGGCAAGAAAGTGAAATGAAAGATGAAGAAACATGATAATATTACGAAAGAAAATGAAAAATACAAGATGTCTAAAGAGAGAATAACATTACAAGTTCATAGAATTCCAACAAAGCTTTCCCAAGCTCTATCCAAAGCTCTCCAAAAAAACTCCCTAACTCACCCTTCAAGCCCTCTATTTATAGATACAATTAAGTGTGGTTGGTGTGGTAATTGTCAAAATTGTTAGGTAGGAAGTTGTACAAAGTTGACAATTTGAATTCCATCATGTGCACCGAAATTGATCCTTGAATATCATCTTGAAAACCACCGAATTTTCTGCCTTCATCAACACAAAAGTTGTAGAAAATTTCATTAGCTTTCCGTCAAGACAAATTGTGGACAAATTGGATACGTAATGTGTGAGTTATGGTCAAAATATTAGAGCAAAGTTGGGCTGGACTGTAGCAGTAGTCAGATTCTATTCTAGCCCACTTTTGGCCCTTTTAATGTCCGTATTTTCTGACCACTTGAACATGAAAGTTGTACCCCATTGTGTCAGCTACACACCTACCAAATTTCATACATATTGGATATGTAGTTTCAGAGATATGGCCCAAGTACTACAGCAAGGTTGGGCTGGACTGCAACCAGCAAACATATTCTCAACATTGGGTGCTTTGCCTTAAATCTTTATGTTTTAGTTCTTTTGGAAATATGATCATAAATCAAGAATAAATTTGTGCATATATCCATTAGGATGCGTCTCAAGAGACAATATGATAATGCTCCTTACTCAGCCATCCTTAATGAATTTGTTTTATCTGCTTGATTTATAGACATCATTTCCAAAGAACCACAATTTAACTCTGATTCCTCCAATTAAGTCCATTTTCTACTCTTCTCTCCATCTGTAAGAAAGACACAAACCTAAAGACAAGTAAGGGAGATTTATGCTTAATTATGGCAAAAGATAAGATAAAAATATTTAATTTATGAGTATAAAACTCACTCATCACGAGGCCAATAAAAATGTTTATGCTGAAATTATAAGGTTTTAGTCACTCCAAAATGTCCTATTAAACCTCCACCATGAATCTCCTTAATTAACAAGTCACGCATAGAACATTTAGGCACATAAAGTTTATTCTTTTTAAATAAGTAACCTTTATGTCTATAGAAACTATCAATATCACGCTTATCACAAGAACTCCAAGCAGATCCAAAATCAATATCATTAGCATACAAGTCTTTAATATTTTCAAAACCAGGCAACTTAGCATGCAAGGATATCAATAATGCATATCTTCTAGACAATGCATCAGCTACCACATTTTCCTTTCTAGTTTTATACTTAATCACATAAGGAAATGTCTCAATAAATTCTAACCACTTAGCATGCCTCTTATGAAGCTTACCTTAAGACTTCAAAAATTTCAAACTCATGATCTAAATGGATAATCAATTCTCTTGGCTATAGATAATGCTGCCAAGTTTGTAAAGTCCTTATCAATGCATATAACTCCTTATCATAAATAGGATATTTCAATGCCGCCCCTTTTAGCTTCTCACTGAAGTATGCAATTGGTTCAGAATACTGCATCAAAACAACACTTATACCAACTCCAGAAGCATCACATTCAATTTTAAAAGCTTTATCAAAGTTAGGTAATGACAGTAAGGGTGCATTAGTCAAGAGATCTTTCAAAGTTTTAAAAGACTTTTCATGCACATCATCCCATTAAAGACAACATTCTGTTTAACAAGTTCATTTAGGGGTGTAGCAATAGTATTAAAATTCTTTACAAACCGTCTATAGAAACTTACTAAACCATGGTAACTCTTAACTTCATTAGCATTCCTAGGTGTAGGCCAATCTTGGATTGCCTTAACCTTGTCCTTGTCAACACTAATTCTATTAGAATTGACAACATAACTAAGGAACACCACATCATCAGAACAGAATGTGCACTTTTTCATGTTAGCATATAATTTATGCTCCTTAAGCACATAAAAAACAGCACACAAATGCAATACATGTTCATCAAGATTTTGACTATATACTAAAGTATCATCAAAGTAAACTACCACAAACTTTTCAATGAAAGCATGTAAGACATGGTTCATTAATCTTATAAAAGTACTAAGTGCATTGGTCAACCCAAAGGGCATTACTAACCACTCATAAAAACCATACTTAGTCTTAAAAGCAGTTTTTCACTCATCTCCTTCTTTCATGCGAATTTGATAGTAGCCATTCTTTAAATCAATTTTAGTAAAAATACTATAACCATATAACTCATCAAACATGTTATCTAATCTAGGAATTATATGTCTATACTTTACAGTGATTTTTGTATGGCTCTGCAATCTATGCACATGCACCAAATCCCATCCTTCTTAGGCACAACAATAACAAGTACTGAACAGGGACTACGAATCTCCCTCACAAATCCCTTTTGAACTAGCTCATATACTTGCCTCTGAATTTCCTTCGTCTCCTCAGGATTAACTCAATAGGCAGGTCGGTTAAAGATAGATGATCTAGGGACAAAGTCTATATGGTGCTCAATGCCTCTCAAATGTGGTAATCCATGTGGAATTTCCTTAGAAAATATATCAGTGAATTCCTGTATCAAAAACACAACCATACTAGGTAAAGAAAGGTTAGGAGTGTTAGTAAAATAAATATTGTTGTACATAAGCACAAGGAGGTACTTTTTAAAGGATCTAAACAAACTCCAATGAATAGTTGATGATGAGAGAAACCAAAATACAGATAAATGCCTTTTTAGTGATGCATTAGGGTGTTGACTCTGTCCTTTTATTATGAGAAACTAAATCACATAGTGTATGTTGATATAATAAATGCATGTAAGATGTATGTTTAAAATGTGAAAGAGATGTATATGAGATGTATGTTTAATAATTTGGATGAAATACATGTTGATGAGATGCATGTTCCAAATGTGGATGAGATGCATATAAGATGTATGTTAAAGTATGGATGAAATACATGTTGATAAGGTACATGTGTGATATATTTATGAGACGAAATTAGATGGGATCTTTGGGATGACCCTTACAGTGGCAAGGTAACTCAGCGACATGGCAAACCTTGTGACGGTAAGGTGACTTAACGGGGTCGTATGGCTTTGAGATGGTACCGGATAGGGGACACCCTATTAACCTTGAGTAGGTCGAGGGGGAGTATGGCCACTTCGACCAAGTAATAGTGTTGTATAAGTAGCAAAAAGGTGAATGGATCTCATACTACCCTGTTACTAAAATGCAGATGAATGATGGACAATTAGCTATTATACATTACATTAAACATATTATGGATGTGTTTATTGATGATTTATGCATTTCAATTATACATACTATATGTGATTATTAAAGAACGTTTTCTATAGATTATACAGCTGAACATATCATCCTTTTGTTTACTATATAATATGTTAATGTTGAATCTATTGAGATTATATTCACTTTAATTTTGGTGATGTGTTCATATAAAAGAGGTTAAGATGCCGGTAGTTTTGCTGACTTTAGTCTTGGAGGTTCAAGTGATGGAGATACTCTATTTGGGTCAATTCACCATCCTCCAGGACATCCTGGTGGCCAACGTAGTAAAGATCTCAGTGCCAGCACCACTCCCTCCACCTTATGCACCACAAAGGTGAAGTGCTGGACTAGGGTTAGAAATAGGAGAATGTAAATTATGTAGTGTGTGATTCAATGTACCCTTTTTGAGGAAGTAACCCTAGGTACTTCTTTGTTTTGATGCCATGAGTAGTACTCAGAGTTACTCTTGTATGACTCTTAAACACTGATGTAACCTCTTTTAACTTTATAATAATGAAATATTTGTTACTTCATCTATGTGTTAATGAAATCTCATTTATAATATATTTTAATATAGAATCCAAGAATACCCAAATAAAAAAGAAAGAAAGAGAGAATTTGGCTCTTACAGTGAGCATCAATCTCTTTGCTGGTATCAATTACCAACTGTAGCAAGGAGTGAGGATCAGGAATGTGGTCTTTTAGCTTCTCATATTCCATGACCGAATGCACCACACTGCCATTTTCTTGTCGGATGACCTGAATTGTGACCTTGAAGCTCTTGTAGTGTTGTAGCAGAGCTCCCTCCAAGACTTCGAAGGTGATTTTGTTGTTTTCTCTATCTATGGATTTAACCAGCTCCTTAGCTACACAAGCTTTCCCATCTGTTTGTTTCAAAAATAGAAAGCGAAATAGTCTTGTCCATATTAGAAAAAATCACGAACTGTATTCATCATCGGTTTATATACATTTTACTTAGGAGATTTTAGTTTTTCGAAATTTATTTTTAAAATATTTGACTATGGTAAATATAAAAATTTTAAAATTTATTTATTATATATAATTTAAATAATATAAAAAAATTAAATTTTTATTTATCTCGCTCAAATTTTTTATGCATAAATTTTTATTATATATTTTATTGGTGTAAAAATTGCTATGCATTATAAAATATTGAATATTTATACCATATTATATATTTTCTTGTTTGTTTCACATGTTTTCAAAAATTATTGTATTCCACACCTGTACCTATAACATGCTAGCACATTTTCACATTTGCAATGCAACAATTAATTATTATTTTTTACTGTCGTAGGCAATGATGAGAAAACAAAAATATTGAAAGCCTTAACTAACACAAATTTTAGGGAAAAACTATTTACCCACTTCAATCTAATTGTAATGTCATGTTTAATTTAATAATCATTGCAATAGTCTTCTTAATTTATTTATGATTTCATTGTAAATAACATTCAAAATGCTATAAATATTCTTCTCCATTTTTCTTCCTTACTAATGATTTTAGACTAATTACTCTTTAGTCCCCTAATCTATTTTTTAATTTCAACTACAAATAGTAAATAGAAAGAAAAAAATAAAGAAAAAGAATCATTTCTACACTTAAAAACTTAAAATCTTAAAACTCTAAATCCTAAATTCCTGAACTCTAAACAATAAATTCTAAAATTCAAAATATCCAAACCCTAAATCCCAAAACTCAAAACTTAAATACTAAAATTCTAAATCTTAAACCACAAACTTTAAATCCGAAACATGAAACTCCAAACTTCAAACACTAAAATCATAAATAACTAAACCTTAAACTCTAAACACTAAAACCTCAAAAATAAAACTCTAAACCACAAAACTCTAAATTCTAACCCCTAAATTTTAAAAATTCAAACCATAAATCTCCAAACTCCAAATCTAAAATCCCAAAATCCAAGAAGACCAAACTTCCAAACCTCAAGCCTTAAAAGGCTAAACCCTAAAATCCTAAACTCTAAATCCAAACCCCAAACATGAAACTTCAAATTCTAAACCCCAGTCCCTAAAATTCCAAAATCAAAAACTCCAAATGTCAAGCTCTAAACCTTTAAATCCTAAACATCAAACACCAAAATTCTAAACTCCAAACTCCAAACACCAAGACCTTATACCTTAAAACCCCAAAAACTCAAACTCTAAACACTAAAATTCTAAACCCTAAACCTTAATCCCAAAATCTCAAATCACAAACCTTAAAACCCCAAGCCCAAAATCCAAAACATCAAACCTTAAAATCCCAAACCCCAAAACCCAAACTTTTTTTATTCTCTTCTTTCTCCTCCTTCTTCTTCCTTTTCCATTGATTTTCAAACAAATAAAAACACAAACTTTAAAGTTAAAATTGCATGAGCAAAAAAAAATCCAGAAAAAGAGAGAGAGAGAGAGAAACAATAGCAAGAACAAACCGAGAAGAAGAAAAAAAGCAGAGATATGAGAATGTAGCTAGAAAATCAAAAGCAGAAAGGTGCAGATTCAGCGTGAGGATCAGCATCTCCGGTAATTTTACTGCCACAGACTGTCTCTTCTCCAAAGAACTATTTTATGTTTCGATAGATTTTAGGCCTTTGAATATTTCTTTTTCTTGGACAAACTAAATTTTTTTTCTTATCAAATGGGTTTAATCTAAATGAAAGGATTGGGTTGATGAATCAAGAGAAATTTTCAACTCCTATCAGGAGCCTTCTCCTTTTTGGGTCATCAACAATTCCATTTTCACCATCGAAGCACCACCGTAAAAAACATAGCAACATGAGTTTGTTTGGGGAAGGAAGTGAATCCAGTAAACCAAAGTGAGTAACACATGGCCACTGAAATAGATTGCATCCCCTTTAAGCTTCATTGTACAATTACCACCGAAAAAGGGTACGAATCTGGGCTTGGGTGTTAAGTAGGAGAAGATTAGAAGGTGTGTCTCTGGTGGAAAAGGGCACTGATCGACCAGCTTGGCCTGTGAAATGTTGCTATAATCGTCATTAGAGATGAAAGGTGTGTTGGTTGTTAGGTCATAGTTGTTGTCATTCAGTTAATAAATCCTATTATATAGGACATATAGGTAGAGTCTAACCATTTTCGTAGCCATTTATTACGTTATTAGGTAGAGCAAAACGTGGGTTGTTTGTTTATAGTTTTATCACTTTGTAAGGCTTATATAAGCCAACAGCTTTTGGATTCAACAAGATTTTTATTCAAATATTTTCTGAATTGCTTTGTACGTAGAGTTTACAACAATCTGGTATCAGAGCTCCATCACGGGGCCTGATTGTGAGAGAAAAGGAACCGTAGTTTCTTAAGAAGAAAGAAAATCGAACTATGGCAACTGAAAATAATTTTGTTCAACCTGCAATTCCTAAGTTTGATGGCCATTATGATCATTGGTCTATGCTTATGGAAAATTTTCTTCGTTCAAAAGAGTATTGGAGTTTGGTGGAGATTGGAATCCCTGCTGCAGCAGAAAGAGTGGAGCTTACTGAAGCACAACAAAAATCAATTGCGGACCAGAAGCTAAAAGACTTGAAGGTCAAGAATTATCTGTTCCAAGCCATTGATCGAACCATTATGGAGACGATTCTCAATAGAGACACTGCCAAGCACATTTGGGACTCTATAAAGCAGAAGTACCAGGGTTCCACAAGAGTCAAAAGAGCACAGCTCCAAGCCCTTCGGAAGGAGTTTGAGGTTCTACATATGAAAGAGGGTGAGAGTGTTGATACGTACTTCGCTCGAACACTCACCATAGCAAACAAGATGAAGATTCATGGTGAAGACATGCAACAAGTGGTGATCATTGAAAAGATCTTGAGATCAATGACCTCAAGGTTTGACTATGTTGTGTGTTCGGTTGAAGAGACAAATAACTTAGACACCTTAACCATTGATGAGTTGCAGAGTAGCTTACTAGTACATGAGCAGAGGATGAACAGGCATAAAGGAGATGAGTAGGCATTAAAGGTGACCTACGATGATAGAATCGGTGGAAGAGGAGGCGGTCGACCTCATGGAGCTTTTCGAGGAAGAGGCAAAGGAAAAGGTAGACAAGCATTCAACAAAGCCATAGTTGAGTGCTATAAGTGTCATCAATTAGGACACTTTCAATATGAGTGTCCTAAATGGGAGAAGGAAGCAAATTACACTGAGCTTGAAGAGAAAGAAGAAATGTTGTTGATGTCATATGTGGAGCTTAATCAATCAAGGAGAGAAGATGTCTGGTTCCTTGATTCAGGGTGTAGCAATCATATGTGTGCAAATAAGGAGTGGTTCTTGGATCTTAATGAGGAATTCCGAGACTCTGTGAAGCTCAGCAATAATTCCAAGATGGCTGTGTTGGGAAAGGGTAACATTAGGTTGCAAATTGCTGGAGTTACTCAGGTAATTACTGATGTTTTTTATATACCTGTGTTAAAAAATAACCTATTAAGTGTTGGACAATTGCAAGAAAAGGGTGTAGCTATTTTGATACAACAGGGAGTATGTAGAGTCTACCATCCCGAGAAAGGGCTTATTATGCAAACAACAATGTCTGCAAATAGGATGTTCATGTTGCTTGCAAGAAGTCTGTTGAAAGCTCCCATTTGCCTCCAAACAATTCTTGAAGACAATACTCACCTTTGGCATTGCAAATATGGCCATCTAAGTTTCAAGGGTCTGAGAACATTACAATATAAGCAAATGGTGAAAGGGTTACCACAGTTGAAGGCACCATCCAAAATATGCATTGATTGCTTGGTGGGAAAGCAACACAGGGATGCATTTCCAAAGAGAAGTTTATGGAGAGCATCACAAAGACTGCAGTTGATACATGCTGACATCTACGGACCCATCAAACCTATTTCTAATAGTAAGAAAAGGTATTTCATAAGCTTTATTGATGATTATAGTCGTAAGGTGTGGATATATTTTCTTGTTGAAAAATCTGAAGCTTTCACTATCTTCAAGAATTATAAAAACCTTGTTGAGAAAGAGATTGGAGTTTTCATTCGTTGTCTGCGCACAGATAGGGGTGGAGAGTTCATCTCTCATAAGTTCAATGTCTTTTGCAAAGTTAATGGTATTAGTAGGCAGCTCACTGCTGCCTATACTCCCTAACAAAATGGAGTAGCTGAGCATAAGAATAAGACAATCATGAACATGGTTAGAAGTATGTTATCAGAGAAGCAAGTTCCAAAGAATTTTTGGCCAGAAGCAGTAAATTAGACAGCGCATGTGCTCAATAGAAGTCCTACATTGGCAGTGAAAGATATGACTCCTGAAGAGGCTTGGAGTGGTGTCAAACCCAATGTTGATTATTTTCGGGTTTTTGGATGCATTGGCCATGTTCACGTGTCAAACAGTAAGAGAAAGAAGCTGGATGATAAGAGTTTTCAATGTGTGCTGCTAGGGATGAGTGAAGAGTCTAAAGCATATAGACTGTATGATCCAGCGTCCAAGAAGATAATTGTAAGAAGAGATGTGGTTTTTGAAGAAAATGAGTGCTGGGATTGGGGAAGAAGTAATGAAGAAGCAAAACTTGATATCCTCGAGTGGGGAGATAATAATGAAGAAGGAAGAGAACATGACCAAAGTGAAGAAGAATCTGAAGAAGAGGTGGCAGCAGAAGAAGAAGAAGGAGAGGTTAGCTTATCTTCAAGTGAGTCACCTAGAGAGAATTCTCTAACATCTGAAGAAAGCTCACTAGAAGGGAGGAACAGAAGAGTACCATTCTGGATGGAAGATTATGTGAGTGGAGGAGAATTTTCAGAAGAAGTTGAGCATAACAATTTGGCTCTGTTTACCTCAACTTCAGATCCGACTACCTTTGAAGAAGTTATTCAGAGTTCCAAGTGGAGAGCTGCAATGGACTTGGAGATAGAAACGATCGAAAGAAATGGGACTTGGGAGCTGACAGATTTGCCTAAAGGAATGAAGAAGATTGGATTAAACTGGGTTTTCAAAACTAAACTCAACGAAAATGGTGAGGTTGACAAGTGTACGGCTCGGTTGGTGGTGAAAGGGTATGCATAGCAACATGGCATAGATTATACGAAGGTGTTTGCACCTGTGGCTAGGTGGGATACGATTCGAATGGTAATTGCTTTAGTAGCTCGAAATAGTTGGATAAAAACGGGAGATGGAGGTAAAACTTTGATTGTTAGCTTATATGTTGATGATTTACTTTTTACAGGGAATGATGAGAGTATGTTTGTTAAATTTAAGAATTCTATAAAACTTGAATTTGATATGACTGATTTGGGAAAGATGAAATATTTTCTTGGCGTGGAGGTTTTGCAAAATCCTGAAGGCATTTATATTTGTCAAAGAAAGTATGCAAAAGATGTTTTGGAGAGGTTTAGGATGGAGAAGAGTAATAGTGTGAAGAATCCCATTGTTCTTGGCGTTAGACTAATGAAGGATGAAGAAGGATCCAAGGTGAACGATACCATGTACAAATAGTTGGTCGGAAGTCTTATGTATCTAACGGCAACAAGACCAGACTTAATGTATGTGGTGTCTCTCATTAGCAGATTCATGGCAAGTCCAACTGAGTTGCATTTGTAAGCTGCGAAAAGGGTGTTAAGATACTTGAAAGGTACTGTGGATTTGGGAGTTTTTTTATCGAAAGGAGGGTAATGGAGAGTTGATGGCATATACAGACAGTGATTATGCGGGAGATGTAGATGACAGAAAAAGCACTTCTGGTTATGTGTTTCTACTCAGTGAAGGAGCTGTGTCTTGGTCCTAAAAAAAATAGCCTGTAGTTGCCTTATCCACAACTGAAGCAGAGTTTGTGGCAGCTGCCTCTTGCGCTTGTCAAGGAGTGTAGATGAGGAGAGTATTGGAGAAGCTTGGTCATTCTCAAAGCAAGTGTATCTCTGTGTTATGTGACAATAGTTCTACCATCAAGCTATCCAAGAATCCAATCATGCATGGGCGCAGCAAACACATTGATGTAAGGTTTCATTTCTTGCGTGATTTGACGAGAGATGGAGTTGTTGAGCTGAAGCATTGTGTCACACAAGAACAAGTTGCAGACATTATGACAAAACCACTCAAGTTGGACGTATTCGTGAAACTACGTGAGTCAATGGGTGTCTGCATGGTTCCACGAGTAAACTGCATGGTTCCACGAGTAAACTGAAAGCTTTACTGCAATCAGTTTAGGGGAGGAAATGTTGGTTGTTAGGTCATAGTTGTTGTCATTCAGTTAATAAATCTTATTATATAGGACATATAGGTAGAGTCTGACCATTTTCATAGCCATTTATTACGTTATTAGGTATAGCAAAACGTGGGTTGTTTGTTTAAAGTTTTATCACTTTGTAAGGCTTATATAAGCCAACAGTTTTTGGATTCAACAAGATTTTTATTCAGATATTTTCTGAATTGCTTTGTACTTAGAGTTTACAAAAAGGTGACTGCCAAGTCTCTGACAATGATTTAAGGTATCTCTCCAGCAACTTTTAGATTTCAGAGAAAATAACATAGGAGGAGGATTAATACATTTTTCTATTTTTATTTTATTTATTTATTAGCATTTTATCTCTTCTAAATTTTTATTTAATATATGATGTGAAAGTCAATTTATAAAAATTTAAAAGTCTTTAAAACTATTCAATGTAAGACTTTACTTTTACACCTGCACTTTTTTCAAACTATTTTATCTAGCAAATTATCTTCAATTTAAGTAGCTAGATTTGAGGTAATATTTTTACAAACTTTGTGGTGGGGTGAGAAAAGGATCTATAAAGTTTTAGAGAAGAATAAGGGAGAGAGAGAAGAGAGAAGAAGAAGAAGAAGAAAAGATTAATGATCACAAGCCACATTTTATATTAATTGGGGAGGTTAAAGAGTAACATAAAACCTTTTTTAAAAGAATAAGAATAAAATTGAATTTCAAAATAAACTTTTAGGGACGACGAAGTGATTCTTGTTTGTATATAAATATAAGGTCTTTCAGTTTTGGATGATTTATAAACATCTCTTTTAACTTCCAAAATTGAAAAAATCATAAATAACGCTCTCAACTTTTACTAAGTGACATTTAATACATTTTGTTCATTTTATTTTAATAAAACTAGCATATATGCCATATTACTCTCTCTAAAGTACATGGATTTGTGGTCCCACCATAAGATATAGTCACAATAGTGGAATGCTATGAAAGAAAAATATGACATTTTCGTTAATTTTGTTATAAAAAAAATATACAAAAAGGATTAAATACTTATTAGTAAAATTTGATAAAGGTATTTTTTTACTTTCAAAGTTGAAAGAGGTGTTTACAAATGACCCCAAGTTAGAGGAACGTATTTGCAATTTTTCCATAAATAAACATACTCAACAAAGATCCAACACTCATACACTATACAAGCAGTCGCCAATCACATAACTATATTATGCATGCATTAAGCAACAGTACTAGAATATGCTGATAACCCTTACTCGTTAGTTATGCATGCATTAAGCAGCAGTACTGGCACCATTATCATTCTCATTGACTTTTACTATGATCTTAAAACTCTTTTAATGTTCAATGACATCTCCATAAAAGAGGTCGAATGTGATAGACTTGTTCTCATCTTGGAAGGCTTCAGTTCTTTCTTTGCATGTAACCACCTTACCCTCTGTGTTTTCCACAAACAATTAAAGACCAATCTCAAAAGGTTGCATGCAGCATGCACAACAAAGTATGAGAACAGGGTTAGAAAATTGACCCCTCTTCAATTTTCATAATGAATAAGGAGTTGTTTGGTACACCGCTAGTCTCATTCACGTGATATTTTAAAATATATATGTGTGATGTACTGTTATTCAAGAACATAACGTATCACTTAAATCATGAAAGAAAAAGGCATCTATAAAATTTTGGCTTTAGTAACTTTTTAAAAACTTTCAATTGATTACTATATAAATAAATATAAGAATCTTAATTACTTTAATATATTATACTGTGGTATTTAAGATATTTGAAAAATATAAGATATCAGTATTCCACTGGTTGGTAAAAGTATAACAAAGAATATGAATTGAATGAGAAAATTGACCTCTCTTTAGTATATTTACATAATCAACAAGGATAATTATCATGTCCCTAGACATTGAAAATCTTACCTGCAAAATAAGTATAGTGCTTAACAGAGCCAATGCTATGCCATTCTCCATTGTGCACCTCACCTCCATGAATACTTTCAGTGACGTTTTGAACATGGTGAAGTTGCCCAGTGAAGAGGTTGAAGAACTTAGTAGCTGGTGTCTGGATCTCAATTTCAATTTCCAATTTTCCACTTAGAGCCATGCCTCCATGATAGTGACACTACAAAAAAAATGTTTTAGCGACGGTTATTAAGTGACTTTAGTGATGATTTCAACCGATGCTAATGCCCTTAATGATGATTAGAGAAACCATCAAAGAATCAGAGACTTAGCGACAGTCCACCAAATTGGGGAAAAGCTTGCATTAAGTCATGTCCTAACGATGGTTATGGACCGTTGTCAAGTTATATGACTTAACCACAGTTAAAAAAACCATCTTGATTTAGCAACAATTTCACACTAAACCATCATTAAACCTTCGTATCATCTTAACGACGGTTTTGAACCATCATTAACATGTTTTAACTACAATTTAAATTAACCATCGTTAAAACCAACATTTTTTTTCAAATTTTTTTAATTAAACTTTTTTATTCTATTCCCCCTCATTTTATCAACAACAATACCAATATTCATAGGAAAATCAAATTAACAAGTAAGAGTCAAATTTTTTTAAAAAAATATTCAATTAAAGTTTGAATTACAATTCATGTTTTATAAAAATTACATAAAATATATAATAAAAATATAAATTAACTTTCGGGATCTTGAGGAGGCTGGTGTCCATTAACTTAATTACTTTAGACCTAAAAAAGAAAGAATAAATTTTATTTGTAAATAATAAAATGAATTGCATGAATATTCACTTTTAGAATTCAACTGAGATTTTAGAAAATTATCCTTGGACCTTGACTCAGTATAAATATAATTTCAGGTGGCACTTGACCCTAAGGGTTCATTTAGTGGTCAGAATAGGATAAAGACAGATATGATAGCAGATAGGATAACAGTAGGATAGGATATAGGTATGATAAGCTTTTATCCTATCATATGTTTGATGTGTAATAGGATATGTATTATGCTATCATATCCTGTGTTTGGAGTAAATCAGATAATCATAGGATATGATATAAATTATATAAAATGACAAAATTACATATATAATTATTTAAAATCAATTTTAATATAATTTTTTGATTATTTTATACATTCATATAAATTTTAAATTATGAAAAAAAAATATAATTAACAAATTAATATAAATAAATTAAAATATATCATATAAAAAATAAAATAAAAATATAAACAATAGACATGTTACTTGATTTAGTTATAATATAATTATCTAAAAAGTTAAACAATACAAACAAAGTTAATTAAATATAACAACAGTTAGAATTTGGCAGTATAACATGATTTTTAATAACATAGTACCATAGTAGATTCGATTATTAGAATAATTCAACCAAAGTGCATTAGAATTGACAGATCTATAATTGAATAACTCCAACAAATCAATATTTAATTTTAACCACACCGGGAATCAAAAACCCAATTTATGTTCCATCTAAAATTCCAATCGTGGATTAAAAAAATGGCTGAAACGTCAAATTCTAAAATTAAAATCGAAGGGACCCAACACAAGAAATCAAAGGCTACAATCATGGAACTCCAAAAGCACATTCAAAGAGTCAAACAAAACCTCCAAACACCCAAATCAGTAACATTGAATAAAGCATCAAATTGAAGAAACTCACACGCAAAGACAAAGCACCACAGTCACCATCTTTTAATTACCAGCTAGCTTTCTCTGAATCAGTAGAAGACAGAGGGAAATTTTTCGCAAAGCAAAAAGAGGGTAAGGGATTCTCTCCCTTGGTGACCCGACCAACGACAAAGAAGGCGGCCCCAGCTAAACTTGTAATGCCCCAAGCATGAGAGTACCATCTACTGTATTGTCTAATGGCATACCTCCATTAATCTCTGAGAGTTGCCGCGTCAGGATTCACAGCATTAGGTGGGTTCGGATAATGAACCCTGTAGCCTGAAAAATTATTCACACTATGGTTTTTGGAATGGACATTGTTGATTTCAGTGCCACTTGAGGAAGACGAAGAAGAAGGAGGAGGAGCATGGGAATGGCTTTTGGGGTCAGTCTCAGTCATGGTAGTAACAAGTAAGACCGAACCTTCTGCTTTGTTTGCATTCATGCGATGTGCTTGGGATGTGCAAGGGAGAAGGAGCAATGTGCGAGGAAAGAGCAATGTGAAGTTGCGGTGAGGAGCGATGTCGAGGCTGAAGGTGAGTGAGGGAAAAGTTTTTCTATCCTATCTGGTTGAGCTGTAACCCAGCAAATCCTTGGGTTACAATTTTGTATTGAGAGATCAGATATGATAATAGAAAGAATAGTTTTATCCTGTCCTACTAATACACCAAATGTGAAATAAGAGCAAGATAGGATAGTATATCCTATCTTATCTTGCTTATCCTACGCCCCAAATGAGCCCTAATAGTTTTGGAATAGGAGAGTCATAGTGGCTTCCATCTGTAACTGTCATGTAGCTATTTTTGCCTCTTGTACTACTTGTTTGGCCTTTCATTCAGCCACTTATCATTGTTGTTCGACCTCCCGTTCCTCCACCACTACTTTATGTCTAGCCACATCATTTTGCAACTCCAAATAAGAAGGCCCAACTTACGAACTCAACCCAGTAGAGCTATGTACAAATACTTAGGTCGAGAAAACACTCCATCTAAATCCTCGAACTCGCCCCGAGTGATCTTTACTTCCTAAAGCTCTAGCCAATGAATCAACACTAGAAACCTCCTACGAAGAAGAGTCGTCATGTTGAATTGAGGCAATTGTTTTTACAAATTTGAATAGAGAGAAATAATAAATCTTATTAAAAATGTATTATTATAACCAAATTAGATTGTAAAAATTTATTCCCACAAGATTTAAAAACTGACACAAATAGCTCTAACTTAGTCATTAATATATAATTTGTCAATCCTTTCATGGAATTGAAAAGTAATGTAACGTATGCCTAATATAAATTAAACTTAAGATGGAGTATTGAGAAACGCAAACTTACCATCTCAACATCCTTCTGTGCAAGGCCTTTTAAACCACTAGTATGTGGCACCGTTTGCCGGCTTTTATTTTGTTTATATTTTCTGCCACTTCCTAGTCAATTACAAAAAAATATTAATAGGACCAACTATATTTAAATTGATATATATTAAGAACCAAGTATAGTTACCCTAGACTTTGCCTCGAGATAGTAGTCTACAAAAGTTGCCCACTTCTATCCAAGTGATTGAAAAATAAACTTTTTGTCCACATTTTGCACTACAAATTTTCCCTTCGAGAGAAAGTACAAGTGCTAATAAACATAGATGATCAAGGCACTTAGAAAAGAAATAGCATATGTGTTAGTACCTGTATAATTTCTCTAAACATGTTGTTCTTGCAATCTATAGGAATACTTCTCCAGTCTTTGTAAGAAATTAGGAATATTTGAAAATTATCCCCAACAATACCTATAGACACACCCAGTAAACTACCCCCATCTCCAATTGTTCGATATGTGTCATGAATTGTACAACAACCCTCTATCCATGGGAAAGGTCCAAGACATCATGTATTGTTAATTAGGTGGGGGTCACCCGACCATTCCCATCTAGATGTGTTGTACCTTTATGTCGATCAGGTGTTAAGTCAAAATTATATTGAGGACAAGTTAACCTAGTATGAATATTCCACCTTGATAAGATTCTAAGGCTTGAAAAATCATTGATAGTCTATATGCATATTAAACATTTCATTGACGAAATAATCAAGTATTTCAACATCACCAAACCATAAAACCTTCATCTCTTCTATTAGTAGTTGTAAATACACATCTATATGATTTTCTGGTGCCTTTCTACCTAGAATTATTATTGAGAGAATGAAGGAACTCTATTTTATATACATCCATGGAGGGAGGTTGTAAGTCATTAGTACCACTGGCCATATGTTGTAACTTGTACTTATGTTTCCAAATGGATTGAAACCATCAGTGCCTAACTCTAAACATACATTCTGAGGATCCGACATGAATTGATAATTCATCATATTAAATCTCTTCCATGCCTCAAAGTCCTTTGGATGCCTCATCATGCCATTACTATTCCTGTCTATGGCATGTCATCTCATATGTTCAGTAGACTTAAAAGACATAAAAAATATTTACAACTGTGGCTTTAGTGCAAAGTATATAAAGATTTATTTGTCACATTCTTCTGCTTTTCACCTTTCATTTTCAATTTCCATCTAGATGTGTTGTACCTTTTACAAACATCTCTATTTTTATTCTCCCCCAAATGTAACATGCAATCATTCAAATGTGCATGAATTTTTGTGTAGTTTAGCCCCAACTTATTAATGATTTTCTTGGCCTCATAAAATAAAGGAGGAATATTTGCATTTAGAAAGACATCAGCCAACAACTTTAGTATTATTGACATAGCCTTATCACTTATCCAACATAGACATTTGATGTGATATAAATTGATGAGATCATGGCTAGGGTTGACAAATGGAAATAAAATGCGGACCCACTTCAAGTCTCAGTTGGACCTATCACAATATCTTGGGTTAAAATATTCAAAGAAGCACTTAATGGTCTAATTCTAGATGCTCATCAAGGAGAAAACTGCAATACTACTAAAGAAGAGTCAAGACTGGTCCATATAATTAAAATCCACTTAACTATGGGTCAAGACCCGCCAATCTAAATATGGACCTAAAGTACAAGAAGATTGAAGGCCAAAGGCTGAATATAGGCCCAACAATAAAGGATTTATTTACTGCCCCAATTTAGGCTACATTTTGTTTTTTATTTATTTAGTTCTAGTGTTTTGTTTATTTGACTAGGAAAGTTTTCTATTTGATAGCTTCTAGAAGAGTTTTTTATTTCTAATTTTCCTTGCCCTGTAGGAGTTTTCTATGTAGTTTTCCTTATTAGTTTAGGTTATTGGCCTATAAAAAAGCATGTATGCTCTTGAACAAGAATAAATACTATCATTAATAATATTGAGAGTGTTTTCTCTTTTTTCTTCAAAGAAATTTTTTGAACTTATCAAGATTTTTGTGTGGCGTTCAGACAAGACTCATCACTCACAATCTTCTTCCTCTTTCTTGAGTGTAGCGTCTACAATATTTCTTATACCTTTGTTTCTTATCTCTTTATAGATAACGGGTCAAGGTCATTTTTAATTTATTTTATTATAAATATGAATTATAACATAATCCTTTCAACTGGATCCCATGGTTCATATCAGGGGTTCACATCACTTGGTATCAGAGCCTAAGTTTTAAATCAGGTTTGATCTATCCTATTTATTTATTTATTTGTTATTATTCCATCTTGATATCTTGTATTTTTTTTGTGTTCTTCATTCTTCTTATCTTCTTTTGATTTCTTGTGTTCCTAGTTGTTCAAGTGCATATATGAAAAAAAAAACAAAAAAAATTAGAATTCATTATTATTGAAATTCAAGTTTTCCACCTAGATTTTGTAATCTGGTCTTTAAAAAAAAGTGATCCAATAATTCTAATTGCATCAATTTTTTTCTTTCTTTGATCTTTTATTTCATTTGCTTTTCTTACTTTGGTCATTTTTCCTATCTCAATTGTTTTCTTTCCTCTAGTAATTGATTTCTTTCTATTCTAGTTGCTTCTTATTGTGATTTTTCTTATTCAATTGCTTATCTTGTTTTTAATTTCGTTTTTTTTCTAAAGTTCTATTGCTTTGTTCCCTTTACTTCTTAAAATTATGTTCTTTTTTTTCTTCCTTTACTCTTTGCATACTACTAGTTGAGTTTGGATTGTTGCAAGAAGATTTTTGTTTGAGTTTGTTTGAGTTCAATAAAGAATGAAAGAAGGGACTAAGAGAGGAAAAAGGCAAGAGAGTGTGAGCTTATAAGAGAGTAAAGCCAAAATTTGAGTAAACACGAGTGTGAGTGCCATTACTCTTGAGAGAAACATGTGAGCTAGTGTTGTGAGATTTTTTCTAGTCTAACATTGTTTTATAGAAAAATCATGTCACATAACAAAGACAAAAATACTTCCGAAGGTGTGTCGGGAATGGTATATCCAAAGTTGATGATGGAAGCTTTAGTAAGTGAGATGAGAAGAGTTTTGAGAGTGGAGATGGAGCAGGTTCATGAATGGTTAGATCGGGTAGAGAATGCACGTGTGGAGAAGTCATAAAATACTCCTAATATACATAGGAGGGGGAGAGTTCAATCAAGGGAGAGTGTTGAAGATTAAGAGTATTATAGAGATAGATTTGATCAAGTTGATAGGGATTTGAGTGATAACAATAGGAGATATGGTGGGAGGTTTAGAGAAGTTAGAAATCGGGTTGATAATAATTTAGAAAGTATTAAAATGAAAATTCCACCCTTCCAAGGTAAAAATAATCCAGAAGTTTATTTAGAATGAGAGAAAAAGATATAGTTGGTGTTTGATTGTTACAACTATTCTGAGTTGAAAAAGGTAATTGGTTACCATTGAATTTATTGACAATGCTATTATTTGGAAGGATCAATTGATTTTAAGCAGGAGACGAAATGGAAAAATATCCATTGAAACATGGGAGGAGATGAAAGTAGTTATGAGGAGGCAATTCATTCCAAGCCACTACCATAGAGACTTGTTTAAGAAATTGCAAAGCCTTACTCAAGGGTATAAAAGTGTTGAAAACTACCATAAAGAGATGGAGATAGCCATGATTCAAGACAATGTGGAGGAGGACCAAGAAGCTACAATGGCGAGATTCTTAGTTGGCTTAAACCATGATATAGCAAATGTGGTCGAGTTACAACATTATGTAGAGTTGGATAACATGGTGCACATGGCTATAAAGTAGAGTAACAACTAAAAAGGAAGGGATCCTCAAGAATGGGACAAAATTTGAGTTCTTCTTCAACATGGAAGTCAAATTGGAGTAGGAGAGATGACAAACCCAAGGCCGAACCTTCTAAAGAAAATAAAAATAGAGGCACACCAAATCAAGGTAAACCTATCTCCTAACCTTCTAGAACTAGAGATGTTAAATGCTTTAAGTGTTTGGGAATGGGTCGTATTGCTAGTCAATGTCCAAATAAAAGAGTAATGATATTGAAAGATGATGGTAACATTGAGACCAAATGTGAGTCTAATAATGAGTCTATGCCCCCTTCAGAGGATGCAAGTGACGTTGAGTATCCGATTGATGGAGAACTTTTGG
This sequence comes from Gleditsia sinensis, assembly GCA_037074535.1. Taxonomy (NCBI): domain Eukaryota; kingdom Viridiplantae; phylum Streptophyta; class Magnoliopsida; order Fabales; family Fabaceae; genus Gleditsia; species Gleditsia sinensis. The sequence goes on along the minus strand of CM073467.1, from coordinate 35,063,362 downwards.
TTACAAGGAGAGCCCTTAGTGTGCAAATCAAACAAGATGAAAAGGTACAACAAGAAAATATTTTTCATACTAGATGTCATGTTAATAATAAAGTATGTGGCATGATTATTGATGGGGGAAGCTGCACTACTGTAGCTAGCACTAGTTTGATTGAAACCACTTTAAAGCATCCAAATCCATATAAGCTGCAATGGTTGAATGACTGTGGAGAAATTAAGGTGACTAGGCAAGTGTTGGTGTCAATCTCCATTGGAAAGTACAAAGATGAAATTTTGTGATGTGGTGCCAATGCAGGCGGAACATATTCTTTTGAGAAGACCATGGCAGTTTGATAGATATGTAATTTATGATGATTATACCAATAGATACTCCTTTGTACATAATAAAAGAAAAATCACTTTTGTGCCCTTAACCCCAAAACAAGTGTTTGAAGATCAAGTGAAGTTAAAAAAAGAGAATGACATAAAAAAACTGAGTGATGTTTCAAAAATAAGAGAGGCTGAATCAAGAGAAAGAGAGAGATATGTTGAAAGAGAAAAAGAAATGTTAGCTAATGAGAAAGCAAAAGAGAGAAAATAAATGAATTTTTATGCAAGAGAGAGTGAAGCCAAAAGAGCATTGTGTTTAAATAAGCCTTTAATTGTACTCTTGTACAAAGAGATTTGATTGAGTATTAATGAACTTAACTCTTCTTTGTCTAGTGTTGTAGTTTCTCTTTTGTAGGATTATGATGATGTATTCTTTGAAGAAATACCCAATGGCTTACCACCAATTAGGGGAATTAAGCATCAAATAGATTTTATACTCAGAGTATCAATTCCAAATAGGCCAGCCTATAGAAACAATCCTGAGGAGACAAAAGAACTTCAAAGGCAGGTTAGAAAGCTCATGGAGAAAGGGTATGTGTGAGAAAGCATGAATCTTTATGCAGTTTCAGTGTTACTTGTGCCTAAGAAGGATGGGATATGGAGGATGTGTGTTGACTGTCGTACTATTAATAATATCACTGTAAAGTATAGACATCACATTCCTAGATTAAATGATATGCTTGATGAATTGCATAGTTTTTGTATTTTTACAAAAATTGATCTTAAAAGTGGATATCATCAAATTAGCATGAGAGAAGGTGATAAATTGAAAATTTCTTTTAAAAAAAAATATAGTTTATATGAGTGGTTAGTTATGCCATTTGGATTAACTAATGCACCAAGTACTTTAATGAAATTGATGAATCATGTTTTGCGTGCTTTTATTGGAAAATTTTTGGTTGTATAATTTGATGATATTCTGATTTATAGCAAAAACTTGAATGAACATATTGAGCATTTAAAACTTGTTTTAGATGTTTTGAGAAAAGAAAAGTTGTTTGCTAACATCAAGAAGTGAACCTTTTGCACAGATAAACTTGTATTCCTTGGATTTTTTATTAGTGCGAAAGGAATTGAAGTGGATGAAAAAAAGGTAAAGGCAATTCAAGATTGGCCAAGTCTTACAAATGTGGGTAATGTTAAAAGTTTTCATGGGTTTGCTAGCTTTTATAGAAGGTTTGTAAAATATTTTAGTATCCTAGCTGCACCTTTGACTGAAGTCATAGAAAAGAATGTGGGTTTTAAGTGGGGTGATGAACAAGAAAAGGCATTTATTTTGATTAAAGACAAATTGACTAATACACCCTTACTTTCTTTACCTAACTTCACAAAAAAATTTGAAATTGAATGTGATGCCTAAGGAACAAGTATTAGAGCTGTTCTAATGCAAGAAAGGCATCCCATTGCCTACTTTAGCAAGAAACTAAGTGAAGTAGCCCTAAATTATCCGACATATGACAAAGAGATGTATGCATTGGTTAAGGCATTGAAAACTTTGCAACACTATCTTTGGCCAAAAGAGTTTGTGATTCACACTAATCATGAATCTTTAAAGCATTTGAAGGGTCAACACAAGTTAAACAAGCGACATGCCAAATGGGTGGAGTTTATTAAAACATTTCCTTATGTGTTTAAGTACAAGAAAGGTAAGGAAAACAATGTGACCGATGCATTGTCTCGAATGAATGTTTTACTTTCTACTTTAGATGCAAAATTGCTTGGTTTTGAATATATAAAAGACTTGTATGTTGATGATTCCAATTTTAGTAATGTATTCAATGCATGTGAGAAAGTGGCATTTGGTAAGTTCTTTAGGCATAATGAATTTTTGTTTAGAGAAAATAAATTATTTGTGCCTAAATGTTCATTACATGACTTGCTTGCTAAAGAAGCTCATGGAGGTGCTTTGATGGGCATTTTGGCATATCTAATACTTTGAGTGTTTTGCATGAACATTTCTTTTGGCCTCATATGAAACATAATGTAGAACAGATATGTGAAAAGTGTATCATTTGTAGACAAGCTAAGTCTACAACTAAACCTCATGGGTTTTATGCTCCTTTGCCTATACCTAGTAAACCTTGGATGGACATATCTATGGATTTTGAGTTAGGCTTACCTAGGTCAAAAAGGGGTAAGGATTTTATATATGTGGTTGTTGATAGGTTTTCTAAAATGACACATTTCATACCATGTCATAAACTAATGATGCATCATATATTGCTGATTTTTTTTCCAAAGAAATTGTGAGATTGCATGCCATGCCTAGGAGTATTATGTCTGACAGAAATGCAAAATTCTTAAACTATTTTTGGAAGACTTTGTGGGATAAGTTAGGGACGAAACTTTTATTTTTTACTACTTGTCACCCAAAAACTAATAGTCAAATTGAAGTAGTTAATAGGACTTTATTTACTTTGTTACGTGCCATCATACAAAAGAATTTGAAATCATAGGCGGAATGTTTGCCACATGTTGAGTTTGCATGTAATAGGAGCATACATTCTGCAACTAAGTTTTCTCCTTTTGAAATTGTGTATGGGTTTAATCCATTAACTTCTTTGGATTTAACTCCTTTACCTATGGTTAAGCATGTTAACTTAGATGGAAAGAAGAAAGCTAAATTTGTTGGGTAGATTCTTGAAAAAGCTCGAAAAAACATTGATAGAAAAACTGAGCAATATGTCAAACAAGCTAATAAAGGGCGTAAGAAAGTTGTAATTGAATCCGGTGATTGGGTTTAGTTGCATATGAGGAAGGAAATGTTTCCAGCTTAGAGGCAATCTAACTTCCTTCTAAGAGAGGATGGTCAATTTCAAGTGATTGAAAGGAACAATGGTAATCCCTACAAATTAGATCTTCCAAGTGAGTATAATGTTAGTGCAACTTTAAATGTTTCTGATTTGTCTCCTTTTGAAGTAGGTGATGATTTGAAGACAAATCATTTTCAAGAGAAGGAGAATGATGAGATCATGACTAGGGTTAACAAATAGAAATGGAATACGGACCCGCTTCAAGTCTCAGTTGGACCTATCACAGAATCTCAGGCTAAAATGTTTAAAGAAGCATTTAATGGTCTAATTTTAGAGGCTCACCAAGGAGAAAACTATAATACTACTAAAGAAGAGTCAAGACTGGTCCATATCATTAAAATCTACTTAACTATGGGCCAAGACCCACCAATCTGAATATGGACCTAAAGTACAAGAAGATTGAAGGCCAAAAACTGAATATAGGCCCAAAATAAAGGATTTATTTAATGGTCCAATTTAGGCTACGTTTTTTTTATGATTTATTTACTTCTAGTGTTTTGTTTATTTGACTAGGAAAGTTTCCTATTTGATAGTTTATAAAAGAGTTTCCTATTTCTAATTTTTCTTACCCTGTAGGAGTTTCCTATGTAGTTTTCCTTGTTAGTTTAGGTTATTTGTCTATAAATAAGCATATATTCTCTTGAAAAAAAATAATGATTATCATTAATAATATTGAGATTGTTTTCTCTTTAGTTTTTCAAAGAACTTTTTTGAACTTATCAAAATTTTCTTGTGGCGTTCAAGCAAGCAAGACTTATCACTCACAATCTTCTTTTTCTTTCTTGAGTGTGGCGTCTACAATATTTCTTATACCTTTGATTCTTATCTCTTCATAGATAACAAGTCAAGTTCATTTTTAATTTATTTTGTTATAAATTTGAATTATAACACAATCCTTCCAATTTGATCCTATGTTGATTTTGGGTCTCACTACTTTTGGTAAGGTTCATATCATAAATTCACCAAAAAGAATAATTTGGAGAACTTCTCGCACCCTTCATATGGTTTTGTTGTAATCCTTAAATAACTTGTAAAAATTTTCTGCAAAATCATTCATCCTTTCTCCTGAGAATGAAACTAGCATCTCCACAGAATCAACATTTTCATTTTTATGATGAATCCCGAATGCATCACGAACCATGTCTTGCATAGGGTCATGCATCCCTACAAATAAGTTGTTCTCTTACTTATAGGATTATATGATGTTCTATCTAAGGTTCTTCTGTGTGTCTTTCCCCCAAAGATAACCCAAAAATCATACTCTTGTAGAAATAGTTTAACAATCAAGCGCTGATGCACAACTTTTCTAACCTGTCATTTCTTAAATCTACACTTAGGACATGCTACCCTCTACACCCAAGTTAGCAAATATAAAGTCTAGAAATTCATCAAGTTCATCTAAATATTCACAAGTGTGTTAGCAAATATAAAGTCTAGAAATTCATCAAGTTCATCTAAATATTCACAAGTGTGCCGATGATTAAGAATCCAAGACTTATCCATATATGAATGCATTAGAAAATTGCTACATTTGCAGCATCGTTATGGACCATTTCAAAATAATAAAAAATCAAATTGATTATTTTTATAATAGATAAGTTAAGCTACAACTCTAAAATAATTATATAAAAAACATATATCATATTTATGTTTATTTTATAATTATTAAATGGAGAACAAAATTGTAATTAAAGGTTTGTTGTATCTTAGTTATATATCAATGGAGTTTCTAATATTTAACATTTATGGATATTTTGATGGTTGGATCAATATTAATATGGTATTTCAAGTTTGGTTTATTTTTATTATTTTGATAGACTAAATTAGTACTTAACTCTTTCAAAAATAAATTGGTATTTATGTTATTTATAGAGTGTGTAAATTTTACTCTTTTAATATTTGATAAATTTATTAATTATTAAAATATGATTATTTAAAAGATTTAGATTATATTTGGAGGAGTTTGAAAATTATTGCTCATAACTCTATCCATAATATTTCACACTATTGTATAATTTGATCTACTATTGCGTTTCATAAATTTTATTATTGATTGCCAATATTGTATTTTATAATTATTTTAAATAATAGAGAATTATCATTATTTTCATTACTAAAATAAATTTAGTAAATTTTTATTCCCACTTAAATCATTTTACTATATCATTATATAATTTTTATCCCAATAAATTATTCATATTACTAATCATAATCTATTATATCTTATAGTTTATTTAACATTTTTAGTCATGTAGACACCACAAAGAACCAAGACAAGCTTAAAAATAGTTACAACTAAATTTCAAATTTTTCTATGCCAATATGAGAACAAAAATTTCAAAAAATAGAAAACTTTGCATACCAATCAAATATAATTGTACAAATGCAATTTGACAAATTATATATAAAACAATGTATCATATTACATCATATATACAATTTAAACAATACAATATATCACCATTTCAAACTATATAACATCACTCAAACTCATTTAAGCAAGCAACAACAAAGAAGCTACAATATATTCATAAAACGAAATGAAAACAATACCTTAAATGAGGAACATAAGCACAAAAATGGCAAGAGCGGAAAAGCACATGAATAAACCCAACATTTCCTCAACACCTTAAATGATGGGAGGAAATCAAAGAGAAAGGAAGAACTCACGATGAAATGAGTAGAAAAAGAATAAAAATGGCAGAGGGAATTTGAGGATGAACGCTTGTAACAATTGTAGAAAAATGAAGGGGGGAGACTGGGGAAGATGAATAAAAAGGACTTAACAACAATTTTTTTAGAAACCATCATTAAGTCACATGTTTATCGACAAACAATCGGAAAGCCGTGTAACATCCCTAATTTTATTTCTTTTATTAATAAAGGTACATAAATATTTAATTAAAGAAATAAAACTTATTAAACAATTTTTTAGATATATAAGAAAATATAAGTCTTAGAAATTCTTCACCTTATGTGTATGCATTGAAAATATTTCTAACATTAAGAAAATAAGTAAAGAGAGAAAATTTAATAAGAAAAATTAAAAATAACATCCTAAAGAGAGGCGAAATTCTTGAGTAAGAAAGATAAATTTTTTTGGAAGTAAGTAAAGGTCTTAAAATTTCAAGAAGATTGGATTAGGGTAATTTTTCCTAATTCAAGAGTTAGAACTCCTAAGTTTAACATCTTCACCCATATATTGGGCCTTTACCTATGGACACTTCATTTCCACTTCACATGAGTTTCTAGCAAGCCAATTTGATAGCTCAAGTAAGAGATATAACATAAATTTGGACTAGGATATAGAAGTTGGACTGATAGTTCAAAAATCTTGAAAATGTGACCAAGCCCTCCATGAGAGGTAGAATTTCAGCCAAGGCAAAGGAAATGGGCAAGAATAAGCCCAAATCCAAGAGGAAAAAATAAGAATCATGTGATAAAATAGTAATGTAATAATAATCAAGATTAGGTCACATAACATTAGGATAAAATATCTATATCCTACACTTATAATTTCAACAAACCATGTGATGATATAGTAGGTAATAATACATGGCATTAGAATAAAACATCTATATTCTACACTCATAATTTCATCAAGCTATGTGATGATATAGTAGGTAATAGTACATGGCATTATGACAAAATATCCCTATCCTACATTAATAATTTTAGCCAAACAAGGGCTGAAAATTTGTCACTTAGAAAAGCAAACCTATCATATTTGAGTGAGACAAAAGAGAAAAGGAAATAAATCCCTAAATCAAAGGAACCTTGCACCTTGTCTTGAGAATATTTTATCGTAATTTTTAAATAAAAAATCCTCTTTTTGCTATGCATATCTTGACTAAGAGAGAGGAAGATAAGAACATGATTTGTCTTCCCACAAAAAGCAACCAAGTGCATCCTAATTGTGATAAGGTAGACCCATGATTATAAGAGGAGGAGCACTTGATAATTTATTTAAGCAAAAACCACTCTTATAACATTAGAATTTCATCCAAGTGAGGGAGAGAAAAAAACAGAAGCAAGGTAGAGTGAAGAAAGGAGAAGAAATGAAAGAAGAAGAAGGAGAAGTCTAGAAGACTAAATATTCAAGGTAAGTTAGCTTAATCTCTACTTGAATCTGTCTTTTCTCTTCATCCTTGGGGTTCAAAATTACCTTCCTTCTCTGATTTAAGCTACTAGAAAATTTAAGGGAAGGGAGGAATCTTTCTGCTTCCTTTAAGAGGAAACAAGAAAAAGAATTCACTAAGTGAGCTAGGGAGATCTTTAGGTAGGTTTAACAATATCTCTTTTTGAAGAAATTTTTTAAAATTTATAACATTTATATAGAATTTTGATCATAGAACTTTGATAAATTTACAATATTTGCTACTTTGATAATTGGCTATGGATGTTGCTATATCATGTTACATGTTGATCTTGCATATGATGTATGTTTGAATACTTAGGTTGATTTGGAAGGTTCTGCATAGGTATGGCTATAGGTGGCAAAATTTTAAGATTTTGTGCTGCTGTTATGTATATTTAAATGTGGTGAAAAATTGATCGGATATGGTTAGATTGATAAAATGAATATGGCTTTAAACACTTAAGATGCATGATTTGATTCTATTTTTCTTTTGAAGTGAATGATGGAATATGTTAAATTAAGTAAGAAATATAATTAAATGTTGAGATGAGTAATTCTATGGTTAGGTAGAAATTTGGAAAAAAATATGGAAGATGACTTAATAAAAGGATGAACTAGAATTTTAGGAAAGGCTAGGCTAAGAACCTAGATTTCGGAGTAACCAGGGAAGCTTCTATTTTTGAAATTATGGGAAGAATCGGTTAGAAATTAAAAGAAATAGTTAACATCAAAATTGTAGATATATGTCTCACATATTTTTAGCCACTGGAATCACTTAATTTGGAGTTTGGATGAGAGAGATATGGTCCGATTAGTAAGAAGTGGTCAAAAAACAGTTATCTAGAAAAGAATCTATTAGGTAAGCTTCTATGTTTAAATTTCTGAGAAAAGTTTGTAGGGAACTAAAAGAAATAGTTAACATAATATATATATATATATATATATATATGTATGTATGTATGTATGTATGTATGTATGTATATATATATATATGTATGTATGTATGTATATATATATATATATATATGTATGTATGTATGTATATATATATATATATATATGTATGTATGTCTCAAGAATTTTTATCCACTGGATTCATTCAATTTGGAATCCATATGATGGAGATATGGTCAAATTAGTAAGCAGTAGTTAGAAAATAACTAACTAGGGAAGAATATGTTAAGTATGCTTCTGTGTTTGAATTTTGGGACAAAATCTATAGGAAATTATTAACATAATAAATATAGATATATATCTCACATATCTATAGGCTTTGAAATCACTTAATTTGGAGTCCATATGAGGGAGATATAACTTATTAATGAGCAAAAGTTAGAATTAGTCTAGAATCTAGGGTGGTAAATATAAGCATTTTTATTTTCAATTTTCTGGGAATAATTTGTAAGGAATATGAAGAAATGATAAACTTAAAAGTTGTAGATAAGTGTCTTAATTTTTATAGGTTTTGGAATCACCTCAATTAGAGTTCATATAATGGAAATATGGTTGAATACGTGAAGAAAGGTCCCAGAATATGGCTAGGTCGTAATCTGGGTTGTTTCAGCACAAGTAGGACGTGTTCAGGGCTGTTTTTGAGTACGTTTGAAATATTTTTCAAGCATGGCCGTGTTGAGAGCTGGTAAAGTTTATTTTCAACATTTTTTTTACCATAAATGAACCTCATTAATCAAATGGTAATAATAGAAACCAAATTGAAGAAGAATTCCCTATAAAATTTGTGAGAACATGTGTTGGAAATGATATAATTAAATAGAAGAAAAGTAACTAGAGGCCAATCATAAAGAAAATGAAAAGATGAAAATAATATTTAAGAAAGAAGAATCTTATAAATGAAAATAATAAATGACTAGTGTATGCTCTAACCATTGACATTGCATGAACTCCTTACCATCTTAAGTGTGTAATTTTGATATGAAAATATTTTATAAAGTGATATTCGAAAATGGTTATGATCATGACATAATTTCATTTTACCAATAATTTTTTGTAATGATTATACTTTGATGATAAATTATGGCATGTGAGTATAATGAACATACTTATGATTGAAATTACATTTTTGGCTATTAATGTGAAAAGAAAAGAGACGAGCATAGTAATATGGTAGTCCGTGTGGTGCACCAGAAGGGGATGCCCTACTCATGGCTATGACTATGATAATGAGAAAAGAAAGAGAAAGTGTGTCATATCGGATGGAGTGAGAAAATCCCGTACCGAAGAGTAGAAAGTACTCACCCTGATCGGGGTAGTTTGATATGAAAATAAGTTGATAGCCATCATATGATATTCTGAAAATAGTTATTCATGCCATACATGTCATTATTGTACGATTTTTATGTACATAGATAAAGTGTATTCATGTAACCTAAGGTATTTTCTGTAGCTTAAACAGATGAACATAACATGATGAGCTATATTGATGATAATTATGATTTATTATTGAACTTACTGGGATTTAATTCTCACTATATTTTCATATTATGTTCAGAAGATTAAATATGCAAATATTCTCTATGACCGACTTTTAGCGTATGTTAGGTCGAGTTGACTAAGATCCTGGTGAAGGTGTAACCACCTGCACCCATATCCCCAGAACTGGTCAATATGGATAAATAAAATGTAAACATATATATGTTTGATTTTTGTACGAACGTTTTTAATTAATGATATGTATGTAAACCCAGAATTGTATCAATGTTAATAGTATACCATAAATCTTAATTATGCTTAGTTAATTTAATTGAATGTTATTATAAGTTAAATAGTTAGAAGTAAAGAGATAATATAGAGTTGTTACAAACCACATATTTAATGACGATTCAGCATATAAACACCGTTACTTAATAAAGGTTTCAATGAACCATCATTAAGTCTCACTTTTCCCATTAAATGGTCATAAACTCAAGTATCACTACAAGAAACAGGACATTTAGTAGCGACCAAAAAAGTCGTCACTGAAAGTTGACTTTTTAGTAATGATCTATATAAAGTCGTCACTAAAAGTTGAAAATGGTTTTCAATGGTGACTAAAGTCGCCACTGAAAGTAGATAAATTTATTTTTTTCCCTTTTTTTCACATTTTGGTACCTTTAATTGGTCCATATTTGTCTCTTAAAGCTAGCTCAAGTGGTGCAAGGTGGGGTGTGTTTATTCAATAAAAAAAAATTATATTATATTTTTAATATATAAATTTTTAGTTATAAAATAAAAAAATAAGTAAACTATTTATTAATAAATAAATTTAAAAATAATTTTTAAATAAATAGTAAATTGATAGAATAAATTTTTAAAATTAAAATAACAAATGTATATATTTTTGAAAAATCAAACTATAACCATTTATTTTGAGGGAAAATGAAAAATTTTATAAAACAAATGATAAAAGAAAATGATAAAAAGAGAATAAGCAAATGGTAGAGGAAATAAAAAGTCATACTTAACCCACACATCTGAATGTTGAACCCACGCATACGCATCTGAATGTTGAAGCACAGTAGAGAGGCATTTGAACCCCGCGCTTAAGACCCCCAAATTTCTTTTCCCGTGAACGAGAACCTTTCCCCTCAATTTTTCCTCACCAGAAATCATTACCTGGTGAACGAGAAACCTTCCCCCAATATTTTTCTCATAAAAAATCACCACTTATTTGCCCTTTTTCCAATTGCCATCACCGAAGTCACCATGGTGAAAGTCAACAGTGGTGGCTCACAGTGAAGCCCCTGGAACGAGAGACATGAATTGGCTGAGTTCGTAGCTGCCAACTGAGGTTCACCATCAAAGCACCTTCGAATGAGAAAGCTGTCATCGTCAACGAACTCTTCCTATGAATTACTCTACAGTGGGCTCATCTTCGTCAATCCTTCATTGCGTGTGTCTGCTTCAGTTAGGTTGGCTTGTTTGATTCACCATCGAAGTACCATCGAAGCACCACAGGTTGGCTTGTTTGATTCTGTATAATTAACTTAAATGCTTCCTAGTGTGAAAACGTAGCTATAATTTTAACAAAGGGTCTTCATTAATGATTAGTTTTTAGAGCATAAGATGGGGAAAACAAGATATGGTGTTGGTTGTAGAGAAACTCTGTGAATGGAAATTAGTGATATATGTATATGTATTATATTTTTGGTTGTACTGTAAACAGAAGATGGTTAAATACCTCAGAGAAGCGAGTGAGCATTTGATTTTTCCAACTTCATTTTTTCATCTACTTAATTGCTTATCCAATGTCTATATCAAATTTAACTTAATATGTTTCTTTGAACGCCACATTAATTGTTCTTTTTTAATTTTTGTCATGGTCCTCACTCTCTTTCTTAACCTTATTGTGTCTTTTGTCTAACAAGAAACTGCTTATCTTAACATAAATACATGCATTGTTTCTAAATTCCAGAATCATAATTTTGCAGGAAAATGTTACAAAGCAGTTTCCAATGCCCCCATTGTTTCTGTTTCTCACTAGATTGGCCTTCAAAATATTTATATCTGAATAGGTAAGCCACACATTTGAGTTTGTTATGGAATCTGGCTAGTCAATCTAAGCAAAAGTAGGCAATTGTCCTTTCCAAAATGTTTTGGATCCCTGTTTGTGCATTGACTTCGGAAGATTCTATGTGACCTTGTCATATGCTAGATCAATTCTCATAATCCATCATTGAATGATATTTACAAATTTTTGCCACTTGTACTTGTTATGTAAACACAATTATTGTTGTGCAAAATAATGCAGTATAGACCAGAACCAATTTGTCCATGCTTTATCGATTATCAATATTTTCTTGCGTGATTGCCAGTATATGTAATTAACTTTTTGTCCCTTTTACATTTATGTGCACTCTGGTATAAAATAACGTTTGTCCAGTTCCCTGTATTCCCTTGCTTGAAAAATTGTTTGCATTGTTGATAATTATGGTTTTTGTAAAATAGATATCAAGTACGTTCAGTGCTATTTATCTTGCAACCTCTATAAGTTGGTATAATATGAGAATTAAAGAAGGTAGTGACAACTATATGTTGACTTATAAGGACTTCTTTCTATATCTTATATGAATAGTGCTCTCCATCTCTAATCGTATGTTCATCTAACATTTGTTATTGTTGTTAATACTATCTCAAAGCCTGGAACTTTCAGGATTATTTTGAAGCTAAACTAAAGTTTATCATCTTTTGTCATAGTAGATGATGTCATGGGAAGTAGTGATTGTCTTAATTGATGAATTAACTCATTCAAAAATCCTTGCTCAATCTTAGTGTTCATTGCTGTACTATTTTTGTTTTAAGTATAATTTGTCCTTTGTTTGTAGCGGTTTCTTAATTTTTAGCTGTAGTTTAACCAAATGTGTTGTTTGACAGTGGCATATCCACTTTTTTGGCTGTTCTTTATTTTCCTATTTCTATTTTTCCTTTTTGTCCTCAGTGGTAATATTTTTTTGAAAATAGTTCTCGTTCATAGGTTGATGCTACTGTTATAGAAGTTGGTCTTCGAGGCAAAGAAGACTCAACAAATGTGGTATGTGTTTCATGTATGGTATAACTGATATTGATTTCTTCAAGATTTTTGTTGCTACCTCCATTTTGCTTAAAAATGTTTTATTTCACTCATACCAAAAGTATTTGAAAAAATTGTCACCTTTCCTTTAATCCCCTTAAATCACTGAAATCCTTAAAAGAATAAAACATTAACATTTAAAACTGATGGTAAACCTTGCAAATTAAAAAACCTGTTGTCTGTGGCATTACTTCTCTAGGTATGGATCACACTGAGGTATTGGGTGCGTATCCTTTCTAGTGTTTTGCATTTAGTTTACTCATAGATTAATACATTCCTGCAATGTGGCATCCAGCATCCAACTTAACTTTCATTATAGCATCCATCTTTTTTTAATTTTTCCTCAGCAAGAGTGGATTTACCAAAATAAGGACAAGAGTTAGTTTTAAGTTAAGTATTTAAAATTATGCAGGAGATACTCTTGGACAGATAGCTTCACATAAGGTAGGGATTTTCAAGGTACGAAAATTTTGTTCAACAACCAAATTCGTAAGCATTTTATTTATTACAGAAGTTCTATTCCAATTGTTTGAATTGGCAGTCCCCTTCCCCCCTCTTATTTTTCTCCAATTGTGTCTGAAATGAATTGATGTCTTCCCTACTTTGGAAGCCTAAATTTCCTGCATTCATAGTACCACAACCTTCTGAAGCAATGGATGTTATTCTTGAGAGGGCCAATGAACTCAAGGTAATCTTTGTTCTTGATCCCATTGAATAGTTTAATTTGCATTAAGAAGAGCATAGCATGGTTGTCCCTTATCAATTCCAAAGAGAAAAAGAAGTGAAGATCAATACCAAAGAGAAAAAGGACTGAAGTTTGTATGGCCAAAAGCTCTTTCACTTGCCATAACTCATGACGTGATGTTGTTTGTTAAAATGTATACATCAAACACATAAATCTTCATGTTTATATTTAATGGTTTGGTTTTTCAGTTTGTTTAATATATGAATCTGACCTAGTGTGAGCTAAGTCAGTCACTATATATATGCAGTACTTTATTTGCATGTGTAGACAACATGAATTGAGGATAAAAGTCTTTGTTCCACTAGGAAGCTGAGAGGTATCATTTGTGCATGCCATATTAAATGAAGCTTAACAGTTTTAAAGGACAAGCTATAAGTAATCTAATCAGTTGTGATTGTATCTTCAGTTTGCAAAAAATTCTTGCTCTTAATTTTTTAGGAAATTTCATTATTAGACATGGTCTCAGAGTCTGTATTTCTCAATTATATATGTAATCAAGTACTTCCATTATTTAAGAGCTCTGATTTAGTTTGAAAAGTTGTTATAGGTTGACAAATGTACATGCATGCTGTAACATCCCTAATTTCGTTTCTTTTATTGATAAAGGTACATAAAAAATTTAATTAAGAAAATAAAATTTATTAGACAATATTTTAGATATCTAAGGAAATATAGTCCTTAGAAATTCTTCACCTTATGTATATGCATAGAAAATGTTTCTAACATTAAGAGAACAAATAAAGATGGAAAACCTAATAGGAAAGAAATTAGAAATAAAATACTAAAGAGATGCAAAATTCTTGGATAAGGAAGATAAATTTTTAGAAACAAGTAAAGGTCTTAAAATTTCAAGAACATTAAATTAGGGTAATTTTTCCTAATTCAAGAACTTGAGTTACTAAGTTTAAAATCTTTACCCATACATTGGGCTTTTACCTATGGACACTTCATATAGAGTTTTTCCACTTCACATAAGTTTCTAGCAAGCCATTGGATAACCTAAACAAGAAATAAAACATAGACTTGGACTAGGATATAATAATTGGACCAATAGCCCAAAAATTATGAAAATGTGACCAAGCCCTCCAAGAAAGGTAGAATTTTATCCAAAGCAAAGAAAATGGGTAGGAATAAGCCCATAATGGGTAGAAATAAGCCCAAATCCAAGAGGAAAAATAAAATAAAATAAATTAGATGATGATATAATAATAATAATAATAATAATAATAATAATAATAATAAAGATTAGGTTACATGGCATTAAGACAAAAATTTAGCAAGTGGTGTGATTCTACATTCATCATTTAGGCAAGTGGCATGATAATACAAGGCTTTAGGACAAAAACATCTATATCCTACACTCATAATTTTAGCAAGTGGTATGATAATACATGGCATTAGGACAAAACTTTCCTATGCCACACAAATAATATCAACCAAATATCAACAGTGGTATGGGTTTTAGTATTGGAGTTGGGGTTTTTGGGGTTTTGACATTTAGGGTTTGTTGTTTGAAGTTTTATGGTTAAGGTTCTAGAATTTAGGGTTTATAGTTTTAATATTTTAAGCTTTTGAGTGTAGGGTTTAGAGTTTTAAAATTTGAGGTTAAGGTTTTAGAAAATAGGGTTTAGGGTCTTATGACTTTAGGCTTTTGGGTTTATGGTTTTGTTAAGGTTTCCGATTTTATGACTTTAGGCTTCTGATTTTAGGGAGGTTTTAGAGTTTAAGATTATTTCTTTTTCTTTTTTATTTGAATTATGGGTTAAGATATAAGTGATAATTTTTTTATAATTAAGAGATTTTTTAAAAAAATATTTTTACTTGAGGGACCAAAATGAAATTGAAAACTAAATTAGAAAAATAAAGAGTAATCTATCCAAGATTGTTAGTAAGAAAGAGTAAGGGAGGTGTATTTATGTCATTTTGGATAGCATTTGCAATAGATTCATATATTAGGAGGAACATTGCAATTAGTACTATAGATGAGGGTGCATAAGTGCTATTTCCGCCCAATTAAAATCATAGTAAAATAATGCTTCAATTAAATTGGAATATTTGCTTGATTTCAAAATAAAATAGCAAGAAAACAAAAAATAAAACTGGATATGATATTTGAAGGTAAGGCGAAAAATATATATCTTAATTAAGAGAGAAAAACCATATTTTTTTTCTTTGATATATTGATGAGCTTTCAATTTAATCTTTTATAGATTAATTTTTTCAATTTAGTCATTTACAAATAAAAGTGCTTGCAATGTCACTTTCAATTAAATCACCATAAAAAAATTGCTTCTGACTTTAATTCACTACTGAAATTATAGTTTTCTACCACTTTTATCTCACTTGATGTAACATCCCTAATTTTATTTCTTTTATTAATAAAGGTACATAAATATTTAATTAAGAAAATAAAACTTATTAAACAATTTTTAGATATTTAAGAAAATATAAGCTTTAAAAATTCTTCACCTTATGTGTATGCATAAAAAATGTTTCTAGCATTAAGGGAATAGGTAAAGAGAGAAAAACCTAATAGAAAAAATTAGAAATAACATTCTAAAGAGAGGCGAAATTCTTAGGTAAGGAAAATAAATTTTTGGAAGTAAGTAAAGGTCTTAAAATTTCAAGAAGATTGGATTAGAATAATTTTTCTAAATTCAAGAGTTAGAGTTCTTAAGTTTAACACCTCCACCCATACATTGAGCTTTTACCTATGGACATTTCATAAAGTTTTTTACTTCACATGAGTTTCTAGCAAGCCAATTGGATAGCCCAAGTAAGAGATATAACATAGATTTGGATTAAGATA
Organism: Gleditsia sinensis; assembly: GCA_037074535.1. Classification (NCBI taxonomy): domain Eukaryota; kingdom Viridiplantae; phylum Streptophyta; class Magnoliopsida; order Fabales; family Fabaceae; genus Gleditsia; species Gleditsia sinensis. Next base: position 35,046,923 of record CM073467.1, on the reverse strand, counting down.
TAAAAGTTGTACCGATAGCCCAAAAATCAGAAAAATGTGACTAAACCCTCCATGAGAGGTAGAATTTCAGCCAAAGTAAAGGAAATGGGCAATAATGAGCTCAAATCCAAGAGGAAAAAATAAGAACTATGTGAGAAAATAGTAGTATAATAATAATCAAGATTAGGTCACGTGGCATTAGGACAAAGTATATATATCTTATAATCAAAATTTCAGCAAGCCATGTGATGATATAGTAGGTAATAATACATGGCATTAGGACAAAGTATCCCTATCCTACACAAATAATTTCAACCAAGCAAAGGAGACTCAATGGTTAAAAATTTACCATTTAGAAAGGCAAATCTATCATACTTGAGTGAGACAAAAAAAAGAAATGAATCCCTAAATTAAGAGAATCTTCCCTGTTGTCTTGAGAATATTTTATCATAATTTTCAAATAACAAATCCTCCTTTTGCTATGCATATCTTGACTAAGAGAGAGGAAGACAAGAACATAATTTATCTTTCCCCAAAAAGCAACCAAGTGCATCCTAATTGTGATAAGGTAGACCCATAATTATGAGAGGTGAACCACTTGATAATTTATTTAAGCAAAAACTACCCTTATAACATTATAATTTTTTCCAAGTGAAGGAGAGAAAAAATAGAAGCAAGGTAGAGTAAGGAAAGAAGAGAAAGAGAAGAAAAGAGAGGAAGAATGAAGAAGAAGAAGTCTAGAGGACTAGTACTTAAGGTAAGTTTGCTTAATCTCCACTTGAATCCATCTTTTCTCTTCAACCTTGGGGTTCAAAACTCACCCTCCCTCTCTTATTGAAACTGTTGGAAAGGTTAAAGGAATGGAGGAATATTGCCACTTCCTTCAAGAGAAAACAAAAAAAAGAATTTACTAAGTGAGTTAAGGAGATCTTTAGGTAGGTTTAACAATATCTCTTTTTGAAGAATAGTTTTGAAATTTGTAACATTCATATGGAATTTTGATCTTAGAAATTTGATGAAATTTACAATATTTTCTACTTTGATGATTGGCCATATATGTTGTTATATCATGTTACATGTTGATCTTACATGTGATAGATGTTTTGAATACTTCGGTTGATATAGAAAGTTTTGTATAGATATGGATATTGGTGATAAAAATTTAGGGCTTTTATGATGCTGTTATGTATATTTAGATGTGGAGAAAAATTAATAGAATATGATTAGATTGATAAAATGAGTATCGCCTTAAACATTTAAAAGAACATCATGAGAAATTTCTGTTAGGAAACACCCTTAATAATACATGATTTGATTTATGTTTTCTTGAGAAGTAGAAGATGACATATGTTAAATTAAATGTAAAGAACCTAATTAAAATGTTGAAATGAGTAATCTTATGGTTAGATGTAAATTAGGAAGAAAATAGAAGACATAATAAAAGAATGAGTTAAAATCTTAGGAATGACTTGGTTATAAAACTAGATTTTAGAGTAATCAAGGAAGCTTTTATTTTTGAAATTTTGGAAAGAATCGGTTAAGAATTAAAAAAAATGGTTATATAAAAAATGTAGATATATATCTCACAGATTTGTAGCCACTGCAATCACCCAATTTGGAGTTCAAATGAGGGAGATATAATTTGATTAGTAAGTAGTGGTCAGAACTAGTTAACCAGGGAAGAATTGTTAGGTAAACTTCTGTGTTTGAATTTTTAGAAAATATGTGTAGAGAATTAAAAGAAATAGTTAACTTGAAAAATATAGATATATGACTCATAAATTTTTAGCCACTAGAATCATTCAATTTAAAGTCCATAAGAGGGAGATATGGTCAGATTAATAAGTATATGTCAGAACCTACCCGGAAAGAAATAATATTGAATTTAAGGGAGTAATAACACTAAGATTCCTTACGATTTCACTAAAATATTCAACATAAGAGTTTTACAGGATTGTCTTAACTTTAAATTGACAACTCAATCGAAGTTAAAATAAAGGAGTTATACTCTGATTAGTGAGAGATAACAATAATATTTAAGAAATAATAAGAATCTTATAAATGAAAATAATAAATTATTAGTGTATGTCCTAACCATTGCCATTGCATAAACTCCTTACCATATTAAATGTGTAATTTTGACATTGAAATGTTTTAAAGTGATAGTTGAAAATGATTATGTTCCTGACATGATTGCATTTTACCAATGATTTTTTGTAATGATTATGCTTTGATAATAAATTATGGCATGTGAGTATAATGGACATATTTGTTATTAAAATCATATTTTTGGCTATTAATGTGAAAAGAAAAGAAAAGAGACGAGCACAGTTACATGGTAGTCCGTGTAGTGCACCAGTAAAGGACGCCCTACTCACGACTATGATTATGATAATGAGAAAAGAAAGAGAAAGTGTGCCATGTCGAACGGAGCGAGAAAAATCGATATTGGAGAGTAGAAAGTACTCACCCTGACCAGGGTAGCTTGATATGAAAATAAGTTTATAGTCATCATACAATATTCTAAAAATAGTTATTCGTGCTATACATGTCATTATTGTAAGATTTTCATGTGCATAGATAAAGTGCATTCATGTGACCTAAGACATTTACTGTAGCTTATACAGATGAACATGATATGATGAGCAATATTAATGATGATTATGATTTATTGTTGAACCTACTGAGATTTAATTCTTATTATATTTTCATATCATGTTCAGAAAATTAGATATGCAGATTTTCTCTATGACTCTAACTTTTAGTGCATGTTGGATCGAGTTACTCTATTTTAAGTAGATCCTAGTAATTATTTGTGGTCAAGTTGGCTAAGATCCTGATAAAGGTGTAACCACCCACACCTATATCCCCAGAACTGGTCAACATGGATGAATAAGATGTAGACATATATGTGTTTGACTTTCGCATAAACGTTTTTAATTAATAATGTGTATGTGAACTCATAATTGTATCAGTGTTAATGGTATACTATAAAAATTAATTATATTTAGTTAATTTGATTGAATGTTATTATGAGTTAAATAATTAGAAGTAAAGAGGTAATGATTTCATGAAATTTTACATATATATATATATATATATATATATATATATATATATATATATATATATATATATATATATATATATTAATTATATTTAGTTAATTTGATTGAATGTTATTATGAGTTAAATAATTAGAAGTAAAGAGGTAATGATTTCATGAAATTTTACAAATATATATATATATATATATATATATATATATATATATATAAATAAAATAAAAAAATGGAGTTGTTACACTGACATATAAATTGATACTCAATTTACATTAACTTGAAACTCTTGCCGGACTCGTGGGCATAATTTTTAAATTCACACTATTTAAGACTTTTTTTTAGTGTTGTATGAATGTAATTAAATAAGTGTCAATTCATATATTAAGTTAGATAAATATTGTAGGCAACTTCAATTTCAATCTGGACGTCAAATTTTGAACGGTAACTTAACAGAAAGACGACAATATGCAAAAAAGTTTATCTATAAGAGACTAAATTAAAATAATTAATCTATAAGAAAATAAATTAAAAATTTATTTATCTATCAGTGATAAAATTATAGTTTTGCTCTAATTAAAATGCAAATACAGAGTGAGCTTGTAGAATTTGCTAATTTACATATTGTGAAATTGAAGCTCCCTTACCATGACATAGTTCCAGAAGATGATGGATCCCTTAGTGCCCCATTCACCTTTATGAATCTTAACGCCCTAAACTTTTTCAGGGCAAACATTGGCAATATGGTGAATCCTGCTGCAGAGAACGTCATGGAACTGCTCAACAGAAGCCTTGATATGCATATCAGCTTCCAACTTTTCAACTTGAGATGCCATATCTCTTTCTCTTCGTCACAATTCGCAGATGAGAATGCTGAAGGAACAAATTGAAACTAATGATCCACACAGGAAAGTGTTGCACAAAACTTGACAGCGCAATGACCCTTTATATGCTAAAAACTTGTGAGCATGCATTAGCGAGGTCATGGATGACATTTCAATATAAAATTCCGTATGAATTATTGCGAATTAGTTGAAAGTCTATCTACTCACTCATCTTTTTGTTCGCCACTAAAGTTGTCGTGTTTTCACAATTCTAGTAATAATTCATTGTTAATTAAATTTTGCAGACAAAAATTTACCTAAAATAGTATAATTTCTCTATTATTTATTATTATCTTTTGTCCCACAACATGAATCTAATCTTTAAGGCATGAGCATGTAAAACATGGAAATTCCCACCAAAGAAACTCGATATAGACAACTGAAATTTTAAATTGTATTTGCATATTTTATATTTTATCATGTATTTTCAATATCCTTATTGTGTCTTGTCTTATATTCATATTGAATATGATGCAACATTTTAAATTAAAGTTGGTATTTAGTACACTGTCAGTGGACAATTTTTTGTCCACCAGCGGTGTTCAAATTGTGCCACGTGTCAAAGATAATTTTAAAAAACATTGTTTTTAACACGTGTCACAATTTGGATACCATTTGTGAATAAAAAATTATCCACCAACTGTAGACCAAATCATTTTTCTTTAAATTAAACTTAGACATTTCATATCTTTCTTGTAGAAGCACCAATGTTCATATTGTGTGTTTTTTAAAACCAATATAACTGTACCTAAGCCATTATTGATAGTAGAATATCTAAACTATATTTATTTAAAAGAAAATCTTTCAAAAGGGACATGCACATCCGTACAGTTTCGGTGAAAAAACAAATACAGTGAATGGTGAAACTATATATAGTTTTCTTGAGAGACATTTTTTGTCCTTTTTTTTCTTTGCATTTTTTAGGGTTTTCCACGTTTTATGTTTTATCTTCCATTAAGTAAATGATGTATTATGGCCTAGTGGAAATCCCAGGATTTGAAATCATTTGAAAACCAATCTCCTAAAATATTTTGTGAAGAAAACTCCATATGAATTATAGATGAGCCAAATGTTAAACATTTATTATTTTTATGCATTTAGGTGCAAAATGTTTTATCTTGACGAGCATCAAGAAAAATGTAGGAACTGTGCTTGTTATATTTGATAAAGCTAACAAATTTACTTTGAGTTAAAAGGTACAAATAACGATGAAGAAGATTTAAGCATTAGACATGTCCTAAATGAGAAATGTCATGCCCCAATTTAATTGAATGCGAATAATACATCTATCAGAAAATTTCACCACTTATTTATTTGCATACAGCTCACAATATCACATATCGGAAACATATCATATGTTTATAAGTTTTCAGTATAACTAATTATACATGCCAAAGTTACACTTAATAATATTACAGCAGAAGTAGAGATCCTACCTGTGGCGTTCAGAGTATACTCTAAATTATAATGACATAATATTTTAAAACATTTTGAACCTTGGAAGTATTGTAGGCTTACTTGAGAATATAATACCTAGCGGATCACATAGCTATAGGGTCAACCTCTGTAACTTTATCTGAAAAATGTAAAAAATATCGTGTAGTGAATTTGACAACTCAGTGAGCAAATAATACTTTCTATGACCTCTCAGATCAACATATCGATGTACTCATTAATTAAAATTTATCATATCAGAAATTACAATTCAAAAGTACATCCATATAGGACCCGCATTTCAAGTATTCTCAATTCAAATCGCATTCAGATATTTGTAATCATACATGATACAATGTGATCGTTTATCAAACATTGATATGCATCAAAAATATTTCTTATAAAAATATTAGGAGGATCTCATATCAGAACCACCATATCAGAGTTCAATCCCTTCCGTACTTTGTTGGTGTAGGATTTGCCTATATTTAGCATCTCAGCCAAGATTGTCCCTACCACCATTCAAGAGGACACGCGAAGGGACTTTAATATGGGCAATTTCTCAAGCACAAAGCAAGAGAAGGCAAATAATATCTCATATAACAGGCATTTTGCCCAAATAAGAGACATTCCGCTCTCTATCACATATCATATCCTATATATTGGCCCTCACACGAGGCTAGCACCACCCCTGCTAGCTGAGTTTTCAAGGTGCATCAAGGCTAACATCACTTGTTGTTAATAGACAGTATTTCTAATAGTATTCCTCCACAAAATTATCATATGCATATATTCTATATCATTCAAAACAGAGGTTTTAGTATAATACAGAATCTCAGTCTCAATATAGATCATCTGCCATAAATTACCCATTCAGGATTTATCACGTATACATGCCCTTTCTCGAGGCAATTATATAGCTTTATAAATCAATGCCACGTACATAAATATTCACTTTATCATTTAATAAGAAATACATGTAAAATTAGGTATACCATGACTTCAAAAATCTATTTTCAAAACTATACTCTTCTTGAACTATATTCCAAACTGTAAGTAATTCAGATAATTTTATTACATTTTAGAAATATATAAAAGTGTAAATATATTATAAACATAATCAAATACACGTTAGATCAAGAAGAGTATAGGGCAATTCATAGAAAGAATCATCTACTCACAAAGTTAGGGTACCAAATTAGACAACTCCTAAATTCACATTTTTAGTCCAATTTTGGAAAAATAGACCCCAAAAATGAGTTCAGAAGTTCCAAAAGCCTTCAAAATGACTTCAAAATTGCAAAATTTTGCCTCTGAGAACTCGGTCAACGCAACTCAATGCAACAGGGCTGGTTGTCATGCGCTATACACGCCACCAGGGGGAGTTGCGCATGGACTTCACTCGCCAAGGAAAAAGCAATGCATGAGAGCGTGTGCAAGAGAGAATGGTCTTGAAATTTGAGATCCTAAAGTTTTGGCACCTTTTGGATCGATCTACGGTATTAGTTTTTGCATTTGAGAACCACATATAAGAATTTTGGATATTATATTTTTAGGCGATTTTTTCTTCTATTTTTCGATCAATCTCCGACCAATTTTACAGAAATCAATCGGATAGATTTGTAGAACTCTTCGTCCTGAGTCCGTTGATGGTGGTGATGTTGAAATCTGAGATCCAGAAGTAGTAGAATTTTAAAGATACGTTTTAAGGTTTCGGTAGAGAAAATTCCAAAGAGAGAGAGGAAATCCAGATTTTCTCTTTCTTTGAGTGGTTGAGACACTTAAAATAACTCGGGAAATTTTTCTGCAAAAATTTAATTTTAGAGAGAGGTCCTTGCAAATTTTCCTTATTTACATTTTAATTTCGAAACTTTTAAAAAATTGTATTTTAGCCCCAAAACGTAAATTCTCATATTTTCTTTATAATTTTTTAACCATGTAGTAAATAAACATATTTTTAACAGTTCTTATATCTATTTTCAAAATCCTCTCTTTTATTCAAAAAAATTTTTAATTAGAATTTTTTTAAAATTTACATCTATTAAAAGAAAACTCAACGAACAACTAAATTTTGAAATGTTAAATGCTAAAAAAGGTGATGCTAGACAAAGCAATACAAAAAATGTAAATGAGCAATTCTGGACGTGTAAAATAAATAATATCTAAGGTCCAGAAGCAGTAGAATATTAAAGAGAAGTTTTAAGATTTCGAGAAAGAAAATTCTAAGGAGAGAAAGAAGAAATTCGGATTTTCTCCTCCTTTGAGTGGCTGAGACCCTTAAAATATCTCAGAGGATCTTTTTATAAAAATTTAATTTTAGAGAGAGGTCCTTGTAAATTTTTCTTATTTACATTTTGATTTCAAAATTTTTAAGAAATTGCATTTTGACTCTGAAACGTAAATTGTCATATTTTTTTTGTAATTCTTTAATCATGTAATAAATAAACATATTTTCAACAGTTCTTATCTCCATTTTTAAAATTTCTCTTTTATTCAAAATTTTCCTTAATTAGAATTTTTTTTTTAAATTTATGGTTATTACAAGAAAACTCAATAAATAACTAAATTTTGAAATGCTAAAGGCTAAAAAAGATGATGCTAGACCCAGCAACACAAAAAAATGTAAATGAGCAATTCTGGACGTGTAAAATAAACAATCTACCTTGAAAATAGAGACACTACTCTATATATCGTCAAATGAAGTCAATAATAGAAGATCCATCTCAAGAAATCAAAACCAAACTATCATATAAAAACATGAATAACTTGACTCGCATAAAACCATTAAACATTGATAAAAAAAAAAAAAAAAAAAAAGAAACAACTCTACATATCCAATGAAGTACACCATAGAAGATCTTTTATGCCAAACCAGGATACGTGAAGAAGAAGCGTCCCAGCTCATGCCTAGCACTGGCTGATGTGATTTAAAGCAAAGTTAATAATATTAGATATTGACAACACACAGAAAACATCAACTTCTATTTTACATAATGCTATATAGCAGTAGTAACAGCAGCAGCAGCAGCAGCATATATTACGTGATCTATTTCTTCGGCTCATTTTGGGTAAGGTGAGCATCAATGTCTTTGCTGGTATCAATTACAAACTGTAGCAAGGAGTGAGGATCAGGAATGTGGTCTTTTAGCTTCTCATATTCCATGACCCAATGCAACACACTGCCATTTTCCTGTGGGTTGATTTGAAATATGATCTTCAAGCTCTTGTAGTGTTCCAGCAAATCTCCCTCTATGACTTTGAAGGTGATTTTGTTGTTTTCTCTGTCTATGGATTCAACCAACTCCTTAGCTACGCAGGCTTTCCCATCTGTTTGTTTCAAAAATGAAAAGGGTAACAGGCTTGTCCATATAAGAAAAGATCACGAACTGTATTCATCATTGTTTTATTTACATTTTAGGAGCAGATCTTATGGGTTTGAAAATGAGTTTCCTCACTGTTTTTGGTTTTCATTTTTAAAAAGTATTTTGTGAATTTTCAGCTCTATAGCGTATAATAGTAATAATATTTTTTTAATTATTTTAAACTCATTACAGTATGTATTAAAAGTGTTTTATTACAAAAATATTTTATTATTCATATAACTAAAAAATTGTGAAAAGAAAAACAAAGCGAAAAAGAACATGTTTGGTATGATCATTTTCAATTTTTATTTCACTGAAAATAAAAAATTGTCATGAAAACATATTTATTTAATCATTTTTAAAAAATGTTTCATGAATCTTCAATATTGTAATGGGCTGGAGCCGTAGTATTTTTGCAATTATATCAAGCTCATTATTGAAATTTTAGTTGTCTATTACTTTTATCTCACTTCACATATAAATTGACACTCCATTAATAAAGACTTAAAACTCTTATGGCATTCATAAGTATAATTTTTAAATTTTTAATTATTAAATTAATATTATTTAAGAAGTTTGCCTTTGACTTTTATATAAGTGTCGAGTCAGTGTCAAGTAAATATCAATTCATATATTAAATCAAATAAATGTTGTAAGCAATTATAATTTTAATAATGAATTACATTTAACGTTAAATATTAGACTGTGGCTTAATTAAAAAGTGATATTGTAAAAAAATTTATCTTTGAGAGACTAAATTAAAAATTTATATATATGTAAAGAATAAAATTATGTTTTTCTTTAATTAAAATACAAATGGAGTGAGATTGCAGAATTTGCTAATTTACATATTGTGAAACTTAAGCTCCCTTACCATGAACATAGTTCCAGAAGATGATGGATCCCTCAGTGCCCCATTCACCTTCATGAATCTCAACGCCCTGAACTTTTTCAGGGCAAACATTGGCAATATGGTGAGTCCTGCTGCAGAGAATGTCATGGAACTGCTCAGCGGATGCCTTGATATGCACATCAGCTTCCAACTTTTCAACTTGAGATGCCATATATCTCTCTTTTTCACAATTCGCAGATGAAAATGCTGAAGGAACAAACTGAAACTTATGATCCACTAAAGAAAGTGTTGCACAAAACTTGTAAGCGAAATGACCCTTTATATAATAAAAACTTGTGAGCATTAGCGAGGTCATTGATGACATTTCAGTATCAAATTCCATATGAACCATTGCGAATTAGTTGAAAGTCTATCTACTCACACATCATTTTGTTCGCCATTAAAATTATCATGTTCTCGGAATTCTATTAATAATTCATTGTTAATTAATTTTTGTTGACACAGATTTACCTAAAATATAATTTCTCTATAATTTATTATTATCTTTTGTCCCACAATGTGAACCTAATCTTTCAAGACATGGGCATTTAAAAAAGGGAGATGTTCCTGCAGCAAATTGTATTTGCATGCTTCATATTTTGTTGTACACTTTCAATGTCTCTACTCTGTTCGCGTTTAATATTCATATTGAATATAATATAATATTTTTAATTAAACTTATAAGCTTTTAACAATGTTCATATTAATATTTTGTATTTTTTAAAACCAATATAACTGTACCAAATTTTAAAAGTAAATCTTTCGAAAGGGGCATGCACTTCTGTAGAGTTTCAGTAGAGAAACAAATACAATGAGTGGTGAAACTATATATAGCTTTCTTGAGGGACATTTTTTTGTCTTTTTTTTCTGTTTTTTTTTTTTTGGGATTTTGCACGTTTGATTTTTTTGACACTGTCTGGATGCAATGATTGAGTCCAATCATTGATTTGAGCGACGAAAGTCGAAGAATCAATATTAGGTGCAAGTTGATAGAGAAAGAAAGAGAAATATAGAGAAAAAAACACATGTGGGGCAGGGTAAAAATGTGAAAAGGGATGAATAGAGGAATTTCTGTGCCATTTTTCATTTTGACCCGAAGAAATTTTAAAATTTCCATTTGGCACGGATAGTTTCATGAAATTGCAATTATGCTCCTAACCAAGTGTTATAATATCTCAATAACAATAATCAGAGTAATCAAGTATAGATTAAGAAAGCGCACTTTAAGAATCTATGAATCAAAGATAAGCAGAATTATAATTTATTGGACTCCTTTAACTTTTAGAGAAAATTCAGAGAGAGAGAGAGAGAGCAAGAGTAAAAGTACTGATTGTGGTTCAGTGGTCAGCCACTGTAAACTGATACTTAAGACCCTACTTCCAAGACTATGGTGAGTGGGAAGCTGTTGATTTGTAATTTCTAGTAAGGGCTTGTTGGCTTCCTGCGCCTCAGCCACTGTCAAATCCTAGCATACCATTTTGAACGGTGGGATCACGTATATTTCTAAAGGTGTCACGCCCCTAATCTTAAGGCACGTGAAACACATATACAATGAACATATATTTTTTATAAACATGAATATTTCAATAATTTATTATGGAAACATATACATATAGGTTCTCTCATACATATATCATATACAGACAAAGTCCATAAATATCATAGTAACAGCAGAAGCATGGATCTTGCCTGTGACATATAGAGCATACTCTAAAGTACAATGACAATATAAATCAAAATCTACGAGTCTTGAAAACAAAGTAAGCTCACCTAGAGATCATTTCGTCTAACTGATCAACTATTTGAAGGAAAATGACCAAAATTTATAATTTCATCTGAAAATAAAAATATAGAAATATCATATAGTGAGTTTGACAACTCAGTGAGCAGATAATACTTCCTATAACCTTTTAGGTCAACATATGAATGTACTCATATTTTAAATTTATCACATTGAAAATTATAGTTTAAAAGTGCATCCATATGGAACCCGCATTTTAAATATTCTCAGTTCAAATCACATTCAGATATCTTTAACCATACATGATACAATATGATCGTTAATCAAACTTTGATATGCATAAAAGGCATTCGTATAAAAATATTAGGAGGATCATATATCAGAACTACCATACCAAAGTTCAATCCCTTCCGTACTTTGTTGGTGTAGGATTTGCCTATACTTATCATCTTAGCCAAGGTTTGTCCTATCACCATTCAAGAGGACACACAAAGGAAATCTAATATGGCAATTCCCCAAGCACAAAGCAAGAGAAGGCAAATCATATATCATATAACAGGCATCTCACCCAGATAGGAGGCATCTCGCTCTCCATCATATATCATATCCTGTGTATTGGCTCTCACACGAGGTTAGCACCACCCCTGCTAGTTGAGGTTTCAAGGTGCACCAGAACTAACATCACCAGTTGTTAGCAGACAGTGTTTCTAATAGTATTCCTCCGCAAAATTATCATATGCACATATTCAATATCATTTAAAACAGAATTTTCAGTATAATATAGAATTTTAGTCTCAATATAGATCATCTGTCATACATTATCCATTCAAGATTTATCACATATACATGCCTTTCTCGAGACAATCATATAGCTTTATAAATTAATGCTACGTGCATAAATATTTACTTTATCATTTAATAAGAAATACATGTGAAAATCGGATATACCATGAGTTAAGAAATTCATTTTCAAAACTATACTCTTCTTAAACTATATTCTAAATTGTAAACAATTCAGATAATTTTAATGTATTTCAAAAACATATAAAAGTGTAAATATCTTATAAACATAATCAAATACATATTTAAAGATCAAAAAGAGTATAGGGCAAATCATAGAAAGAATCATCTACTCACATGGTAAGGCTCCAGGTTAGACAACTCTAAAATGCACTTTTTCAATTTACATTTGACTAAATAAACCTCAAAAACATGTTTGGAGGGTTCAAAAACCTAAGAAATGACTCCAAAATCATGCAATTTGACCTCCGAGAGCTTGGTCAACACTGATCAACTACTGAGTATTATTCATAGTCAAAAATCAATATTCACGACGTACAAAAAGTTGTTAGATAGCCGAAAAAATTTATATCTTAAGGTTTATCTAACTCTTGAATCCATCTACAGTATTAGATTTTCAATTTGATGTCTCTAAGTAAGTTTCAGAGTTTATCTTTTTTTGAAATTTTTTACTTCCGATCTACGGCGATTCTACGGTTAATTTGAAAAATTATTCGATCAAAATCGTAATATTCTCCGTCCTAAATCCGGTAGTACCCTCAGTTTTGATATCGGAAGCCAACAGGTACTTCAGATCTAGAGAGAAAAATAGAAATTATTATTCGTATTATTACGGAATCGAAATTGTATTCTTCTTCACGCTTCCGTCTTTCTTTCTCCATTTTTATTTATTTATTTATTTATTATTATTAAATAGTTAAATATTTAAAATTTATTATTTTTATTTTTATTATGTACATATAAATACTATTGTTCATCCTAAAATATCTCTAAAATTTTTAAAAATTTACATTATTATAAAGTTTTAGTTAAACTCTTAAATTATGATTTTTTTTCATAAAATTTTAATAAAACAAATCACAAAATAAATATATTTATACATAATAAAAGAAAAAATATTTCTAAAAATAAAATAAAAATTTATTAAAAGTCAATATAATTATTTTAACCAAAACAAAAATTATTTTAATTAAAAATATATTTATTTTTAACAATATATAATCATTTAAAATAAAAATATATTTTTTAATCATAAAATATTATTATTTAAAAATTACATAATATTACAAAAAGAACCGTTAATTATTTAGAAGTCTTGAGTTCGAAGTTATCATAAATAGTTACTGTTCTTTAATTGATAAATTTAATATATTAAGAAATGCATCATTCAAATCTTTATTATTTATTTATTAAATTATTTGATAAATAAAAATTAACGCTTTAAGTCCTAAATAAGTTATTTAAATCATGGATTTATAAGTTATAATTTACCAAATTTTATGAGTTAGATTTTTTTTTTGTGTGAAATATTTAGGTTATATTAGTTATATAGACACTTTTATTTTCTGAATACTCTAAAACTTATTTATAAGACATTTAGCTATGAGATATATATATAATTCAAGACATGAAGTATAATATTATAATAAATCATCCACAAGTTCGTGATTAAAATGAATTCAATAATTAAAAATTTTCTATAATATTAAATATTGGAGTTCATAAAAAAAAATTGTGACAGGTACAATACCCTAAGCGACATTAATCTTATACCAAAGTGTAGAAATACCCATGTTAAAACTAAAAAATATATATTATAATAAATCAAACATAAGACATATATAAAGATGGGAACTAATGTAAAGAATGTCTTAGATTTTTTGAGAAGTTAAGATGGTAATCGTCATCACATAGGAAATCCAAATACACAACAAAATCCTCCAAGAAACAAGAAAAAACAATCTGTCTCTGATACTAGAATGATTGTCATTACTGTGCACGTATTTTTATCTTAATACATTCAAAAAATAAATCAAAAAAATATTTTTCAAAATTGGTGTTTTTTGGTTTTTTTATTATTTATTAGGGCTAGTTTAATTCGAATAATCTAATCTCTTTTTTTTTATATAGATTCGAAATGTTTAAAAAGATTTGTAAACAGGTCCAACATAAGAAATCCCATTATTTGAAGTCATTTGAAAACAAACCTCTTCTAGTCCAAAAAAGAAAGAAAAAATAAACAAATCTCTTGAAATTTTTTGTGAAGAAAATTCCATATGTATTATAGATGAGCCAAAAATAGGACATTTATTATTTTTATACATTCGGGTGCACAATGTTTTTACCTTGATCGGCGTCAAGAAAAACGTAGGAACTGTACTTGTTATATTTGGTAAAGCTAACCAGTTGAGTTTGAGGTAAAAAAATAAAAGTACGGATAATGATTTTACCTTGATCAGCGTCAAGAAAAACGTAGGAACTGTACTAGTTATATTTGGTAAAGCTAACCAGTTGAGTTTGAGGTAAAAAAAAAAAAAGTATAGATAATGATGGAGAAGATTTAAGCATCAAATATGTGCTAAATGAGAAACTCAAAATGAACATGCAGGTAATTATGAGTTTGTAAAAGTTTTTTGTTTTTTTATTTTTTAAAAATATTTTTAATTTTTAATGTCACATTATAAACAATGCACTTAATTTATATTTATATTTATATTTTATTTTTATTTTCACTAAAAATTATATCATTATATTTTCGCTGTATTTTTATTTAAACAGTAAAATACTATTTATATATATTGTAATAAATTTAAAATAATTATAAAAATATCACTACTATGATGTATTATAGTAATAAAAATGTTTTTTTTTAAGTTTTCAGAATTTTTAAAAATTCAGAATTTTTTTAAAAATAAAAACAAAAAATATTAATATGTCAACAAAAGCTGATAACTTCTCAACCAAACAGTCTCTAAATTTTGAAATGCTAAACGCCAAATATGATGATGCTAGATCCAGCAATACAAAAAATGTAAATGATCAAAGTCGGGACGTGTAAAATAAACAACTTACCTGGTAAATAGAGACACTTCTCTATGTATCAAATGAAGTACATCATAGAAGATCCATTTCATGAAATCAGAACCAGATCATAAAAGGACATGAACAACTTGACTTGCATGGAACCATAGAACATCGATTATGCTCTAAATGATGAAGCATGTATACCAGCAATAGAAGAGAAACCAAATATAAGTAGGAAAGGCTGTGAGATTCAATTAAAGATTAGCTGCTCAAGGTTTCAATTGACACAAAGATTTTGATTTTAATAAAACTTTACACCTGTTGCTATAATAGAAGACATTAAATTGTTGTTTGCATCCACATAATTTTAAAGATTCTCAACTTTAAAAAATGAATATGAAAAGTGCTTTCTTGAATGGTTTTCTAAAATTAAGGAAGTACAAATTAAACCTATTTGATCTTGAAAATTTAGAAAAAAAAAAATCATATTGTCAAACTCTGAATTTACTTTGTCTAGCTTGGGGCAAGTACCTAGAGCATAATACAAACAGCTAGGCAAACTTGTCATTAAGCATGATTCCATAAGAGGAAATATAGGTACCACTGTTCAGTTAGATTAGCATGCTTACACATCCTACATTTTTATGGATAATATTGTATTTGGATATCTGATGAATGCTTGTGCACAAATCTTTCTAAGTTGATAAAGAGAAAATTCAAAACGAGCTTTTTTTTCCTGCGCCGGGGGGGGGGGGGGGTGAGGGTATCTTTCTTTCTCGAATAAAAAGTGGTACAATATTCCAAACCTGGAATCTTTATCAACCAATATAACTACACAAGAGCTATTAAGAAGATTTAGAATAGATAATGCTTGTAATAGCCATAAATTTAATAAAGTTCAAATTAAAAAAAAAATTGAATTAAAGAGAGGATTTTGAAAATAGAAATAATATTATTTTTAAATAATAATATTTTACTATAAATAAATATATTTTATTTATTTAAAAATGATTATATTTTGCTAAAAGTAAGTATATTTTTAAGTAAAATAATTATTGTTTTGTTTAAAATAATTATATTTTTTTATATTTTTAGAAATATTCTTTCTTTTAATATATATATATATATATATATATATATATATATAAAGATATTTATGTTGAGATTTGTTTTATTAAGATTTTTATAAAAAAAAAAATCATGATTTAAGAGTTCGACTAAAGTTTTATGAGAATGTAAATTTTTAAAAAATTTTAAAATATTTTAAGGTGAAAACGGTATTTATATAAATATATATGAAATAAAATAAAAATAAATCTAAATATTTAATTATTAAATAATTATTATTATTATTAAAATAATAATAATAAAAGAGGAAACCGGAGGAGACGAACGAAGGTTGCAGATTTCTGAAACTGATGAATAGTGAGAGTGAATAGTGATAAATAGTAATTTTCAATTTTCTCTCTAGATCTAGAGTGTCTATTGGCTTCCGATCTCCAAACTAAGGATACCACTGGATTCAGAACAGAGAATACTACGATTTTGACTGATCAATTTTTCAAATCAATTGTTGAATCGTCGTAGATTTGAAGTAGAAAATCTTAAAAAAAGGTAAACTCTGAAATTCTTACTTTAGGATATGAATATTTTCGGCTATCTGACAGTTTTTTGTTCGTCATGAATAGTAATTTTTCGACTGGTAAATAGTATTTTCCGGTGGTGAATAGTGATTTCGGCCGGTGTGAACAATATTTTTCGGTCGTAAACAGTGACCAAACTCACGGAGTCATTTTTTAGATTTTTAGACCCTCCGAATACGTTTTTGAGATCTATTTGATCAAATTGATATTTGAAAAGTACATTTTAGGGCTATCCAATCTGAGGCTTTTACCCTGTGAGTAGATGATTTTTTCTATGACTTGCCTTTACTCTTCTTGAACTAAAATTGATAAATGAGTATGTTTACAAGTTATTTATACTTTTATATGTTGCTGAAATGGTTTAGAATATTTGAAACGGTTGCAATATAATATCTAATTCAAGAAGAGTATGACTTTCGAAATGAATTTTAAAACACATTGAACATGTGATTTTTAAATGTATTTCTCATTATATGACAAAGGAAATATGTTATGCATATGATATTGATTTATACAATGATATGTTTGCCTCGGATATGGGCATGTATACGCGATTCTCCTAATTGGAAAATTTTAATAGAGGAATATACTGAGAATGAAAATACCGTATTATATTAGTACCTCTGTTTTGATTAATATGGAATATATGAGATTATGGTTTTATGGAGGAATTTTACTGGAAACACTGTATGCTAACAGCAGATGATGTTAGTACTAGTGCACCTTGATTGCCTCAACTAGTAGGGGGTGGTGCTAGCCTCGTGTGAGGGCCAACACACGGAAGATAATATGTTAAGGAGAGCAGAATACCTCATATATGGGTGAGGTGCCAGTTATATGAGATGTGATTTACCTTCCCTTGCTGTGTGCTTAGGAAATACCCATATAGACTCCCTCCGCGTGTCCTCTTGAATGGTAGTAGGGCAAATTTCAGCGGGATGCTGAGTTTAGGCAAATTCTGTACCACAAAAGTACGGAAGGGGTTAAACTCTGATATGGTAGTTCTGATATGGGATCCTCTAAATGTTTTCATAAGAATTAGGTTGATGCATATCATGACTTTATTATCGATTTTACAACATTACTTATGAATTGAATATGAATATGATTTTACACAGAGATTATTTGAAATGCGGGTCCCATATGGATGTACTTCTGAATTGTAATTTTCAATGTAAAAAGTTAAAATAAAGAGTATATTCATATGTTGACCTAAGACGTCATAGGAGGTATTATCTACTCACTAAGTTGTAAAACTCACTACACGTGGTTGATATGTTTTTCAGATAAAGACTCAGAGTTTGGTCCTGCGGCTTCTTGATCGACTAGGTGTCATGTAACACCTAACCTCTAACTAGCCCATAATTTTACCTATTCATTTATATAATTTGTAATCCTTCTTGCATAAGCATAAAATGTGCTTCAGGCTATCCTAAGCATTTTCAAAATTCAATTCGATCTAGGCAATTACCTAAGCATGCTATGCATTACTTACAACATAAAGGATCTTATGCCATAAAGGAAAGGAGTACAGTCCATAATTCACATTACATCACATTATTAGCTGTCTAATAGAACTAGGCACATAACTAAGCTGTCCCGCATAAATATTACACAACCACAGCAATTACAATCATGAACATATGAGTCAACTCTGAGACCCCTGTTGCTCACTTCTGGCTGGAGTACGTGGAATGTGATTATGTGGACATAAAAAGTGAGATGACAATCTCAATAGCTAGCAAAGTTTTCAGAAAAATAGTGCACATTCCATTCCTTAAAACATCTCAAATTATTTCACTGAAACATAAGCAGTGACCATACATCATACATACGACATCTTGGTCACACTAGGGACCCATAACATCATGGTCTACTTACCCAATGCAGTCAATACGGCCGTACCTGCAAAGGGCTATGCATCTCCTATTATTGGCCAATCGTGAGGGAAATAGGGCTTACTTGGCACCCTTTTGTGCACCCTATTAATTTTCGAGAATGCATACATAACATATCTTTAGACCATCATTCATCATAGCATAAAAATCAGACAATCAGTGAAAATTCATAAATTCAAGTTCATAAGCATAAAGAGTGTTTTAAGGAAAAGCTAGCTACCTCAATTCCAGCACAATCAATTCCTTCCCAAGGCTGCCAAAGTTACTACCAGCAACTCAAACTAAAACATACAAGAATTCTTGGTTAATGCATGCATATTAGGTCCTAAAGCCATAAATACCTAGTTTGAGAGCTTCTACTCCTCCAAATAAAACTATGATTTTGTTTAGATTTGGGGTTATTATTAAATATGACAAAAGTCCTCTAAAAATTGTAAAATTTTGTATGGAGGAACCTTTACATTTCTATTTTATTTCTACATTCTCTCAACCCTTAAATCTTCCATTCAACCCCAAAAACTACCTCCATACCCAGGACAGTACAATTTAGTTTCAGTTTCATTTCTATTCGGTTTTACATCCATTTGGATTAGTAAAACTACTTCACAATTCATGATAGTTTATATGAAGCATTATAGATATGTTATATAATCATCATAAAAATTTCAGATAAAAAATAATTCTTTTGACCCCTCAAATATCCCACGTTTTAAGATTGTCCCTGGTTATGGCCTGTTCTGCCTCATTTTCAGACTACCAAATTTATACATTTTATTATGTACTTTAACCTGCCCAGAATTTTCTACAATTTGGTAGGATGATTAATTAGGATCCCCTTAACATGTCATAAAATTTTTATACAAAATTGCAACATCTAATGCCTTAAAAATATTGTCTTTCCATCAGCAGTCTGAGCTGTCTAGGAAATTGTCCTCAAAACTATTTTAATTGTACAAGACCTAGTTTTAGGTTCTCAAAAATCATGAAACTTTCCAGAATTGATTATAAATATTTAAAGAATCTTCTCACCAAAAATTAGAGAATTTAAAGGTCATTTACTAAATTTACTAAGCAAATATTTTCGGGTGCACAAGGTTTCTATTTTCTCAACCTAACTCTTCTATGGTCTATGACCTTTACTCACTAATCAGACCCTAACTCACTCATATGGACTCGAAATTTTGTGATTCCAGTGGCTATGTGACCGTAAGAAATATATCTACAACTTTCATTTTAATCACGACTTCATATTCCTTATGTATTATTTCCAAAAATTCGAAAACAGAAGCTATTCTTCACCAGCCTGGATTCCAGACCCGATTCTGACCTCTCAATACTCCATGGACTATAACTCTCTTATTTTATGTCCAATTGATGTGATTCAAAATGCTATAGAAATCTAAGACATAGAGCTACAACTTCTATTTTGAACATATTTTCATATTCTCGACAGCAAGTCCTACATGCAGACCCGAAAATTGACCTAATAAACTCAAAACCGGATTTTTGCAAGAAGTTAGACTTACCTTATGTAGACCTACTCCTATGGCTCTCAATTTGCAGCTTCCTTCTCTTTCAACCTTCTTCTCCTTGCTGGCTACTCTCTCCCCCTTCCTTCCTCTTCCTCTTCAGTTTTTTTTTGGACCTCTTCTCCCTCTTTTCTCCTGCTGGCGTGAAAGCAATAGGGAGGCTGGTTGCTGGGCGCTGGAATCCTTTGGATTCAGCAAGGGAGGGAACGGTTTTCTACTACTCTCCAAGTGAGTGTGTGCATGGGTAGCTCTAGTGTATTGTGGTCAGTGAGAGAGTGGGTGTATGACACATCAAAAGAAGAGTTTTCTGGCTGTATGAGTGTGAGTGTGAGCTGCAGCTTTCTTAGGCAGAGGGGGAGCGTGAGTTTGCATGTGGAGGCATGGGTTTCTGCTGCAGTGGGTGGGTGTGTTTTCTGCTGGGTTTATGGAGCACATGTGGGTGTGGAGATGTTGTCATGTGGGATGCTTTCTACTGGTTGATGTGGCGCTGAACATGCTAGATGTGGGGCATGTTCTAGCTGGATTTTTGGGGCAATGTAGGTGTGTTTTCAGCTGCATGTTGCTACACATTTTTCTGCTGAATGTTGGTGGCAAGGATGGGTGTGTATATACTGTCATGTGGGGGGCTTTTTTTTCTGGTTGTATGTGGGATCAAGGGTGGCGTGAAATGCTGT
The DNA here is from genome assembly GCA_037074535.1 of Gleditsia sinensis. Classification (NCBI taxonomy): domain Eukaryota; kingdom Viridiplantae; phylum Streptophyta; class Magnoliopsida; order Fabales; family Fabaceae; genus Gleditsia; species Gleditsia sinensis. The sequence continues at coordinate 35,026,003 of CM073467.1, read as the reverse complement.
CTTGTGGGCCATGTTTCTGTTGGTCTCTTAGAGCAGATGGAGGGTTATTTTTCTGCTGTGTAGGGTAGGTTTCTGCTGGCTGGGTGGAGCAAGAGTGTGTGTGTTTTTGCTGCTTGGTTTAGGAGCAAGTGTGGGGCATTTTTCTCTGCATGTGATGCATGATCTTCTGCTGGTTTTGGTGCACGTTTCAGCTTGTATTCCTAGTTGCATTCATGCTTTTTAACCTACCATGGCTATTGTGTTTCATTTCAAAATTATGTGCATGCATGGGTGGCTATATCTATTATGCTATGCATGGCATAAATGAGATAAATGCATATATATATATATATATATATATATATATATATATAAAGCTCCTCCTTTCGCATGTGCAAATATATATATATAATAATGTGTATGGTGGAGGTGAGAGGAAATATGTATATATATATATATATATTTATATAGCATCACATAATGCTTCTTCCTTCCTTATTATTTTCCTAATCCTAAATTAATAGCATCTTAAGGAATATATTTGTATCATGTTCCTCTAATTTATGCTCCAAAAAATTTTTATTTATATTACTTCTAACCATGAAATGATTCCACATTTTATAAAGATTTTTACTATCATCAACTATACATTTTAATCCTTGTTCATGTATGTCTTAATTGATCACTAATCCTAGACTAGTAATATCAAAAAAATGTATTTGTGTCCTCTCTCCCTCCATTATGATCATAAGAAATTTTATTTATGTGATTCAACATTAACTATGTTACCTATCTTATGCTTGCCTTATAATCATATAACTAAGCATCTTAATCACTTGTCATATGTATTTTCTATTCATCTTTAAATTTATCTAACTTTATTAAAAGTTTAGGATGTTACATGTCATACTTTTTTGGCGAGCCTAAATTGTTTCTGGTCTCTCAGTGTGTAAATTGTAATATAATTGTACTCTAGAGTTGCTCTGAACGCTACAGGCAAGATCTTTGTTTCCGTTGTAATATTGTTAAGTGTAGCATTGGCATGTATAATTAGTTATGTTGGGGACATGCAAACATATGATATTATTCGAATATGTCATCATATGAAGTTGATTGCACATAGATAAAAATAAAGTTATCAAACAGTAGTGTTATTCGCATTCCTAAAAGTAAGGGCGTGACAAATTGGTATCAAAGTATTAGGTTTCCTTGTGGCTATCAGAGCAAAGGATTCTTTAGTAGGACCTTTAGTATCGATATGAGTCGAACATATTTATACTTCAGGTACTGCTGAAGGATTCTATAGGACATTAACTTCCTTTCTATTCCAAGTGTGCTTAAGATCCTAGTATAAGGTTTGATTAAATATTATGGTATCTTAAAAATGTGTTTTATTCTGTATAGTAAATGATGCCGCCAAGAACTAGAACGGTCACTAGAGAAGAAGCTGTGGATTGTGCACCCTCTACTGAAGAGTCTGCACAATCTACGATTCCAGTGCAAAGAGGTCATGGTAGAGGCCGACCTAGAGGAAGAGGTAGAGGTAGAGGGCGTGTATGGGGTACAAGAACTCCAAGACAAAATGAACAGGCCCATATATCTGATAGAGTTCCTGAGGAAAGAGTAGAACCCCTTTAGGAGCCACATGATAGAATTGTTGATATGATTGCTGGTATACATAGGAGTTTAGAGACATTGGCTGAATTTATAGTGGAACAGTATATAAGGAAAGGCCAGCCAGCAAAAAATGCTCCTGAAGCGCAAGAACTGGGAAGAACAGCTGAGCAAGAAGACAAGTTTACAGGGATTGAGGTGTCATTACCGCAATTCTTTAAGTTGAAACCTTTGACTTCTTCTGGGTCAGATGTTCAGAAAGATCCATAGATATTTATTGATACTGTGGAACGAGTCCTAAGAGCTCTGGGATGCTCTAGTAGAAGATCTGTTGAACTGGTATATTTTCAACTATCTGATGTGGCTCAAGTTTGGTTTGAGACATTTGTACAAAGAATGACAGTTATTTTACCACCAATGGAGTGGAAAGAATTTAAGGAAGCATTTATGAATCGCTTCCTATCAATGAGTGAAAGAGACAAGAGGACCAAAGAACTTAAGGGATTAAAGGAGCAACTGAAAGATTTACTAGATAAAAGTTTTATTCGACCTAGTACATCTCCCTAGGGTGCTCATATTCTCTTTGTGAAGAAAAATGATGGATCCCTACGCCTATGTTTTGACTATAGGCAGTTGAACAAAATGACTATACAAAACAAATATCCTTTACCCAGAATAGATGATTTGTTTGACCAGTTACACAATGCCCAATGTTTTTTAAAAATTGATTTGAGATTTGGTTATCATCAATTGAGAATTAAAAAAGAGGATATTCCAAAAACTGCTTTTAAAACTCTATATGGGCATTATGAGTTTTTAGTAATGCCATTTGATCTAACAAATGCTTCAGCTGCATTTATGGATTTGATGAATAGAGTATTTAAACATTTTCTGGATCAATTCGTCATTGTATTTATAGATGATATCTTGGTATATTCAAGAAGTTCAAAGGAGCACGAGTGGCATTTAAAAATAGCATTACAAACCTTAAGAGAACACCAGCTGTATACTAAGTTTTCAAAATGTAAATTTTGACTTAGTAGTGTTACCTTCCTAGGGCATGTGGTTACCAAGGATGGTATTCAACTTGATCCTAAAAAAATAAAAGCGATGCAAAAATGGCCACACCCTACACAGTTACAGAGATTCGTAGTTTCCTTGGTTTAGCAGGCTATTACCGTAAATTTATTAAAGATTTTTCAAAGATAGCTGCTCCTTTAACAAGGTTGACAAGAAAGAGAATAAAGTTTGACTGGTCAGATGAATGTGAAAGAAGTTTTCAGAAACTCAAAGAATATTTGACTACAGCGCCAGTATTAGCTATTTCTTCATGTACTGGGGGATACACAGTATACTGTGATACATCGAAAATTAGATTAGGATGTGTGTTGATGCAAAATGATCGAATTATTGCATATGCATCTAGACAGCTTAAACCACATTAGCAAAATTATCCGACTCATGATTTGGAAATGGCAGCAGTAGTTTTTGCTCTTAAAATTTGGAGGCATTATTTGTATAGTGAGACATGTGAAATTTATACAGATAATAAAAGTTTCAAATATATTTTCCAACAAAAAGATCTTAATTTAAGACAAAGACGATGGATGGAATTACTTAAAGATTATGATTGCACAATACTATACCATCCAAGTAAGGCCAATTTTGTGGCTGATGCATTAAGTAGGAAGTCTATGAGTAGTTTAGCTCATATCACAATGGTAAGAAGGCCGTTAGTTAAAGAGATGCATAAGCTGGAAAGTGATGGGGTAGTAATGGAACTAAAGGAGCTTGGAATATTGTTAGCTCACATGCAGTTTTAATCATCTTTGATCGAGCAGATGAAAAAGACACAGAAAAAAGATGCATCTTTATGCAAGAAATTTGAAAAGGTGAAGAATGGTGGTGAAGTTGAATTTACTGTAAACTCTAAAGGAATTCTAAGATTGGACAAGCGGTTATGTATACCTGATAAAGAAGAACTTAAGAAAGAAATTTTAGAGGAAGACCATAGATCCATGTATACGATTCATCCTGGAATAACTAAAATATATAAGGATCTAAAAGAAATTTATTGGTGGGAAGGTATGAAGAAAGACATAGTAGATTACGTGTCTCGATGTTTAACCTGTCAGCAGGTGAAAGCAGAACATCAAAAGCCTGCAGGACTACATCAGCAGATAGAGATACCTGAATGGAAATGGGAAAGAATAACTATAGATTTTGTTACAGGGTTACCGAGAACACCAAAAGGGTTTGATTCAATATGGGTGATCATTTATAAGTTGACTAAGTCAACACATTTTCTACCAGTGAAAACCACATACAATGTAGCTTAGTATGCAAGATTATACTTGAATGAAATAGTGAGGCTTCATGGAGTGCCAATATCAATTATTTTTGATCGAGGACCACAATTCACAGCTCGTTTTTGGAAAGCTTTCAAAGAAGTTTTGGGCACGAATTTGAATCTCAGTACTGCATTCCATCCTCAAACAGATGGGCAATCTGAGCGAACCATTAAAATATTGAATTTGCTTATAACAATAGTTATCAAACTAGTATAAAAATTGCTCCTTTTGAGGCATTATATAGCAAGCATTTCCGTTCCTCGATTGGATGGTTTGAGATGGGCGAAGCAAAGGTTTTAGGGCCTGATATGGTACAGGATGCATTGGTCAAAGTAAAATTAATTAAAGAAAGGTTGTTAGCAGCTCAAAGTAGACAGAAGGCCTATGTTGATAATAGACGTCGCCCATTGGAATTTTCCATATGTGAACATATTTTTTCTGAAAATATCTCCTATGAAGGGAGTTGTGAGATTTGAAAAGAAAGGGAAGTTAAACCCTCGGTATATAGGACCATTTGAAATTCTTGAAATGATTGATTCAGTGGCTTATTGTTTGACTTTACCACCTGAATTGGGTAATGTCCATCTAGTTTTTTATGTGTCTATGATACGAAAATATTTACCGGATCCTACACATGTTATACAGTGTCCACAGATTCAGTTACAAAAAGATTTAACCTATGAGGAATAACCAGTAGCAATAGTGGATAGACAAATAAAGAAGTTGCAGTCAAAAGAAATACCTACAGTGAAAGTGATATGAAAATATCACTCTTATGAGGAAACTACTTGGGAAAGAAAAGATGATATACGTGTTAGATATTCGCATTTGTTTGAACAATGTGGTTAGTATTTAACTGCAACTATGGTGATGAAATTCGGGGATCGAATTTTTTTAAGGGAGAAAGAATGTAATAGCCGTAAATTTAATAAAGTTCAAATTAAAGAAAATTTTGAATTAAAGAGAAGATTTTGAAAATAGAGATAATATTATTTTTAAATAATAATATTTTGCTATAAACAAATATATTTTATTTATTTAAAAATGATTATATTTTGTTAAAAGCAAGTATACTTTTAAGTAAAATAATTATTGTTTTGTTTAAAATAATTATATTTTTATTATATTTTTAGAAATATTCTTTCTTTTAATATATAGAAAGATATTTATTTTGAGATTTGTTTTATTAATATTTTTATCAAGAAAAATCATAATTTAAGAGTTCGACTAAAGTTTTATGAGAATGTAAATTTCTAAAACTTTTTGGGATATTTTAAGGTGAAAAACGATATTTATATGAATATATATGAATTAAAATAAAAATAAATCTAAATATTTAATTATTAAATAATTATTATTATTATAAAAATAATAATAATAAAAGAGGAAACAGGGAGACAAACGGAGGCTGATTTCTGAAACTGATGAATAATGAGAGTAAATAGTGATGAATAGTAATTTTTAATTTTCTCTCTAGATTTAGAGTACCTATTGGCTTCCGAACTCCAAACTGAGGGTACCACTAGATTCAGGACAGAGAATACTACGGTTTTGACAAATCAATTTTTTAAATCAACCCTTGAATCGTTGTAGATCTGAAGTAGAAAATCTCAAAAAAGGTAAACTCTGAAACTCTTACTTAGATACCTCCAATTGAAAATCTGACACTGTAGATAGATTTAGGAGCTAGAAAAACCTTAGGATATGAATATTTTCGGCCATCTGACAGTTTTTTGTTCGTTGTGAATAGTGATTTTTGGCATGTAGATAATATTTTCCAGTGGTGAATAGTGATTTCGGCCGGCGTAAATAGTGTTTTTCGGTCGTAAACAGTAACCAAGCACCCGAATTCATTTTCTAGGTTTTTGGACCCTCCGGATACGTTTTTGAGGTTTATTTGATCAAATTGATATTGGAAAAATACATTTTAGGATTATCCAATTTGAGGCTCTTATCCTGTGAGTAGATGATTCTTTCTATAACTTGCATTTACTCTTCTTGAACTTAAATTGATAAATGAGTATGTTTACAAGTTATTTATACTTTTATATATTCCTGAAATGGTTTAGAATATTTGAAACGGTTGTAATATAATATCTAGTTCAAGAAGAGTATGACTTTCGAAATGAATTTTAAAACACATTGAACATGTGATTTTTAAATGTATTTCTCATTATATGGCAAAGGAAATATGTTATGCATATGATATTGATTTATACAATGATATGTTTACCTCGAATATGGGCATGTATACGTGATCCCCCTGATTGAGAAGTTTTGACAGAGGAATATACTGAGAATGAAAATGTTGTATTATATTAGTACCTCTATTTTGATTAATATGGAATATATGAGATTATGGTTTTATGGAGGAATCATATTGAAAACATTGTCTGCTAACAGGAGATGATGTTAACCCTGGTGCACCTTGATTGCCTCAGCTAGTAGGGGGTGGTGCTAGCCTCATGTGAGGGCCAACACACGGGAGATGATATGTGAATGAGAGCGGAATACCTCCTATATGGGCGAGATTCCAGTTATATGAGATGTGATTTGCCTTCCTTTGCTATGTGCTTGAAAAATATCCATATAGAGTCCCTTCGCATGTCCTCTTGAATGGTAGTAAGACAAATCTCAGCAGGATACTGAGTTTAGGCAAATCTTATACCACTAAAGTACGGAAGGGGTTAAACTCTGATATGATGGTTCTGATATGGGATCCTCTGAAGGGAATAGATTCTCCTTTTGATCAAAACATAGAGTTTACATACACATTATTAATCAAAACATACGTACAACATATCAAACACATAAATATCCACATCTTATTTATTCTGGTAGACCAATTCCGGAGATACAGGTGCAGGTGGTTGCACCTTCACCGGAATCTGAACCAACTCGACCACAAACATTTTATTTGATTCTGGAATCTGCCCAACATAAAGTAACTCGATCCAACGTGCACTAAAAGCCAGAGCCATAAAAAAATCTGCATAACTAATTTTCTGAACATGACATAGAAATATAGTTAGAATTAAATCCCAGTAAGTTCAATAATAAATCATCATCAATATAGCTTAGCATGTCATGTTCAGCTGTATAAACTACAGTAAATATCTTTGGTCACATGAATGCACTATATCTATGCACATGAGAATCGTACAATAATGACATATATGGCAGGATTAAATATTTTCAGAATATCATATGATGACTAACAATTTATGCTCATATCAAGCTACCCCGGTCAAGGTGAGTATTTTCTACTCTCCGGTACGGACTTTTCTCGCTCCGTCCGACATGGCACACTTCCTCTTTCTTTTCTCATTAGCATAATCATAACTTTTGGTAGGGCGTCCCCTACTGGTGCACCACACGAATCGCCATGTGACCGTGCTTATTTCTTTTCTTTTCACATTAATAGCCAAAAATATTATTTCAATAACAAGTATGTTCATTACACTCACATAACATAATGTTTCATCAAAATATTTCCATGTCAAAATTTCACACATAAGATGGTAAGAAGTTCATACAATAGCAATGGCTATGGCATATACTAGTAATTTATTATTTTCATTTATAAGATTCTTCTTCTTTTTTAAATATTAATTTTATTTCTTTATTTTTTTGATGCAGGTTTTCATCCTATCTGACATTTTCTTATTAATTAGAGCATAACTCCTTCCATTTAACTCCGATGTAGGTGATCTTGGTATGAATTTAAAGATAAAACAATTATCTAAAACTATTATGTTGAAAAGGTTAGCGAAATATTAAGAAATCAAGGTGATATTACTCCCTCAAAGTACAGGTTATTTCTTCTCGGGTAGGTTCTGACCTCTACCTACTAATTTGTCCATATCTCCTTCATACGAATTCTAAATTAAGTGATTCTAGTGGCTAAAAACCCGTGACACATATAGAAATAATTGTTGTGTTAATCATTTATTTTAATTCCCTACAAAATGTTCCCAAAAATTTAAAACACATAAGCCATCCTAAAATATTCTTCCCTGATTAACCAATTTCTGACCACTACATACTAATCGAACCATATCTACCTCATACGGACTCCAAATTGAATGATTCAAGTAGCTAAAAATTCATGACACATATATCTATAATTCTTATGTTAACCATTTATTTTAATTCCCTACATATTATTTCCAAAAATTAAAACACAGAAGTAATCATAACATATACATCCCTGATTAACCATTTTCTGAACACTGCTTACTAATCAGACCATATCTACCTCATATGGGCTCCAAATTGAGTGATTTTAGTAGTTAAAAATTCGTGAGACATAAATCTACATTTTTCATGTTAACTATTTGTTTTAATTCTTTACCAATTCTTCGCAGAATTTTAAAAACAGAAGCTTAAAATTTTGCCATCCATAGCCATACCTCTGCAGAACTATCTACACCAACCTAAGTATTCAAACACACATAATATGTAACATGATATAGCAACATTCATGACCAATTATCAAAGTTCTAAGATCAAAATCTCATATAAATATCACAAGTTTCAAAACTTTTCTTCAAAAAGAAATATTGTTAAATTTACCTGGAGCACTTAGGCCTCTAGACTTCTCCTTCCTCTTTCTTCCTTTCTTCCTCTCCTTTCCTCACTCTACCTAACTTCTATTTTTCCTCTCCCCTCTCCCTCACTTGGACGAAAATTCTAATGTTATAGGGGTGGGTTTTGCTTAAATAGACCACCAAATAATTCACCTTTTATGATCGTGGATCTACCTTATCACAATTAGGATACACTTGGTTGAATTTTTGGAAAACAAACAACTCATGTTCATGTCTTCCTCTTCCTTAGTCAAGATATGCATAGCAAAAGGAGATTTATATTTTGAAAATTATGATAATATATTCTTAAGATAAGGGACAAAGTCCCTTTGATTTAGGGATTCATTTCCTTTTTCTTTTGTCTTAATCAATTATGATATGTTTGTCTTTTTAGGTGGCAAATTTCTAGCCCTTGAATCTCCATTATTTGGTGAAATTATTTGTGTAGGATAGGAATGTTTTGTCCTAATGTCATGTATTATCATACCACTTGCTAAAATTATAAGTGTAGGATATAGATGTTTTGTCCTAATGCCATGTATTATCATACCACTTGCTAAAATTATGAATGTAGAATATCACACCACTTGCTAAATTTTTATCTTAATGTCATGTCACCTAATTCGATTACACCATTATTTCATCACTTTATTTTAGTTTTATTTTTCCTCTTGGGTTTGGGTTCATTCTTACCCATTTTCTTTACTTTAGTTAGAATTCTACCTTTCATAATGGACTTAGTCACATTTTCATGATTTTTGGGCTACCGATCCAATTTCTATATCCTAGTCTAAGTCTACGCTTTATTTCTTCTTTGGGCTATCCTATTGGCTTGTTAAAAATTCATGTGAAGTAGAAAAACTCTATATGAAGTGTCCATAGGTGAAAGCTCAATTTATGGATGGATATACTAAACTTAGTAACTTTAACTCTTAAATTTGGAAAAATTACGCTAATCCAATCTTCTTGAAATTTTAATACATTTACTTACTTCACAAAAATCTATCTTCCTTATCCAAGAATTTCACATTTCTTTAGCATGTTTATTTCTAATATTTCCTCTTAGGTTTTCTCTCTTTACCTATTCCATTAATGTTAAAACATTTTTATGCATACACGTAAGGTGAAGAATTTCTAAGGATTATATTTCCTTAGATATATAAAAATTGTCTAATAAATTTTATTTCATTAATTAAATATTTATGTACCTTTATCAATAAAAGAAACGAAATTAGGGATGTTACTTTGAATACTTTTATACTTTTATTAATACATGAAACGAAATTAGGGATGTTACAATTATGTTGATGCATATCATGATTTTATTATCGATTTTACAGCATTACTTATGAATTGAATATGAATATATTTTGCACAGAGATTATTTAAAATGCAGGTGCCATATGGATGTACCTCTGAATTGTAATTTTCAATGTAAGTTTTAAAATAAAGAGTACATCTATATGTTGACCTAAGAGGTCATAGGAGGTATTATCTGCTCACTGAGTTGTAAAACTCACTACACGTGGTTGATATATTTTTCAGATAAAGACCCAGAGTTTGGTCCTACGGCTTCTTAATCGACTAGGTGTTGTACTTTCTTGGTGAGTCTAAATTGTTTCTGGGCTCTCAGTGTGTAAATTGTAATATAATTGTACTCTAGAGTTGCTCTGAACACCACAGGCAGGATCTTTGCTTCCGTTGTAATATTGTTAAGTGTAGTATTGGCATATATAATTAGTTATGTTGGGAACTTGCAAACGTATGATATTATTCGGATATGTCATCATATGAAGTTGATTGCACATAGATAAAAATAAAGTTATCAGACAGTAGTGTTATTCGCGTTCTTAAAAGTAAGGGCGTGACAATGCTAAAGCAATTGGCACATATACGAAGCTCTTTTGCAAAAGCTAAACATGGTGAAACATGGTAAACCAATTGGTTGGAAATGATTAAGAGGTATAATTGGATTTCTCCCTTACCACAATAATTACACTAGATATTATGCTCAAAGTATGTTTAAGTTGTTGTTCTTCAAAGTAAATTTCAGTCACAACCTATACTTGGTCCATTATAATTTTTGATTGCGCATAATCTTCAAAACTTTGGTGTGCTTGTTGTGATTGATAATTGTAACATAATAACTATGCTTTTACGAGTATATGAAGCTCGTAATGCCTAATTGTGATTGTATGTTGCCGTCTGCATAACTCGTTTACTTGCATAAAAAAATCATGTCATATTTTTGCGTGATCATCTACGAGTATGCTTGAACATTTACACAAGCTAAAAATACTCATACTCCTTCCACTGTTAGGAATTGAACAACCTCAACCTTCAAAAAAATCGTCTGCAGTGTCTACACTAATTGGAAAGGGTAAGAAGGAAAACTTTGAGAAAACCGAAAGGGATTATGAAGAATCAACAAGCACAGGTTCCTCTAGCTTTAAAAAGGATAAAGAAGAATCAACATTGATAGAGGAAGAAAGGTCAAAGCTAGAATTGAGAAAAGATGCTAGTATTCCAAATTGAGATCATCCAAATTTGATAAGATTTCTACAACAAAGCAAGTAGTACAAGAAAAATGACTAGTCTGAATGAGAAAGTAAGTTGAAACTAGACTTAAATGTTTTCACGTATGATATAAAGAATGGAATCTATGGACTAAAATTCAGGACTAGAAATAAGTTGGAGACAACTATATTCTATTGAAGTAAGATTTTTCTAGATACTCTTAGTTAATATATTTTTAATTTTTTTTGTTTATTTTGGTTACATCAACTGTCGTTGGTAATGTTAGATAAAATCTTATGCTTATCCTTATTTTGAGGAGTTAACAGATGGTAGCCTTTACTTTACTGTCAATGTTTGGTTAGCTGTACATAGCATTATCCTTTGCTGTTCTTCTTCTTTCTCTCTATGTATGAAACACTAATATGGTATCAGAGCTGTTATCTTAAAGGATTTGTGAGGATCAACCAAGCTTACAAAAAGGAAGGTGCTAAGCTGGTTTGGTTTCAAGGTTACAAAGGAAGGAGTTAACAACAGATGGCTACAGGAAGCTATACTCAGGGACTACCAACATTTAATGGAGAAAACTACCAGTTTTGGGCTATTAAGATGAATGCATACTTGGAAGCTCAAAATTAATGGGAGGTTGTTGCAACAAAGAGAGAACCAAAGCCATTAAGAGCTAATCCTACTATAGCTCAAATTAAAATATTTGAGGAGGAGAAAGTTAAAAAGCCAAAGGCTTTGTCATCTATTTATGCTGGAGTTTCAGACAACATTTTCAGCAGGATTATGACCTGTAGTTCACCTAAGGAGGCATGGGATAAATTGAAGGAGGAGTTTAAACGAAGTGATAGAGTTAAGGCAGTCAAGTTGCTCTCTCAAGAGAGAGTTTGAATTACTCAAGATGAAGGAGTCAGAAACTATAAAATACTATGAAGACAAGTTGATAGAAGCTGTAAAAAAAAAATACGGCTTATAGGAGAAACATTTAAGATAACAAAGTGGTGGAGAAGATACTAATAAGTCTTCCTGCAAGATTTAAAGCTATGATATCAGCTATAGAATAGTCTTATAACTTGAAAAAGTTGTCAATCTCTAAACTCATCAACAAACTACAAGCTCATCAGCAAAAAAGTAGTATGAGAAAGGAGGAGGAAGCCATAGAAGATGCATTTAAACCTAAAGAAAAGGGGAAGCAACCAGTCAAATATTTTAAGAGAGAAACTAGTAGAAAAGGCTGGAAAAACAAGAAAAATCATCAAGGGCAGAATTCAAATGTAAGAGAAAATTTTCCTCCATGTGGAGTTTTTCAAAGAGCTAACCATGAAGATCTCTTTAAGAGAAAGCCACCTATACAATGTAGATTTTGTCAGAAGCTTGGGCATATTGAGAAGTATGGTAGGACCAAGCAAACACAACAACCCAAACAAAATCAACCAACTCATCAAGCAAATTTTGTTGATGATTAAGAAACTCCAAAGGATGCTATCTTCATGGCTCGTCAATCCTCTCATGAATCAACCATGTACACCTAGTTCATTGATAGAGGTAGTACAAATCACATGACTCAATACTTGGAACTCTTTGATCAACTAGACAGTTCGACAAGAACAAAAATCAAGCTTAGTAATGGAAAGATAGTTGAAGCTAAAGGGAAAGGATCAATTTCTGCACAAACAAAAAAAGGTGTCAGGTATATTCATGATGTGTTATATATTCCCTGCCTCGCTCAGAATCTACTTAGGGGGTGTTTGTTACGGGTTATCATTTCAACTTGCCTAGAAAAGTTTAAATAAAAAAAACATACCCATGTTTGCTTTCAGGTATGAAATTATATTCCTAGGAAACTTTTATTCCCAGGAATAGAATTTATGAAGGCTAGGAAAGTTTTTTATTCCCACCGGTTATGGTGAGAATAAAACTGTCCCAGGAAACTCCTTTCTTATTCATGCAAAACCTAGAGCTGCGCCGCTGTCTTCCTTCTCCCTTCCCCTTGTGCATTCCTACCCCCTGCATAGCATCCGCATATCAGTACATCGCGTTCCTGGCCCCTGCATTCACGTTCTTGCATAGCATCTCATCGCATTCTTGCTCCCTGTCTTTGTCGTTCGGTCTTCAGGTCCCCTCCCGGTCACATTCCTGGCTCGTTCCCTCATCACATAGCAGCCCATCATCTTCAGGTGAGACCACTTTCTTCTTCCTTCTGCTCCTTATCTTCCATGTTTACTTTGTACATGTGCGCGTTCTGCTTCTTAGGATTCTGGCAAGATGAGGATTAATCGGGTTATCCAAATAACGTTCCATGTTTTTCTGGATCACCTAAAGAAAGCTAACCAAACCTGGGAATGTAACTTTCCTAGGAATCTCATTCTTGGGAATAAGATTCCTGGGAATGTAACTTTCCTGGGAAAAAAATTTTCCCTGAACCAAACACTACCTTAGTGTTACTCAATTGGTCAAACATGGATATTCTTTTATGTTTAAAGATGAATGTTGTAGAGTGTTTGATGAAAAATGAGTTGAGATTGTAGTGGTGAAAATGGTAGAAAAAACCTCCCTCTAAATCTGAATGTTGTATTAAACCAAGTCAATTTTGCTAAACTAGATGAGACACGGCTTTGGCAGAGTATGCTTAGGCATGTGGATCACTTAAACTCATGCATTCAGAGAATTTAACTAGAGATTTACCATTTGTTAGTGAGGAAAACTCAGTATGCAAGGTTTGTCAATTTGGAAAGCAATATAGGGAATCATTTCCAAATGAAGCTGAATAGAGAGCAAACAAGAAACTTGAACTTGTTCACACAAGTATTTGTGGTCCTATGAAAAATTTGTCAGTTTGGCAAAATAGATATTTCATTCTTTTTATTGATGAATTGACAAGGATGACATGGGTTTACTTTATTAAAAGTAAATCTCTAGTTCCACATATTTTTAAGATGTTCAAGAGAATGGTGGAAGTTCAATCTGGTTGCAAGATTAGACAATGGGAAAGAGTATACTTCAGCTGAATTTCAAGAATTTTGTACAGGTGAAGGTATCAACCAGCAGTTAATAGTCCCATATACACCACAACAAAATAGTATATGTAAAAGGAAGAACAGGACTGTGGTTGAAATGGCTAGATGTTTGCTGTTGGAGAAGGAATTGCCCTAGATGTTCTAGGTAGAAGTTGTATACACAGTTGTTTATCTTCTAAACAGACTAACAACTAAGGCGTGAATGGTTTAACACCTATTGAAGCATGGTCAGGATCTAAAACTACTGCAAAGCATTTAAAAGTGTTTGGTTTTGTCTGTTATGCTCATATACCTACTGATAGAAGAACCAAGTTTGACAAAAAGAGTGAATTGAGAGTCTTCTTAGGTTATGTAGAAAAATGAAAGGGTTACAGAATTTATAATTTTGAAATAAAGCAATTAATGGTGAGTAGGGATGTCATTGTTAATGAAGGTGCTTATTGTGACTGAAAGAATGAAAAGGAGATAAGGATGAAAGCTTCTCAAAATTGAAAAGTGAAGTAGTCCACACACAAGCTAAACCTTCCCAAGGTGCTACTATTGAAGATACTACAAACAGTCTAATTTTGAAGACAAATTCATAAGCAAAAGTTTATGAGAGATGTAATTTTGTAGTAGTTAAACCATCAACTTATGAAGAAACCTCTAATCATACTGTGTGGAGAAAAAATATGCAAGAAGACATTCAAGCTATCGTGAAGAACAGAACTTGGGAGCTTGTGGATAGACAATCAAACAAGTCTATCATTGGGGAGAAATGGGTTTACAAGGTCAAGTTGAATCCTGATAGCACAATGAATAAGCATAAGCCAATGCTAGTAGCAAAAGGTTACTCTCAAATGGCTGGAGTTGATTTTCATGATACATTTGCACTTGTAGCAAGGCATGACATAATCAAATTATTTTTAGCTTTGAAAACTCAAAACAAATGGAAGATTTTCCATTTGGATGTCAAGTCAGCCTTCATGAATGGAGTTCTTGAAGAAGAGGCGTATGTGGATCAGCCACAAGGTTTTATAGCTGAAGGAAATGAAGGGAAAGTATTCAAATTTCATAAAGCCTTATATGGCTTAAAATAGGCTCCTAGAGCCTGGTATAGTAGAATGGATGATTATTTGACGGGTGCTGGTTTTCAAAGGAGTCCAAATGAAGCTACCTTGTATGTAAAAGCTTTGGAGAATGGTGTTATGATTATCTCCTATGTAGATGAGTTACTTGCAACAGAAAATGATCATGAAGCAATAATATAGTTTAAAGATGATATGTAGCAAGAGTTTGAAATGACAGATTTGGGAGAAATGAATTATTTCTTGGGAATATAGATAAATCAGTTGGAGAATGGTGTTTTTGTTTTTCAATAAAAATATGCAAAAGATTTACTGAAAAAATTTCATATGGAAGGGTGCAAACCAGTAGATACACCACTGGTTGTCAAACAATAAATTACCAAAGAATGATGGTTTAGAATTACTTGATGCTACAGCTTATAGAAGACTGATTGGGTGTTTACTTTATTTAACAGCAACAAGGCCATATTTGATGTTTCCAGCAAGCTTATTGTCAAGGTTTATGCAAGCACCAACTCAAAAACATTTTGGAGCTACTAAAAGAGTCTTAGAGATACATTAAGGGGACTGTGGATCATGCCATTTTCTATACGACAGCTCATAAGGGAGATCTTCAAGGCTTTTGTGACAAGGAGTGGGCTGAAAGTGTGGATGATATGAAAAGCGCTTCAGGTTATTTATTCTCACTTGGTTTAGGATGTTTTTCATAGAACTCAAAGAAGCAAGATTATGTTGCACAATAAAGTGCAGAGGCAGAATATGTTTCAGCACCTGCTGTCTCAAATCAAGCAATATGGCTGAGAAAAGTTCTCAAGGATTTAGACCAAACTCAAGACAAAAACCAACAATTATATGGTGTGATAATAAGTCAGCTGTAGCTATAGGTAAAAATCCTAGTCACCATGGAAAAAAAACATATAAATATGAAAGTGCGTGCAATAAAACAAGCTGAAAGAGATGGTGAAGTTGAACTAGTCCACTGCAACTCAAACAAACAACTTGTAGATATTCTTACTAAAGGATTACCTAGAAGAAAAGTGCAAGAATTAAGGGAAAAGTTAGGAGTCTACAAGAAAAATCTTGAGGAGTGTTAAAGCAAGATTTTACTATACTCTCTTAGTTAATATATTTTAATTGTATTTTGTTTATTTTGGTTACATCAGCTGTAGTTGGTAATGTTAGGTAAAATCTTGTGCTTATCATAAGTTTTGGGAGTTAAGGTATGGTAGCCCTTACTTTGTTTTCAATAATTGGTTAGCTGTATCAGAGCATTCTCCTCTTCTGCTCTTCATCTTCTCCTATGTATGAAACACTAACATATTCTATGCACAAAATTGTGTATGTACTTGCTCATGCTGCTTAAGCTAAATCTATCACTCAAGCGTAGCCTCCTAATACGATGCTAGAAGTATTTCTTTCATGATCTTAGCTTCAGTTTTATGGTTCTGGCATCTTGGATAAAATCTTTGGGATATGGGTTCGTTTTGGTAATCTTGGGATGTTATGATAACTTTATGATCATGATGGATGCTTATATTTACTTGGACTCTCTTATGCTTTTATTAATGTGTTGGCTCAATTTGATACTTGCTTTGACTTTTATTTCGTTGTAATGTGATTTTGAATGTGCATATTGATATCAAAAGGAGATATGTTAGATAGGAATACATTTGATTATTCTCCTAAAACAAACTAGAAGGAAGTATTTTCTACACAAGTGCGTACTTGTGTTTTATTATGAGAAAAGCATGTTCTTACAAATGAGCAACATCAACAACTAAACATTTTTTCACTAGGTAGAGTCAGCTATATAGATCAAACAACACCACAGTGACCTATTATAGATGAGATTAATAGAAAGATTATTAATTGTTAAATTTTTTTTTAATGATTTCACCGATTATTTTCTTTTGTCTCTCTCTACCTCTAACTATCGGGCTACTCTCCATCTGATATACTCTTCACAGTAGGGCTTCCACGGGTTTTCTCTACACATGGTCAAATCACCTTAAACGAGATTCAATCATCTTCTCCACAGTAAGTGCTACCAAAACTTTCTCTCAAATGTATTCATTTTTAATCATATATCTTCTAATGTATCTACACATTAAATAAAATATTCTTACATTTGCGACATTGAGTTTATTTTCATGTTATCTTTTAACATCCCAATATTCAGCACCACACAATATTACCGGTTTTATAACTATACAGTAGAATTTTTCTTTAACTTTGAGCAGCATTTTTTTTTTCACAAATGACACTCAAAATCTTCCTCCATTTCATCCATCCCGCTTGAATCCTATGTTTTACGTTTTCCTTTACTTCTTCGTCATTTTGTATAATAAACCCAAGATATTTTAAAGCTTGTGACTTGTTATATAAAATAATCTCCAAGTTTTATTTCTAAATTCGTATTTGTTTGTCTTTTACTAAAATTACATTCTATATATTCAGTTTTATTTCTATTTATATGAAAGCCATGTGTTCTTACATATGAGCAAAAGAAAAAAAATTATTAAGTTTCAAGCTGAAAAGAACAATGGAGAGCCAAAGCTCTTTTGTTTGCATTATCTAAAACAACAAGCATATTTCTGCAAATGAGCAAGCTGAGGAAATTCATGCAAAGTTTGAGTGGTAACTAGAGGAAATACCTTCCATATACTGAATGGAAGTTACTTTTTAACTCTAAATCTTTTCCTTTGTTCTAATTAAATCTTATGGCTTTATTCAAAGTGTCATATGTTTCTACCCTACTAAACACTAAATAAAAACTGGTAATTAACCAATTAAACATTTTATACAATGATGATAGGAGGGTGCTCTGAGTAAAATTAAGAATGATAGGATTTCAACAAAGCAACGAGGATAAAGAGAGGAGACTAAATAAACTAAAGCTACACCAAAATGCTGAACCAAAAACTTAAGGTTAATCTCTTATGGCTCTACAAACTCCTTTCAAATTTATTCCATAAATTTTATATTTAAGTTTTGGATTCTAATTATCCATGTGTTGCTCATTACTTATTTAAGATTCATAAACTATTTAAAGCCTCGTGACCATACTGTAATTATATGGTTTTTATTTGTGCTTTATTTTATTTTATTTTATTTTTTATGATTGTAAACAAGGAGAAGAAAGAGAATGCAATGAATGGAAGTCTCGTGAAGAATTCTTCAAAGCTGCTGGCAGAAAAATATTTAGTACCAATCTTATTACTAAAAACAAGGTTGATATAAAAATCTTTCCATACTGCATTATTTGGACAAAGATAATGGGTACTATTATCCTAAACAAAGATATTGTGATAGGCATGGATGTCTATTGATAAGCAAAAAATTTGTAGATCTTGCTTGATGGCCTTAAACATTAACAGCAATCCAAGCCATATACTACAATCTACAAAATGTTTGCCTCACAAGATGCACCAACGCATATGAAGATATTAAAGCAAAATTGTTAGAAGTCTATGCTGAAAACCATGCAAAATTCAAGCATTCATGTCCTTTATAGAAAAATGAACAATTCTTTATTCAATTTTCTTTTAAACTCAATGAAGATATCAATCTCACAAAGGCTATTCATCTAGAAATGACTCCTGCAGATCTTCAATTAGTAAGAGAAGAATGTTCTTAGTCTTTACAACAAGGATTCACTAAACGAACAAAGTTGAAATGGGCATGCCAAACATTTTATGTTAAAAAAAATCAAAGAAAATTCATGGAAGAAAGAGGTTAGTCATTGATTGTAAGCTTCTAAACCATTTCTTAAAAGATGATAAATTTCTCCTTCCACATATTAGTTCTCTCTTCACCTATCTGAAAGATGCAAAAATTTATTCAAAATTTGACCTCAAAACAGCATTTTGGCAAATAGATCTTGATATTAAAGATCGATACAAAACAACCTTTTATATTCCAAATATCCAATATTAGTGAACAGTCCTCCCTTATGGCCTTAAAGTAACCCTATCACTATTTAAAAAATCCATGATCAGAATATTTGAACCATAATCCACAATACATTAGCCTATAATTATAATATCTTTTAATTCTCAAATGATAAAGAAGTCTGTGGACTTCTTTTAGCCTAATTTCTTAATCTCATAAAAAAAATATGAAATCATGGTTTCTAAAATGAAAAGTCAACTGGGTCAAACCCAAATTGATTTCTTAAGAATGCATCTTTCTCAAGAAAATTATTAGCCAAGATCTCGTATTACAAAAGAATTACTCACTTTTCTTGATGAAAACTTATCCAAGAAGGATGTTCAAAAATTCTTAAGAATTGTAAATTATCTTAGAGATTTCATTCCATATATCAAAACATGCCAGCCAGCTATCTGAACTCTTGAAGAAAAATCCTCTACTTTGTGGACGTGAACAAACAGAAACAATAAAAGCTTTAAAGAAAGTGGCACAGAATCTACCATATCTCAAAATACTTACCACTGAGAAAAGAATATTACAGACAGATGCAAGTGATCATTATTAAGGAGTAATACTGATTGATGAGATTGATGGAAAAAAATTATTGTGGTCATTCAAGTGGACAATTCAAAGAATAAGAAAAACATTATCACACCATCTACAAGGAGATTTTTGCAATAAAATATAAAATTCCAAAATTTGATTTTCATCTTAAAGGACGTCATTTTACCTTCATATGGACAACTCATCATTTCTAAAGGTCTTAAAATTCAAAAAATAAAGCTCTTGCAAAACCACAGTTACTTAAACTAAAAGACGGTTCTCCAAATACAACTTCACTGTCCAACATATCAAAGATCATAACCTATTTCCGAACTTACTCTCAAGACCAAAGTTCATCCAAGTCATCACCTCAACTTCAGTTTTTTCTTTTATCATGGTTTCTACTACACACTTACCTTTGTGTCTTACCAATCAAAAATGTTTTTTCTACAGGCTTGCAATTACCTCTAATTTTAGCCTAACAACATATTTCATTACCTCCACAAAGTTCTCTACAAAAGAAAACTGAATCTTAAAAACTCAATGTTTCATGTTAAATACCCATTTCTAATCATTTACCATATTAAACCCCAACAACCTCTCTTTGAAGAAGAAATATGGTGTCTTTAGAGTATCACAGTTCTTTATACTATATCTATTTAATTTCCAATTATGTCAAATTAGCATCACCTTCACAATCTTGAAAATGAAAACACATCACTATGAACATTCTTAAAATGGTTTTCTCCATTAATATGGTGGAGAAAAGAACTCCAAAGAACTATTGGTGACATCAACTTTTGGAAACAAGTCATCAAAGAACTTCACATGGGTAGTATGACTAATATGACCTATATTCAGTCATACTCAAGATCAAAAGACTAAGGATCAAAATCAATATATTATGAGCAAACACAAATTTCATTGTTGAGCTTTATCAACACCTCAACTTAGGCTGACGGCCAAATACTTCATAAGTACCATATCATAACATAAAGAGTTTAATCTCCAAATTGATCTCTATATTGAACTAATAATTTCTATTACACAAGATCTTCCAAAGAGACAAGCATAAAGAATACTCATATATCAATATTTACCATAAGTATCAAATAAATACTATAAAACTTTGATTTTCAATAAGAGGAAGAGTTTAGAAAGAAGATATATTTGGAAAACACAAAGATATTTTTATTAATCAAACTTAGAACTTCTTGTTTACAACATTGGTGGTTGTCAATATATATAGCCACAAGAGGACATAGGAAGATACATACACCTTGATAATTTACATAGTGACTCATATATTTTGTACAATGACCCATCCTACTTTTAATTATGATAAAAGTTCATAAAGGACATGATTCATCACTTTAAAATATATTACTCACCAAAGTAAATAGCATGACTCACATTATCTTGACTTTAAAATCATAGATAAGGTCATCATAAAAGATAAACCATTAAGGACACATCATATAACATAAGTAACATGTGAAAAACGTAGAAGTGAGGTGGAAGGATAGATAGCAAGACAACTTTATCTTGAGTTTTGGCTAAAAGATAAGTTCAAATTTCTATAGTATGAGTCACTGACACTTATATTACCATCAAAATTATACCATCATGGCTTGTCAAAGTTATCTTCTTCATACAGCTCTCGAGGGTCCATAGAAATATCTTGTGGTTTTAGAACTGACGATTTTGTTGCTGGAGCTTTTTCTTTCTCTGAACTTAGAGCTAGATTAGATGTAGAATCAAGATTGAGTGAAATTATTATCATAATAATCTTCATAATCCCATTCTCGTTAGTTTTCAAAGATAAATTCTCCTGCTCTGGGACCAATAGAGCTGCAATTAATGGACTTAGGTGGCTCAATGAAATTGTTGATTTCAAGCAGGAAATTCTTGAGTGAGTAAGATCTATTTTCCATGTTTTGGGTAATCAAAGAAATTTTTTCATTAATAGACTTGGTTTTGTGACTATAGTAACTTGTCAGGATTTTCAAAGAATGGCCTATCGAGAATCAAGACTGATGAAATATTGGAAAGGTCTTTGATAACTTTTCAAAGGTTAAGGTCACTAATAGTTCTTTGGAGTTCTTTTCTCCACCACATTAATGGAGCAAACCATTCTAGGAATGTCCATAATAACATGTTTTCATTTTCAAACTTGTCAAAGTGATAGTACAATGACATAATTGGGAATTCAATGGACATAGTATAAAGAACTTTGGTACTCCAAAAAGATACCATATTTCTTCTTCAAAGAGAGGTTGTTAAGGTTTAATATAGTAAAGGATCTTAGATGGGTATTCAACATGAAACACTAATTTTTTTGGATTCAATCTTCTTTTGTAGATAAACTGTGAAGTAATTAAACAGCCTGCCTTTGGCAGAAAATGAAGTTGGAGATAATTACAAGTCAAGAGGAAAATGTTTTTTATTTGCAGCACACAAATGTAAGTGTGTAATAAAAGCCATGATCAAAGGAAAAACTAAGATTGAGGTGATGACTTGGATGGACTTTGGTCTTGAAAGTAAGTCCAAGATAAAGTTATGATTACCTTTTATATGATGGACAATAAAGTTGTATTTGGAAAATCAATCTCAATCGAATAAACTGTGATTTTAAAAGAGCTTTAGTTTTGAACTCTAGGGCTTTTAGAAATTATGAATTGTCCATCTAAACTATAAAGTGATATCCTTTGCGATGAAAATTAAATTTCTAAATTCCATATTTTACTATAAGAATCACATTGTAGATGGTGTGATAATGTTTTTTTTATTCTTTGAATTGTCCACTTAAACGACTGCAGTAATTTTTTTCACATCAATCTCTTCAATTAGTATTGCTCCTTAATAATGATCACTTGCATCTATCTGCAAAATTCTTTTTCTAGAAAGATGATGGATTTTGCACCACTTTCTTTAAATTTTTTGTTGCTTTTGTCTGCTCAGGTCTCAGAGTAGAAGATTTTTCATCAAGAGTTTAGAAAGGTAGCTAGTATTTTTTAAGATATGTGGAATGAAATCTCTAAGATAATTTACAATTCTTAAGAACTATTGAACTTCCTTCTTGGATAAGTTTTTATTAGAAAAAAAATGAGTAATGCTTGTGCTATATGAGATCCTATGAGAAAAATGCAATTCCAATAAATCAATTTGAGTTTGGGCGAGTTGATTTTTATTCAATAACCATGGTTTCATTTTTTTTGTGAGCTCAAGAAATTACACTAAAAGAAGTCGATGGGCTTCTTCATCTTAGAAGAATATCATCAATATAGACCAATGTAATGTGGTGTATAGGCTTAAATATTCTAATTATGAATTTTTTAAAACAATGATGGAGCTACTTAAAGGACATAAGAGAGGATTGTCCTCTGGTATTGGACATTTGGAATACAAAAGGTTATTATGTATTGATCTTTAGTATCAAGACCGATTTGCTAAAATACTCCTTTGAAACAAAAATTTATCATATTTTAATAAATGGCTTAGAGGCTTATAATCAATGACTAACCTCTTTTTCCCATATATTTTCTCTAAACTTTTTAACATAAAATGTTTGGCATGCCCATTCTGACTTTGTTGGTTCAATGAATCATTGTTGTAAAAACTTGAAGATTTGCAAAAGTCATCACCAAATAAGTAGCCTTTGTGAGATTAACATCTTCATTGAGTCTAAACAGAAGCTGAACAAAGAATTGGTCATTTTTTCATAAAAGATAGGAATGCTTGAATTCTATATGGCTTTCAGCACAGACTTTGAACAATTTTACTTTGATATCTCCATAGACCTCTGGTGCATCTTGTGATGCAAACATTTTTTAGACTAAAGTACTACTGGATTGGTGTTAAAGATTTTTCCATCAGCAGTTTTGAAGAATTTTACATTAAATTTCCATTTTTCTACTAAAAGGACTACTGGATCCATCATGGTTCTTTATGCTCCAGTATTTATATATGCTATAGCTCAAACGGGCTTAATAAATTTGGACAATAAAATCCGAATTTTAGCATGTGAGATAGGGGTAGACTTTGAAACTTAAGTTATTTTGAGACATTCCTGAGTTGAAAAGCCTGGAAGATAATCAGGAATTTCTTTAAATTCTGAATATTTTGAATTGAATTCCTATTAGTCTCTTTCTAAAGAATCAGAAAGGGCAAATGCAGTCTTATCATTTAACTACTTTGTTATGAGAAAAGTGATTCAATATCTTCATCGTCATATAAGACTATGGCGTGAACATGTTAAAGCATTTTTACTGTTTTAGTAAATTTGTTGGGGAAATTTTTTGCAAAGTATCCTTCCTTTCCATAGATGTATTATATGTTGCATTTCTATCTTCCCTTTTTAGATTTCTTTTGAAAGAATTTGAAAAAAATTTGTTTCCTTTTCTTTTTGCAAATTTTTTTTTGAAAGTAGGATTACGACTCCTTTTATTTGGACAGCTGCAATGATTATTTTTGCACTTGATCTACAAGTATAGTTTTCTACACATCTTAAATTTTTGCAATCATCAAACATGTTGGCAAAGAGCTTTTCTTATTCACAAAGTTTGTCAAGTGCTACAAGTGTAATGTGGTGAATTTCTAGTAATAGTTGCTATATCTTTTTTTAAAGTAAAATGTGATCTTTGTAGTTCAAGCATTCTTGAGGCAAAGAGACTATGTAAGTGTGCTTGAAATTAAGATTATTGAATTGATTGAGCATGCAATATCTTTTTAACATGTGCTGATAATGGAATTTAATATCCTTCTTCTTCAATGAACACTTCATCTCAAAATATTATTGCCCTTGTCAATTAAATTATAATCTCAAATAAGTTCTAGGTGAATAACACTAAGAACTTTGCTTGCTGTTGGTGTTTGAGTGAATTAAATTTGTCTATAAGGGCCAAAAATCTAAAACCATTCCCTTAGAGTTCCAATAATTCTGGAAGCAAATTTAGTAAGAACAAGTTTGAGATTTGTATTAGGTCTCATCACCTACAAGTCTATCCATGCACAAAATTCCTAAATTTTATTTCGCTGATCAGTAGGTGAAACATCATCAATAGTAAACAAAGAGCCAAAATCTAGTTTACTGAATTGTTCTATATTGGTAGCTTATGGAGGTAGATCTTCTATTATAGGAGGATTTGCTTCAAAATCTTCCTTATTCATGTCTGGAGGTTCTTGTGGAGGATTAACAAAAGTAGCCATTAACAAGGTTGTAATGCCTATCACTCATTCCTCTTCATCTAGGAATGTTCTCTTATAATCATATTCATTTTTTGGCTCATTAGACTGCTCATCTTCAATATTGTTCAAAGGATTAGCTAGAGAGATCATGTGTTGCAAAGGATAAGCAGGTTGCTTATCTTTATTTTTTTCAATGCTCCTTTCAAAAAATTCATCAAATTTTGGAGGCAATACTTTTATATGAATATTGAAAATGTGTTCTGGATATACTTTGAAGAGGTTATTTGAAAGAGAGTCTAAATATAAGTTCATGAGTCATTTTGAAATATCTAGAATTGTCTAACTGAGAATAAACATAGGCTGATAGATATGGTGAAACATATGCTAGAGAAGGATAAGGAGCCTCAAACATAGATTGAGGTTGAACTTTTCTAACCATATCATCCTCAATTTGTTTAATTCGAGCTTTGAGAGCATTTATTTTAGTTTTTTATGAGAAAAGATGAGGTTAAAATTTTTTCGTTAAAGTAGATATTTTAATTCAACATCTATCTATTGTGCTCCAATTTACAAATTTTGATACAAAATCTACAAAATATAAATTTAATATGTCAAGGAATCAATCTTCGAGTCTGATTAAATGACATGGGCCATGATTTTGTCCATCGTGGGATTCCAAGAATATAAAACCTGATTTTGTCTATGTAAGCAAGGAAGATCATATGTGAACAAAACACTAAAGTGGTGGCAAGCAATAATAAATGCTTTGGTGGCTGGTTTGCCAAGTTATCGGTCCGACAACCTCGTCTAATTAGGTTCTCAAAACACTGCTTAACATGCATGCTCGTACATATAGACGCCTTCATCAAAGGTCACAAAAACCTATATCAAGAGCTTTTCATGAACCATCCCAGCAAAAAAACAAAATCAGTATGAGAGAGAATAAGATTGGCATTGATATAAGGTGTCTGGGGTTTCCCTGTTCTTATTCTATACCTAATCATGACCACTTCCTATTTCTTCTTTCACAATCTACCATTTCCATCATTGATTGCTCATGTCACAGGAACAAGTGGAGCTGTTGCAGCTGTTTTCGGTGCAAGACCTACTTGAGAAGAAAAGTAAAAGAAGGCTGGCTGCTTGTTCATAAGAGAGAAGAACTTAAACATAGAGTCAAACGTGAGTGCCATGTAAGATAATTCCATCCAACATTCTAATGTTGTGACCAATTAGGAAGAAATTGCAATGTTTTGTTTTGTTATGGGATGAAACTGAACCAAAAAATATTATTGGACCAAAATGAAACTTTGTCCAAAATATACAAAAGTGTACCTTTGTAAAGTAGTTATATCTCTGAAATTGATGTCCATTACTGATGATTGTGTAATAACTTTATTTTTTTAAATATATATATATGTAAAATTTCATAAAATCATTACTTCTTTATTTATAATTACTTAACTCATAATAACATTCGATTAATTTAATCAAACATAAATCAAAGTTTAAGTTCTATCATTAACACTGATACAATTTTGAATTCACATACACATTATTAATCAAAACATCTGTACAAAAATCAAACACATAAATATCTACATATTATTCATCTATATTGACTAATTTCGAATATATAAGTGCAGATGGTTGCACCTTCACCGAGATCTTAACTAACTCGACCACAAACAACTTATTAATTTTTAGGATCCGCCCAAAATATAGAGTAATTCGATCCATCATACACTAAGAGCCAGAGTCAAAGCAAAATCTGCAAAACTAGTTTTCTAAATATAATATAAAAATAAAGTGAGAATTAAATCACAGTAGGTTCAACAATAAATCATAATTATCATCAATAATGTTTGTCATATCATGTTTATCTGTATAAAGTACAGCAATATCTTAGGTCATATGAATACACTTTATCTATGCACATGAAAATCGTACAATAATAATATGTATGTCATAGATAACTATTTTCAGAATATCATATGATAGCTATCAACTTATTTTCATATTAAGCTACCTGGTTAGAGTGAATACTTTCTACTCTCCGGTACAGACTTCTCTCACTCTGTCCGACATGGCACACTTTCTCTTCCTTTTCTCATTAACATAATCATAGTCGTAATTAGGACGTCCCCTACTGGTGCACCACATAGACCGCCATGTGACCGTACTCGTCTCTTTTCTTTTCTTTTCTTTCCACGTTAATAGTAAAAAATATGATTTCAATAACAAGTATATTCATTATACTCACATACCATAATTTATCATCAAAGCATAATCATTATCAAAAATTAATGGTAAAATACAATTTTGCCATAAACATAATCATTTTCGAATATCACTTTATAAAATATTTCCATGTCAAAATTATACATTTAAGATAGTAAGAAATTCATGCAATGGCAATAGCTATGTTATACACTAATCATTTATTATTTTCATTTATAAGATTCTTCTTCTTTTTAAAATATTATTTCTTCTCTCACTAAACAGAGCATAACGCCCTCATTTTAAATCCGATTGAGTTGATCTTGGTGTCAATTGAAAGATAAAACAATTCTTTAAAACCCTTATGTTGAATATTTTATTGAAATATTAAGTAATTGTGGTGTTACTACTCCCTTAAATTCAATGTTATTTCTTCTTAGGTAAGTTCAGACCTCTACTTATTAATCTGATCATATCTCTTTCATACGGACTCCAATTGAGGTGATTCCAAAACCTATAAAAAGTTAAGACACTTATATATAACTTTTATGTTTATCATTTCTTCATATTCTTTACAAATTATTCTCAGAAAATCGAAAACAAAAACGCTAACATTTACCACCCTTAATTTTAGACTGATTCTGATATCTACTTATTAATCAGTCATATCTCCTTCATATGGACTCTAAATTAAGTAATTTTAGAGCCTATAGATCCGTGATACGTATATCTATATTTATTATGTTAACAATTTCCTTTAATTCTCTACAGATTTTGTCTAGAAATTCAAACACAGAAACATACTTAACATATTCTTTCCTAGTTCACTAGTTTATGACCACTGCTTACTAATCTGACCATATCTTCTTAATATGGGTTACAAATTGAATGATTTCAGTGGCTAAAAATTCTTGAGATATATATATATATATATATATATATATATATATATATATATATTATGTTAACTATTTATTTTAGTTTTCTATAGATTTTTTCTAAAATTTCAAACACAGAAGTTTACCTAATAGATTCTTTTTTGATTAACTATTTTCTGACCACTGCTTATTAATCAGATCATATCTTCCTTATTTGAACTTCAAATTGAGTGATTCCAATGATTAAAAATATATGAGTCATATATCTACATTTTTCATGTTAACTATTTCTTTTAATTTCTAACCGATTCTTTCTAGAATTTCGAAAACAGAAGCTTCCCTAGTTACTCTGAAATTCAGTTTCTTAACCAAATCTTTCCTAAAGTTTTAGTTCATCATTTTATTACATCCTCTTTCATTTTCTTCTTAATTTACATCTAATTATATTCCATCAATTTTTCACCACATTCAAATATACAAAATAACAGCATAAAATTTTTAAAATTTTACCACCCATAACCATACCTATGCAGAACTTTCACACCAATCGAAATGTTCAAAATATCCATCATATGCAAGATAACATGTAACGTGATATAACAACATCCATGACCAATCATCAAAATAGTAAATGTTATAAATTTCATTAAAGTTTTAAGATTAAAATCTTATATAAATATTATAAATTTCAAAAAATTTCTTCAAAAAGAGATATTATTAAACCTACCTAAAGATCTCTCTAACTCACTTAGTGAATTCCTTTCTCTTCCTTTCTCTCTTCTCTTCTCTTTCTCTCCTTTCCTCACTCTACCTTATTTATATTTTTTCTCTCCCTCACTTGGACGAAATTATAATGTTATAAGGGTAGGTTTTGTTTAAATAAACTATCAAGTGGTTCACCTTTCATAATCATTGGTCTACTTTTATCACAATTATGATACACTTGGTTATTTTTTGAGAGAAAACAACTTATGTTCTTGTCTTACTCTCCCTTAGTCAAGATATGCATAGTAAAAGGAGATTTAAATTTTAAAAATTATAATAAAATGTTCTTAAGACAAGGGACAAAGTCCATTTAATTTAGGAATTCATTTCATTTTTCTTTTATCTCACTCAAGTATGATAGGTTTGTCTTTCTAGGTGGCAAATTTTTAACCCTTGAGTCTCCCTTACTTGGCTGAAATTATTTGTATAAGATAAGAATATTTTTTCATAATGCCCTGTATTATTACACACTTGTTGAAATTATAAATGTAGGATATAAATATTCTATCTTAATGCCATATGACTTAATCTTGATTATTATTACACTACTATTTCCTCACATGATTTTTAATTTTTCCTCTTAAATTTAGACTCATTTTTACCTATTTCCTTTACTTTAACTGAAATTCTACTTTTCATAGAGGGTTTGGTTATATTTTCATAATTTTTGAGAGCTATCGGTTCAACTTCTATATCTTAATCTAAATCTATGTTTTTCTTTGTTTAGACTATCCAATTGGCTTGTTAGCAACTCGTGTGAAGTAAAAAAACTCTATATGAAATATCCATAGATAAAAATTTAATGTATGAGTGAAAATGTTAAATTTAAGAACTCTAACTCTTAAATTAGAAAAAAAAATTACCTTAATCCAGTTTTTTTGAAATTTTAAGGCATTTATTTACTTCTTAAAAATTTATCTTCTTTATTTAAAAATTATCTCTCTTTAATATGTTATTTCTAATTTTTTTTATTAAATTTTATTTATTTATTCTCCCATAATGTTAAAAATATTTTCTATGCATACATATAAAATAAAAAATTTCTAAAACTTATATTTTTTAAAATATTTAAATATTATCTAATAAATTTTATTTTTTTAATTAAATATTTATTTATTTTTATTAATAAAAAAAAAAAATTAGAGATATTACAGATTACACCGCTGCAACCATTATGTGTAGATTTATTGCTGTATTTTGAAGTTCTAGGTATGTCCTTGGATTTTGGATTCTTGTAAATTATACTGCCATTTGGCAACTTTGGTCGGAGCGTAGTGCAAGAGTCTATAGTTCTTATGCCTTGGGAAATCATGGAGCTAAAAGGAATAATGCAGTACAAAGAAGAATGCTTTAGATAACAAAAATTGTTAAAGCAGGACCGTCTTGGAAAATTACCCACGCTACTCCTTTGGCAGAATGTTGATGGCTTAGCACTAAAGTTATCACTAGCTTTATTTGTTTGCTGTCCAGAACCTGATTCAAATCCCACGCATAACTGGTTATCAGGATCCATGATAGATTAAATCTCGCCCGCAGAACTATAAGATTCAATAGCAGGCAACACATTAGGAAAATCCTTCTTATCTATTGATTTTCAAAATCTGCTTGAAAGTTGGGCATCAGGATTGGCATTCAATTTTACAAGGTTGGCCTAGTAAGGTACTAGGGAATCCAACATTGGAAGACACGATGAATTTAAGAAAGAAGGGAAAAAATGCATCAATAATTACAATAATTGATATATCTCTTTGGTTAAAAATAATAAATGCACATAATCAAACATCTATTTTAAATTAAATGTAAGACACGAAGGTTTCATGTTTGTTCCATCATTTTATCTTCTCTAAGAATAAGAATGACGTAGAACTTTCTTTGGTTGAGACAGTAGAAGTTGAATATGTTGCTTAAGTATGACCGGTAGATATAGCAAAGTTGACCAAGACAGTAGATTGTGTTTACATTTAATAGTAGTCGAATACATACGATTCACATTGTAAATCGTCCACATTGTTTCCATTCATAAGTTTGCTGGAGCTTCTAAATTGTTGCCGAAATCGCACAAATCTGTGCAATTTTGGCAAAAATCACACCGATTCTACAATTTTGAAGTTAAGTTTCAACGTTGCATGACCAAAACTCTGTGCTTTGACTTATTGGCTAATATCATTCACCTTGCGCCAAAACACTGTTTCATTTGAGTCTGAATGCATGAAACTTGTGTTCCCTTTTATGCATCATGTGGAAGGCCTTTGATTTTTTACATAATATTTTTTTTAAAATTACAAAATCCAACTTTTTCTCCAAGTAATTTTAATCATATTCAAACAGAAATAGACAACCTTTAAATAACCATTTCTCTTCACAATTCTATATTAAACCTATCCAAACTCAAAAGGCACTATTTTCTCTCTCCAATTCTAAACTTATTCCAAATTCAAAGGTGAGTTTAGCAAGTCATCAAGGAATTTTCTTTATTGTCTATCTTTTTCTTTCGGTTAGCAAAGGTGAGTTTCTTCACTGTCAATTTTCTTTAAATAACCCACACCGTTTTTACTTATTAAAGTTGTTAAAAAATAATTTCATATTTTACATTTAAATTTACTTTTGCAGTGTTGAAGAATGAGGAAGATGATTAGAGTTCACTAGCTTATTTTAGTTTTTTAGGTTTAGGATAGTAAGAATCTATGATTTTTAAACTAATCATGTCTTTTTAAGATTTATGGTTAATTATGTTTAAAATTCTTGGAAAAAATACAGTATTTTAAGTATTTTGTTTATATTGTCTATTTATTTATATTTAATATTATATTTTTTAAGCTATTTTTTAATGTATTCGTAAATCTTATGATTTGATACGATCCATAATTTTAAAATAAGCCATCCAATTCACAATTTGAATTGTGATTTGACTATTATGGTACATATCAATAAGGCAAGAAATAGGAAGCAGGCTGAAAAACCTTATAACCAGAAAGATCACAGCCAGCCTGACCACTTCTTTCACTCAATTTTCCTCTGTGCTTAATCAGCAGTAGCATCTGTCTCTTGATCAACTTGATTCTCTGGTTCATGGTATGCTGGTAACCATTGTCTTCCATATCTGCAGTATCATTTATCATCATCAGTTGAATTTAGTCTCACTGTTTTCAACCGAAGAATCTGCAGAAATGGAGCATCACTATATATTCTTCTCAAAACAACAGATAAAAACTAAGCTCCGGACTTGAAGTGAATGGTGGAACAAAATGATCCATAAAAGTGCCTAACATTAGCAAACAACATATTGTGCACAACAATGAATAATTAATCATGACAATTTACTCTAGCACAAAAGCCTGCCCAACATAATCACGTTTACAACAACAACAACAACAACAACAAAGCCTTTTTCCCACTAAGTGGGGTCGGCTACATGGATCAAACGGCGCCATAGTGGCCTATCATGGATGAGATCAATAGATAAGTTATTAACTATTAAATCATTTTTAATAGTTTCACTTATTGTTTTCTTTGGCCTCCCTCTACCTCTAATTATTGGACTATTCTCCATCCGATCAACTCTTCTCACTAGGGCTTCTGCGGGTCTTCTCCACACATGGCCAAACCACCTTAAGCGAGTTTCAACCATCTTCTCCACAATAGGTGCTATCCCAACTTTCTCTCTAATGCATTCATTTCTAATCATATCTCTTCTGGTGTGTCCACACATCCATCGCAACATTCTCATCTCTGCAACGTTGAGTTTATCTTCATGTTGTCTTTTAACCGCCCAACATTCCGTACCATACAATATAGCAGGTCTTATAGCCGTACGGTAGAATTTTCCTTTAACTTTGAGCGGCACTTTTTTATCACAAATGACACTCGAAGCTTTCCTCCATTTCATCCATCCAGCTTGAATCCTGTGGTTTACGTCCTCCTTTACTTCACCGTCATTTTGAATAATGGACCCAAGATATTTAAAACTTGTAACTTGTTTTAATAACATAATCACGTTTAATTAATTTTTTTTCCTCCTTGAAATTGTATATAAGGAATACTCCTATTAAAAAAGAAAAAAGAAAAAAAAGATGAAGTAGAAGAAGAAGAAGCCAATTCAGGAATTAAAAATTGACTCTATAATTGTTGAGCAGAAACTGCATTGAAACATCAAATCAAGTACCAGATAATAAAATCATAGTTAAAATAATTTAATCAGAATAAATATTACATTCTTTAAAAAAATTTCAAATAAGTTCATAATACTTGATAAAATTTGGCTAACATAAGACAGAATGCAATGCACATGCATTGCAGGCTGATAGAACCTCTACATTTATTAAGAGTATGGACTGCAAGAGAGACGTGGCAGCTTAGGAGAGGGGCAGTTATGGGTACCAGTTAGAAATTTGGTTATAAATAAGGGATGTGGACAGAGGTGAGGGAAGGGCAGAATTTGGGAAAATCTTGTGGGAGATCCTAAACTCTCAAAGTGCTAGAAGGTGTTACTTGCTTTCTTAGTTATTTTCTAGCTATTTTTACTGTAATTTCTACTAGGAACCCAGGTTACTAACACAGGCAAATAAACTTTCGTGCCAGATCTATTTCTGATGCTATTACAAACTTACAATTACTATATCAAACATAAATTCATACTAATATCTAGTTACGTATATTATATCAGTACAGATTATCATTTTTCCATAGTCAGCATCGATAAATTAAAATCACAACTTTGAAAATGTCAATAAATGGCCATAATATCTAATTTTTCCAAATGATAAATGAGACACAATAAAATCTGAATTTCCCAACATAAGTAACTGGTATGTTGCTTTAATAAGTTAAAATCAAAGGAAAAGCTTCAGAGAAAACCCCCATTTACATAAAATATTTCCAACAAGGTAAGTCAAAATGACCCCTCATTAATTAGGTAACAATCCTAGGAAGCAACTGGTCTAACAAAAATACGTTAATATTAACAAAAAAATTACTACAAGTAGTCTGGTACAAGGGTCGTATTGGCTGCACATAAGTCAACAAACTGACGCCCATGAATTCTTCAATGATGAGTTGGCCAAAAAGGTTTTAAAGTTGGACAAATTCACATGCACTTACTATGCTTGTTATATGAGAACCACATTATATAAAGGTTCAAGGCTTTGTAATATTACACAACAAATTTGGAATTCGTAGCATTATGTCAATCAATAATTCAATCCAGGAGACACTGACAAATTTTATGTTGAGTTCACATCTTTGACAAAAGAAAAAATTAATAAAATGAAAAAAAAAAATGTGCCTGCAAGTTGTTGGAATAACTCACTGCATAGCTAACATGCAGCAATATCAATTAGAAAAATACCAAAAAGCAATTGATCGTCCAATCCTTCTTTTTTTGTAAGAGAATTTATTAACAGAAAGAAAAGAAGGCAAGAAATCATTATAAAACAACTAAACCAACAAAATAAAGGAACCAAGGAAAAATATTACCTCAAAAGAGCTTCACAATTCCTTAGCAAATCTGATGAGTAGGTTTTATACTCATAAATTAATTATCTTTTAACTTCGAATTTTGTGAGGTTTTTATTAATTTATGTGTGATTGTGTGTTTATTTTGTAAATAGAACGAAAAAACAAATTGAGGGAAAACTAGAGAAAATAAATAAAAAAGAACAAGAATCGCAAACTTTGGACAATTTCGATATTATTTCACTAATTTTGACATATCTCTTTCATCCAAACTTCAATTGAAATAATTCAAGCGGCTACAAAAAGATAAGAAAAAGATCTAGTACTTTCATGTTTTGAGTTTTGAGAGATTTGGCATCAAAAAGTTGGATTTTGGCATTGCAATGGAAAGACAATAATACAGTTTTTGAAAAATAAAATAATAAAAAAAAGATAGAGTTTGAGTTAGATTAACCCAACAAGAGAATTATCAATAATTCAACTGTTAACCAAACCACCAAAACAATTTTGGCTATTTCACCAGAGAAAGAAAAGTAGATAATGCATGAAATATAAAAAATTTAAAGAAAGATGACACTTACTGAAGAGAACCATGGCAAAGCTAACATAGGATCGACCAGTGTTCTGGAAACAAAATATATCATTAAGTTTATAATTGAAGCTCTGGATGAACCTTATTCAATTTCATCAGGAGCTCATTGCATTTAACACTTGTTCCTTTTGACGTTTCTTGAGAAAAATTTGGGAGAAACTCCGTCATATTAAGATCTTCTGAGCTATGACAAAGGCAATTCAAGATAGTCAAAGTTAATTCTGAGTCCAGAACAACACTGTTATCCGCCATTTGATGAAGCAAGTAAATGATTTTTTCTGTATTGCCCATTGAACTATAGCTCTTTAGTAAGGAATCATATACAAAGGCATCTGGCGTGTGACCACAAGAGATCATTCTCTCAAAAAGTAAATTTGCCTCATCCAACTGCCCACGTTTTGAAAACCTGTTTATCAAAATAGAAAAGGTAATGGCATTAGGAACCAAATCCATTTTAAGCATGTCCTCTAGAAATTCCTTGGCAGATTTAAGATCTCCTGCTTTGAGAGTTCCATCAATTATTGTATTGAAGGAGACAACATCAGGCCCATGATTCACATTTCTCATTTCTTGAAATAAGCTTCTAGCCTGCTCCAAACTACTTTCCCTGCATAAGGATCCCATTAGTGTATTGTAATCAATTACTGAGGGCCTAATCCCAGAAGCCCTTCTTTTACTAAAAATTCCTTTTGCAATACTGAGTAACTGCATTTTGCACAGACCATTAATCATGATACTGTAAGTCATTGAGTTTGGAGCAAATCCTAAGTCTACAGCATGTTTCCAAAATTTCATTGCCTTATCAAATTTTCCCGAATTTAGAAATCCCTCCATCAAAATATTATAGGTCTCTATGCTACCTGAGAACCCCCTTTTAACCATTGTAGAATGGATCTCTATTGCATCACTAAAACGCTCCTCCTTGCAAAGTCCCTTGATTAGCAAATTAAATGTGAAGACATCAGGTGTCACATGGAATTCCTCACTTAGTAATAGCTTCAAAAGACCCATTGCCTCATCAATTTTCCCAACACTACAAAGTCCCATTAATAATGTATTGTAGGTAATTACATCAGGTTTCTTCCCCTTCTCGGTCATCATTTCCAGAATTCTACAAGCATTGCCCACCAGACCTTCCTTGCAAAGTCCATTTATCATCACATTGTATGTTAAGGTATTTGGTTCTTCCCCCTTTTTTAGCATCAAATTCAATAGTTCTATAGCACTGGAAGCTCTCCCATTTTTGCAAAGCCCATCAATTAAAACTGTATAAGCAATAACATCAAGATGAATTCCACGGCTTGTCATATCATTCAACAGCTTAGATGCTTCTTGCCACTGTCCATTCTTGGAAAGATTATGCATTAGACAGCTATAGGTAACCACATTTGGAGTAATTCCGTTTTTCAACATATCATCAAAGAGTTCTTTGCTCCTCTGAATTTCTCCTTTATTACAAAAGCCACTAATGAGTGCACTGTACACAACCACATCTGCTTTTAAACCTTTCTTCTCAATCTCCTCCAACAAAGCCAATGCCTCATCCATTGCACCATTCTTACTGAAACCATCTATCAAAGTAGCATAAGTCACCAAACCTGGCTGGAAATTCTCCAGCTTCATCTCCATAAACAAATCCACTGCTTCTTTCAATTTTTTTGCTTTACAAAGTCCATTTATAAGTATATTGTAACTAAAGCTATCCGGTAGGACACAGTTTCTTCTCATTTCACAAAACAAGTCCACCGCCTTCCCAATAGCATTACTTTTACAGAAACCCTTCAATATTAGATTCGTGTTAAACACATTAATATCAAAACCACGCTTAATCATCATCCCCAGGACCCCCAATGCAAATTTTGGCCTCTGGGTATTTACCAAACTTTGAATCAAAGCACTTAATGAAGTAAACCTCGGCAAAACGCTGACACTGGTCATTTTACAATAAACCGACAACACCAAGGGATATAATTTTGCCCTCTTCAAATTATCAATGAGAAAGCTGCATGTTAAGTCAGAAGGCACTAAACTGGAATCAACAGCTCGATGAAAGAGGGAGATTGCCTCGGAATATTGAGAATTGGGGTCCCTACAGATAGATCTTAACTGGGATTCTATATCATTGATTGAAGTAGAAGAAGAAATTGAAGAAAAGGGCTTGAGATAGACATAAACATTGCAGGGAATAGAACAGATGGGGCGAGAACCGAGAAGCAGTTTTAACATCATTCTTCACTGTATTGCTAATACTTCATTCTCAAAATTAATAGCAAAAAATTAATAATGGAAATTGAAAAGACCTCTTCTACAAGTGAGGAAAACTATAACTTGGTGAGAGAAACAAAAAGGCCTTCTCTTCCTCTTGGGAGGCTGATGAAGAAGAATCAACCCAGACCCCGAAATTGTCGCTTAACAGTAGGCTCGAGACATGAAAACATGGGAATTGGGCGGCAGCAAAGACGACATACTGACTTCTCCGGTTCTTTCATTCTACTTTTCTTCTCCGTTCTCCCCTTTTTCCCCGAACAAATTATTCTTGAAAAAATTTTTCCCCCGCTTTAACACTTTGGGTAATATATAATTTTAAAAAAAGCGGTGTCTGAATAAGGTTTTATGATTGGTACAGAAGATAAAATACTATTTTTAAAATTATAATCTATTTAAAAAGAAAACAATAAAACACCCTATGAATCAAAGCCACTTAAGTAACATGTAATCACAATTTCAAATATGTTTTCTTATTCATAAATCAAACGTAACTTTATTTTAAAAAAAATATTTTGTTTAAATTACTTCATAATTTATTAAGTTTTTTTTTGCCAGTATTAAGTAATATTATTTCAAAACAATAACTACTACTTTTAAAATTAGAGTGATGTTATAGGCTATCACTGCCATTATGCTTTTCAATTTTTAAGAGATATGGCAATTTGGGTGAATATTTCATATAGACAATGGCATTCCATCATAATAAATATTCAATAAATGATAATTGGATAGTGTTCAAATATTAAAATTAAATATTCAAATTGATTTTGGATAGATTCAAATTTATTAGTTTACGGATATTTATCAGTGGACAATTAAGGTCCTATTTCATATATAATAATTGAAATAAACTATATATCATAAAATATATTTATCATTATATTTTTATGTTAAATTAATATTCTCAGATATTACTTATGGATATTCCGTTTACCTAATAAAAAATTCTCATGCTAAAACATATTTTTGACAATATAACATTTATATATTTAGCTCATCATTTATATTCATGGGAATTTTTATTATATTTTAAAAAAATTATAATTTTTAAAAATATCCTTATAATTTTTATTTTTACATCTTCATTAATAGTTAAGGGTTCCGATTTGTGGAAAATGTTTGCTTTTTTGACGGAAAGTGTATGTCTGTATATAGATTACGCAACATTTAGAGTTTATCCACCACCTTATAAAAAATAAAAAATGGGTATGAAAATATATTTGGTTAATTTTTCTTTTTTTAAAAAAATATTTTTTTAATTTTAAAAAAATTCTGATAACTTCAAAAAGATATCTTCAAAATTTTTAATACTATAACTTACTATAGTAATGATATTTTTACAGTTATTTTAAATTTATTATAATATGTATGAACAGTATTTTACTGTTTATATGATTAAAAAATAATGAAAATAACATAAAATTATATAATTATAAAATGGTTAAAATGAAAATATAAGTAAAAAAATAAAAAATAAAAAATCTACAAATTAAGTGGACTTGATTTAAATATTTGACTTTCCAATAAGTGAACATGCAAGTTTAGGTAAAACTCCGCTATAGTATAATTGGACATGCAATTTTATGTAAAACTTTGCTTGGTGGCTGGCTGGTGCTGTATTCTTCACAGTGTAACATTTCGATTTTTTTTATATTATAAATTAAAATTTATTTTTTTCAAAGACGAGAAAATATTTTGTATCTCACGAGATGATTAAATTATTTTACTCAAATCACAAAAGATCGTAAGAATGATTAAAATGATATTTATATAATTTTATTGAAATGACAATTTTGTAAATACTCTAAAATGACAGTTTTGTAAATATTTTAGAAAGATATTTTTATAATTTATGGATAATGGCATTTTTGTAATTAATAGATTATAGCATTTTTGTAATTAATGGAGGATGGCATTTTTGTGATTAAGAGGTAGTAGGTAAGAAAAATAATTAAGAGGTAGTAGGTAGGAAAAATAATTAAGAGGGAGAAGGGAGAATTGGTAGGTAGGAAAAAAAATAATGAGAAATTAAGAAGGAGAAGGGGGAAGTGTCGGTAGGATTGTCGAAAAAGAAAGAGGAGAAAAAGAAAAAAGAAGAAAAAAAAAAAGAGGAAGAAGAAGGAAAAAGAAAAGGAAGAAACAAAGAAAATCAAGGTAAATTTCTTAGTCGTCTCTCTAATTTCATCATCATTTTTTAAAGAATACCCTAATTCATGGTATGGATGTAGGATTTTATTTTGTGTGGAAGAAATCAAACATGCAAGTTTAATGATTTATCTGAAGTAAGCTTAACATCTACTCATAAATGTTTGTATAAAATTAAATATATATACTTTTTAGATGTGATTTTAGATAACATGTGGTCTGGATATTTATATGAAATTCTGTTTTGGATATTTGAACATGCATATGGGTGCATGGGATTATATAAAAAAAATCAAAGGAGAAGTTAAATTAAGCTGAATTTCGGAATAATTGGGAAGCTTCTATTTTTGGAATTCTGAGAATATTTGGAAAGGGATTTAAAGAAATGGTCAACATATGAATTGTAGATATATATCTCAAGGATCTGTATGCTTTGGAATTACTTAATTTGGAGTTCATATAAGAGAAATATGGTTGATTAATTGAGCAGATGTTGGAATCTATGATAGTAAAAATAAGCATTTTTGTTTAAATATTTTGGGAATAATCCATAAAGAATCTGAAAAAATAATAAACACAAAAGTTGTACATAATTGTCTTAACTTTTTATAGGATTTGAAATCACCTCAATCAGAGTTCGTATGAGGAAAATATAGTTGAATAAGTGAAGAAAGGACATAAAACACGATCAGGCTGTGTTCTGAGTTGCTTCAACACGGGTAGACTGTGTTCGGAGCTATTTTTAAACATGTTTGACGTATTTTTCAAGCATGGCCATGTCTTGAACATGGTCAGACCATGTTGAGTGCTGGATTATCATATTTTTTTACTGTTTTCTACTTAAAAATAATCTTATTTGTTGAAATATTTTTAAGAAACATATATCCAAGAAAAATACTTTTAAAATGATGATTTTGGTATCACAAATTACTCTTTTTCTTTATTTGATTTAAAATGAATCATATTAAATATTGGTATATGATGAATGATTATTAATCATTTAGTATAAAAATGATGCATCATATTATGAAAATAATTAAATGGCAAACGTAAAGCTCATAACGAGTTGCTTAATAGTTATATATTGTATTTGATGAATATGAATTTATATATATACATTTATATGTATGGATGAATATCAACAGATTGTATGGCTTGAGATGGTACCGAATAGAGAACACCCTATTAGACTGAATGAACCAAGGGAGGGCCACTCCAACCGGGTAACAGTGGTAATGTGAGGGAGCAGGAGGGTGATGTACTTACATTCCCTGATCACTTATTGTGACTATAGTCAATTGGTCACTATATGTATAGCAAATGAGTAAATTAAAAGCCGTGAAGATCTCGATGTCAGCACCACCTTCTCACCCTTTGTATTTCAAGGGTGAAGTACTGTATAAAGACTCTTATTTATGTACTGAAATATTGTATTGTATAAATATAACATGTGTGAGGTTTGTAATATATATGTAAATATATATATTGTGTTTTAAAATGTTGTATTGTATAATTATAACATGTATGAGGTCTATAATAAATATGTATACATATATATTGTATTTATACATATGACGTATTTAAAATGCGTAATTTAAAAAAAATTAAAAAAAAATAAATTTTACAAAGTTACTATAATAATAATAATTAAATTAAAAAAAATCAAACGTTACACAGATCTTTGGATTTTTATTATTATTAATATTTTATTACTTCTTGTTTAAGTGCTTTAGTTTATATACCATTTTCCGAAAAAAAAAAATGTAGTGCATCGATGTAATTAAACAAAACAACAAATTACGCAAACAATACAAGAAACCGGTATAAAACAAATATATGCTTAGTTTAGCACTCGAATGTCAATAATTTATATGATCAATCTCAGGATGCAACTAAGGTGATTAAGCTCTCTTTTAATTTTGTTAATTAATTTTAAAAATATCTTAATTATATTGCATATAAGTTTGAATCTTATACTTTTATCTATCACACTCAATTTTACTCATAACTCAACTACAAAATATAAATTCATTTGTAAATACGAATTGATATTTAATTTACTATAAGTGAATAAATTTTTTAGTACATTGTTAATAGATAATTTTTTCTTATTAAAAATATTTAAATTATGATATGTGACAAAAATAATTTTAAAAAATATTATTTTTATCACATGTCATGATTTAAATATCATTGATAAATAAAAAAATTATTCACCAATAATTAACTAAATCATTTTTTTTCTAAACAAAGAGATAATCTCATTTGTTTCAACTCAATTAGTCACTATGTTAATATATTTTTTTTCACAGATTCCTAATTTCCGGCTCAAAAAATTTGCACTCTCAACTCCATCACAAGATGGAGCAAATGCAAAGATTCAAGGTAATGATCATGACAATAGTTGCATAGATTTCGTAGAAGAACTTGTTTTATAGCGTGTAATTCTTGCGTAATTAATTTAATTATATTATTTCTTGGTTTGTATACAATGGAGTTGCCAATTTTGTATGTTACTTTATGAAAGTTTTGTTTCTGTGGGTCTGGTATTTGGATAGTATAACATATTAAATGTAATTTTAGAATGTTGTGCAGATTTACTAAGGATTAGTTACAGATTTGCTAAGAATAAATTTTTTTTTTCATATTTAGCTAGAGGTTAAGGATTACTTACAGATTATTTTGTTCACACTACTATTTGTTAAGGATTAACAATAGATTTATGGCCGAATTTAGAATTTGCACATAATGGGTTTGTAGTTTAACTATAGATTAATTCAGAAATAGCTACGGATATTTGTCAAAATTAGTTGCTGATTAACTAAAAAAGTTTTCCCCGGCTATTTAGTTAGGGAATATTTTAACATTTATATAAATAAATAGTTGCGAATTAGTTAAGGATTAACTATGAATAAAAAAATTTTTACCAAAAAAAAAACTGAATAAAAAAATAATACATACGAATTAACTGCATATTATATCTGTAACTAATTTGCAGCTTGGATTAGGCTATGGACATATCCGCATCTAATCCCTAGCTAACATTCCGGAATACGAAAAATTGTTGAAGTGAATCGGTCTTGCTTTTTCCATCCGAGAAATTCTTCACTCAACCTGCCAATTTCTTCATCTTCACAGTTCATGAACCTTGTTGGAACTGCTTCTGCTCCAGAAATGAACTTCTCAAGTTTATGACCTCGGATAGCAGCAAGCACTTGCTACTTCCACAAAAGAAAGTTATTCTCATTCAATTTGATTGAAATTGAATGAGAAAAAGTGACAAAATTCTGTTTGAGTTACAGTAAAAGGATTTCGAGGATCTTGCTCCATGATCAAGACCTAGGGCTCTCTGATACCATAAAAGAATTATTGATGAACAAGAAAATGAAGGAAGGATGAAGATTAGAGAAACAAAACATAGCAGAGAATGAGAGAACCAAATGAACTGATATTCATTACTTTGATTCAGCTTACAAACTGATATTCATAATAAATACATAATGAATAACTTCTGCTAACTATTTCTAACCTATTAACAACAGAATACAACAAATCTAGCTAGCTTAACTAATCTGCATCAGGAAGACTTGGCAGAGATATGCTGCAACAAGTGCAGCTTGGGTACCTTGTTCTGAGAATAAGTTCCAAAACACCATAAATACTTTTCTAGACAAAGAACTTATATATCATATGACAAAAATGGTAAAATATATTTAAAAATTTTGACAGTTTAATTTTTTTATTTTTTATTTTTATTTTTATTTTCATAAAAAATTTAAAATGATTATAAAAATTTATTTGTTTATTGTTTTCAATTTTTTTATTTTAAAAAAATATAGCAGTAATATTTTTATAATTATTTCAAACTCATTACAATATGTATTAATATTATTTATTATTTATATAATTAAAAAATAGTAAAAATATAAATTAAAAGTATTTTAAAAAATATAAAATAAAAATAAAAAACATGTTCACAAACTAAGAATTTGTATTTGCAAATATCATTTTTCCCATCACAATTAAAACACACATACATTATTCTTCCATTATCATCACTTGACATGATTACAAAGTACTGAACAGAACTTCTACAAACTATTTGTTGCACGAAACTGAGTTTCGTGCCCAGATCAGACAATCACAAGGCTCCAATATTATTCATATAACCAGAATTAATATCCACGGCATGGATGGGCTAACCCTTAAACTAGATTTGCATCAATCTCTTTCAGAGTATTAATGACAAACTGAAGGTATTTGTTTGGATCTGGGACTGCCTCATTGAGCTTCTCATATTCCACTCTTACCTTCACAGTTCCACTCTTCTCAACCTTGATAATGGCCTTGTAGCTCCTGTACAACTCCAAAACATTCCCTCCCACTGCGACAAAAGTCAAAGTTTTGTTTGCTTCATCAACCTCAATTCTTTCCTTAAATACTTCTTCTTTTCCCTCTGTACAAAGTTTGGAGAAATAAACTCATCATTTTTTTCATAATATATCATTCAAAGGGGTTGAAGGGAATTTAAGATCAATTTGTGTATGAAAAAAATAATTATAGAACTATACATGCCCCAGTAAATATGAGAAATTACTATTTATGAGCTCATAATCTACCTAAATAGCAAAATCTTTCAAATTAGCATTGTATATGTTATATATACTAAATGGTACTTCAAATTATGCCAAGAAATTTAGAAATCTTATTTGCTATAATAAATATTCAAATACCTAAGCTATACTTCCAGAGCTTGACAGAGCCTGGAGTTTCCCAGTCACCATTATGAACCTCAATATCAAGCACCCTGTCAGTATAGGCATGTGGAATTTGCTGGTTTTGGCACTTGAGGAGGTTGTAGACCTTTTCAGCTGGTGATTTGAGTTGTGCAGTAGTCTCAAGTGCACAAACTTGAGCCATTGCTTGCCCCAGATAATCTGCTCAAATACGTTCAAGAACTCAGGTTGGGCGCAGTTTATGAGGCATTTCCAGTCTGCTTTTTATACAGAGAGAGAAGTTGTAGAGTTAGTGTTACACTGTCATTGATTTCCATCTACCATCTTTTTCAATTGTGGTTACATTAAGTATTGTAATTTTTTCTTTCCCAGAATAAACCTTTTTAAGGTAAATTGGAGTTATTTTATTTTCATATTAGGACATATCTAAATAACTTACAAC
Source organism: Gleditsia sinensis (assembly GCA_037074535.1). Lineage (NCBI taxonomy): Eukaryota > Viridiplantae > Streptophyta > Magnoliopsida > Fabales > Fabaceae > Gleditsia > Gleditsia sinensis. Next base: position 34,981,712 of record CM073467.1, on the reverse strand, counting down.
GTTGGCAATGGTGCATTAGAATTGTTTAAACGAGTCCTGCATTGCCATATCATCACTTTTTTATTTTAAAGTACAACTTTTTACTGCTTTAAACAATTTTTCATTCTAATAGTACAACTCTCAAAAAATTTATTAAATATGTTTCATTTTTTTATTTTAAACAACTCTTCACTATTATAAACAATCATTCACTCTAATTGTACAACTTTAAAAAATTTATTAAATAGGTCATACAAATTACTCTACATCTTTATATTTTATTCACATTTATTTATATTTTAACTTAAAATATAATTAATTTTAATTTTAATTTTAAAACAATAAATATATAAAAAAAATTAAGTAATATTTTTAATAATAATATTTTAATTTAAATTTTTAAGTGAAACAAAAATTTTAATATAAATTTTAAAACAATAAATATATAAATAAAATTTTTAAAAATAATATAAAATTATTTTAAATAATATTTTTAATAATAATACTTAAAAATAATAAAAATATATAATAAAAAATAATTTTTTTTTATTTAAGCACCATTGCTTAAGAAGAAACTGTGCTTAAATTTAAACACCCCTTTTGTGTCATAGTGTGTCATGGTGAACTATGGCTCACCATAAGTAACTTATAATGAGGGTTAAGAATCTCTATTGGAGATGTTCTTATATTAGTACTTACATATTATTTATTAAAAAAAATTATTAATAATAAAATTTAAATTTATATCTTACAAACAAATTGTTTTAATTAATTCTTATCAGTTGAATCTACGTAAATACTTAAAAAATTATCTAGTTAACTCAAAATAAGTTTTTGATTTATTTTTTTACCATAAGGTCTAAAACTTGTTTGAGTAAACTCACAATTTTAACAACTATGATTTCCTGGTACCATTGTGATTGCATACCATGATTTAAAACACGGAACAACTTCAAGTTGCCCGAATATCGTCCATTTCAAGTGGCTAAATGCATGACAAGTTTTTATTCTACATACATCTTGGATTCCACTTGATAAAAGTAGTAGAATATATTTGCCACTAATAAACAGCGACATCTTTCCCAGATTTCGATAAAGATGCTTCCGGTTGGAACTTTTGATATGGAACACAAACAAATAAACTAACTTTTGTTACATTGTCACTGAGAATGGCTAGTGGTAATCCTAGCTTCCAATATGCTCAAGATCCAACTGTTGTGGAAGCTCCTCCACTTCTATAACTTCATTTCTCTATCTTTTCTTTTTATTTTTCTCAAAATATTATATCTAGACGTATTGTTTCTATTGGCTTTATGAGGACCCAGTGATCACTCTTAGAGATTGGTTGAGTGCGCAAATATGCATATGTGATAGTCTTAAAAATTAAAGAAAATTTTAAATTAAAAAAATTGAATAAAAGAAATAATTTTGAAAATAAAAATAAGAACCGTTGAAAATATATTTATTTATTACATGGGATAAAGATTTACAAAAAAAAATATATGAGAATTTACGTTTCGGGGCCAAAATGTAATTTCTTCAAAGTTTTGGAGTCAAAATATAAATAAAGAAAATTTGCAAGGACTTCCCTATAAAATTGAATTTTTGCAGAAAGGTCATCCAAAATATTTTAAGAGCCTCAGCCACTCAAGAAGCAGAAAATCTAGATTTCCTCTCTCTCTCCTCTAAATTTTCACTCCTGAAACCTTAAAACTTATCTCTAAGATTTCATCGCTTCTGAACATCGGATTTCGACACCACCACCACCAACGGACTCAAGACGAAGAGTTCTACAAATCCATCTAATTAGTTTTTAGAAATTTGGGCAAAGATTGGCCAAAAAATAGAAGAAAAAAATCGCCTAAAGAGTCATATCCGAAACTCCTATATGTGGTTCTCAAAAGCAAAAAATTAACATTGTAGATCAATCCAAAAGGTGTTGAAACTTTAGGATCTCAAATTTCAGGTTTATCCTCCTTTGCACATACCCCCACGCGTTGCTTCTCCCTCGACGAGTGAAGCCCACATGCAGCCTCCCTTGGTGGCGCATATAGCGCGTGAATCTAGACCCTGTTGCATTGACTTACTTTAACCGAGCTCCGAGAGGCCAAATTTCGCAAATTCAGAGTCATTTTCAAGGTTTTTGAACTTTCCAAACTCAATTTTGTGGTCTATGTTGCCAAATTCGTACCGGAAATATGGATTTTGGGGTTATCCAATTTGGTACTCTAACTTTGTGAGTGGATAATTCTTTCTATGATTTGTCCTATACTCTTCTTGATCTTTAAACATGTATTTGATTATGTTTATGAGATATTTACACTTATATATGTTTCTGAAATGCATTAAAATTATCTGAATTGCTTATAATTTGAAATATAGTTCAAGAATAGTATAGTTTTGAAAATAGATTTCTGAACTCATGGTATATCTGATTTCACGTGTATTTCTCATTAAATGATAAAGTGAATATTTATACTTGTGGCATTGATTTATAAAACTATATGATTTCCTCGAGAAGGGCATGTATATGTGATAAATCCTGAATGAGTAATTTATGACAAATGATCTGTATTGAGACTGAGATTCTGTATATTATACTGAAAACTCTATTTTGAATGATATGAAATATGTGCATATGATAATTTTTTGGGAGAATCCTATTAGAAACATTGTCTGCTAACAGTAGGTGATGTTAGCTTTGGTACACCTTGATGCCTCAACTAGTAGGATGGTGCTAGCCTCGTGTGAGGGCCAACACACGGGATATGATATATGATGGAGAGCGGGATACCTCTTATCTGGGCGAGATGCTAATTATATAAGATGTGATTTACCTTTCCTTGCTTTGTGCTTGAGAAAATGCCCAAATTAGAGTCCCTTCGCGTCCTTTTGAATGGTGGTAGGGCAAACCTGAGTTGAAATGATAAATATAGACAAATCCTATACCAACAAAGTATGGAAGGGATTGAACTCTGATATAGTGGTTCTGATATGGGATCTTCATAATATTTTATAAGAAATATTTTTAATGCATATTAATGTTTGAATATTGATCATAGTGTATCATACATGGTTACAGATATCTGAATGTGAATTGAATTGAGAATATTTAAAAGTGCGGGTCCCATGTGGATGTACTTCTGAACTGTAATTTCTGATATAATAAAATTTAATAAATGAGTACATCCATATATTGATATGAGAGGTCATAGGAGGTGTTGTTAAACTCACTACATGATATTTCTACATTTTTCAAATAAAGATACAAAGGTTGGCCCTGTAGTTAAGTGATCAGCTAGAAGTTATATTCTCTAGGTGAGCCTACGTTGTTTCCAAGGCTCGAAATGTTTAAAAATATTATGTCATTGTAGTCTAGAGTATACTCTGAAACCTACAGGTAGGAGCCCTGTTTTTGTTGTAATATTGTTAAGTGTAGTTTTGGCATGTATAATTAGCTATACTAAAAACTTGTAAATGTATGATATTTTCTGGATATGTGATATTGTGAAGTCGTATGCAAATAAATAAGGGTAAAGTTATCTGTTAGGTGTTATTTACGTTCCAATAAATTGGGGCTCAACAAGTTGGCATCAGAGCATTAGGTTTCCCTGTGGCTATCAGAGCAAAGGATTTTATAGTAAGACCTTTAGTATGGATATAAGCTTGACATATTTATACTTCAAGTGCTGTTGAGGAATTCTATAGGATATTAACTTCCTTTCCATTCTAAGTTTGTTAAAGTTCTTAGTATAAGGTTTGATTAAACATTATGGTATCTTAAAAATGTGTTTTGTTCTGTATAGTCAATGATGCCTCTAAGAGCTAGAGCGGTTACTAGAGAAGCTGTAGATCGTGCACCCTCTATAGAAGAGTCTGCAAAATCTACAATTTCAGTACAAAAAGGCTGTGGTAGACGCTGACTTAGAGGAAGAGGCAAAGGCCGAGGGTGTGCACAGGGTATGAGAACCCTGAGACAAAATAAATAGACCCATGTATCTGATAGAGTTTTTGAGGAGAGAGTAAAACCCCCTCAGGAGCCACCTGATAGAACAACTGATATGATTGCTGGCATACATAGGAGTTAGAAACATTAGCTGAATTTATAATAGTACAGGGCAGAAGGGATGGCCAGCCACCAGAAATGCTCCTGAAGCACAAGAATTGGGAAGAACAGCTGAGCAAGAGGACAAGCTTATAGGGATTTAGGTGTTATTACGGAAATTCCTTAAGTTAAAACCTCCAACTTTTTTGAGGTCAGATATTCAGGAAAACCCATAGATATTTATTGATGTTGTGGAACGAGTTCTCAGAGCTATAGGGTGTTCTAGTAGAAGATCTGTTGAACTGGTGTCTTTTCAACTATCAGATGTAGCTCAAGTTTGGTTTGAGACACTTGTACAAGAATTGGGAAGAAATGCTCTTGAAGCACAAGAATTGGGAAGAACAGCTGAGCAAGAGGACAAGCTTATAGGGATTTAGGTGTTATTACCGCAATTTCTTAAGTTAAAACCTCCAACTTTTTTGGGGTCAGATATTCAGGAAAACCCATAGATATTTATTGATGTTGTGGAACGAGTTCTCAGAGCTATGGGGTGTTCTAGTAGAAGATCTGTTGAACTGGTGTCTTTTCAACTATCAGATGTAGCTCAAATTTGGTTTGAGACACTTGTACAAGGAAGGGCAGTTACTTTACCACCAATGGAGTGGGATGAATTTAAGGAAGCATTTATAAATCATTTTTTGCCAATGAGTGAAAGGGACAAGAGGGTCAGAGAATTTGAGGAATTAACACAAACACTGAATATGACAGTTTCTGAATATGACATCTGTTTTACTCGGTTGTCCAGATATGCACCATATATGATTCATACTGAAAAAGATAGAATTAAGAGATTTGTTTCGAAATTGATACGTCAATTGTTTAAATCGGTGGGTCCTCAGATGAATCATTTTCTAACTTATTTAGCAGCTGTGGATTGTGCTAAAATAATGGAAACACGAGAGCAAGCGGACATAGAAGGTCTAAGTAGAAGAAAGAGAGAATGGGATAGTAATGTTCAGACTAATTATAATCCTAATGTTAAAGGATCGAGATTTCAAAATCTACAATGTTTTACTCAAACAGGATCTGGTAGCTCTAACCAGACATCAGTAAATATCAATAAGCAAAGAATAAATCAAAGAGATATGAGACCTGTTAGCCAACAGAATTCAAGATCAATTTCACCATATCCCATTTGTGGCAAGCCTCATACTGGACAGTGTCGCAAAGAAACTGGTGCATGTTTTAAGTGTGGACAAATGAGTCATCTGATGAGGAATTGTCTACAATTACAAAGTTTTAGTTAAGTATCAATACAACCAGCTTTACCCCTTGCATTTGTACCAGTACGACCAAATAAAACAGCTTCAGTTCAAGTAAGTAGTGGTGGTACTAGTAAAGGATCAAGAAGTCAATGCCGAGAACAAGCTCGAGTTTTTGCCTTAACACGACAAGATGCTCAGGCCTCAAATGCAGTTATGACAGGTACATTATCAGTATGTTCCCCTAAAGCATATGTCCTGTTTAATCCTGGTTCTACTCATTCTTATATATCACCTTGCTTTGCTAAGAAATTAGATAGAGATCCTACTAGTTTACATTATTCTTTTATGGTTGCTACTCCAATGAGAGAATTCTTATTAGTAAATGATGTGTATAAATCATGCGAGATTTCGATAAAAGATAAGGAGACTCTTGTAGATTTGATAATTCTAGATATGGTAGACTTTGATGTGATATTGGGAATGGATTGGTTATTATCATGCTATGCCATTCTAGACTGTCATCTTAAGGTGATTAAGTTTAACATTCTCGGAGAATCTTCCTTCTTGATACAAGGAGATCGTAGTGAAGTGCCTAATAACTTAATATCTGTGCTAACAGCTTATAAGTTGTTACAAAAAGGAAGCCAAGGGTATTTAGCAGTAGTTAAAAATGTTGATATGAAGTACACCAAGGTAGAGAAGGTTCCAGTGGTTAAAGAATTTTCTAATGTGTTTCTTGATGAGTTGTTAGGGTTACCCCCAGAACGAGAAATTGAGTTCAGTATTAATTTATTTCTTAAAACTCAACTAGTGTCTATACCCCCATATAGAATGGCACTGACTGAACTTAAGGAATTGAAAAACCAATTACAAGACTTGTTAGACAAGAGATTTATATGCCCTAGTACTTCTCCTTGGGGTGCTCTGGTCTTATTTGTGAAAAAAAAGATGAATCGTTATGACTGTGTATTGATTACAGACAGTTAAATAATGTCACAATACGTAATAAATATACATTACCCCGTATAGATGATTTATTTGACCAGTTATAGGGTGCCCAATGTTTTTTGAAAATTGATTTAAGATTTGGGTATCATCAATTGAGGATAAAGAAGAAAGATATTTCAAAAACTATTTTTTAGGACTCGGTATGTGCACTATGAGTTCTTAGTAATGCCATTTGATTTAACAAATGCTCCAGCTGCATTCATGGATTTGATGAATGGAGTATTTAAACCTTTCTTAGATCAATTTATTATTGTATTCATAGATAATATTCTGGTATATTCAAAGAGTTCAAAGGAGCATGAGCGACATTTAAGAATAGCTTTGCAAACCCTAAGAAAACACCAGCTGTATGCCAAGTTTTCAAAATGTGAATTTTGATTTAGTAGTGTTACCTTCTTAGGGCATGTGGTTACCAATGATGGTATTCAAGTTGATCCTAAAAAGGTAGAAGTAGTGCAGCAATGTCCATGCCCTACAACAATTACAGAGATTCGTAGTTTTCTTGGTTTAGCAAGCTATTACTGCATATTCGTGAAAGATTTTTCAAAAATAGCTGCTCCTTTGACGAGGTTGACAAAAAAGGGAATAAAGTTTGACTAATTAGATGAATATGAAAGAAGTTTTCAGAAACTCAAAGAATGTTTGACTACGGCACCAGTATTGGCTATTCTTTCAAGTACCGGAGGATACATGATATATTGTGATGCATCGAGAATTGGATTAGAATGTGTGTTAATGCAAAATGGTCGAGTCATTGCATATGCATCTAAACAGCTTAAACCACATGAGCAAAATTATCCGACTCATGACTTGGAAATGACAGTAGTAGTTTTTGCTTTCAAAATTTGGAGGCATTATCTGTATGGTGAAACATGCAAAATTTATACAGATTATAAAAGTCTCAAATATATTTTTCAACAAAAAGATCTTAACTTGAGACAAAGGCGATGAATGGAATTACTTAAATATTATGACTGCACAATACTATACCATCCAGGTAAGGCCAATGTAGTGGCTGATGCATTAAATAGGAAATCTATGAGTAGTTTGGCTCATATTTACAGTGGTAAAAAAGATGTTGGTTAAAGAAATGCATAAGTTGGAAAGTAATGGGGTAGTAATAGAAGTAAAGGAGCTTGGAATATTATTAGTCAATATACAATTTCAATCGTCTTTGATTAAGCAAGTGAAAAAGGTACAGAAAGATGATGCCTATTTATGCAAGAAAATTGAAGAGGTGAAAAATGGCAGTGAAGTTGAATTCATTGTAGATTCTGAAGGAATTCTGAGATTGGTAAGCGACTTTGTGTACCTGATAAAGAAGAACTTAATAAAGAAATTTTAGAGGAAGCCCACAGATCTATGTATACAATTCATCCTAGAGTAACTAAAATGTATAAGAATCTAAAAGAAATTTATTGGTGGAAGGTATGAAGAAAGAAATAGTTGATTATATTTTTCGATGTTTAACTTGTCAACAGGTTAAAGCAGAACATCAACGGCCTATAGGATTACATCGCAGATATAGATACTTGAATGGAAATGGAAAAGAATAACTATGGATTTTGTTACAGGGCTACTGTAGACACCAAAAAAGTTTGATTCAGTATGGGTGATTATTGATAAGTTGACTAAATCAGCACGTTTCCTATCAGTGAAAACCACAAACATCGTAGCCCAGTATGCAAATTTATATTTGAATGAAATAGTAAGGTTTCATGGAGTGCCAATATCGATTATTTTTTTATTGAGGATCACAATTCACAGCTCGTTTTAAGAGAGATTTCTAAGAAGTTTTGGGCACAAAGTTAAATCTCAGTACTGAATTCCATTCTCAAACAGATGGACAGTCTGAACGAACTATCCAAATATTAGAGGATATGCTACGGGCATGTGTGCTAGATTTTCAAGGTAGTTGGGAAATTTTTTTGCCTCTAACTGAATTTTCTTATAACAATAACTACCAAGTCAGTATACAAATAACTCCTTTTAAGGCATTACATGGTAGGCATTGCTGTTCCCTGATCGGATGGTTTGAGATGGGCGATGTAACATCCTTAATTTCGTTTCTTTTATTAATAAAGATACATAAATATTTAATGTAATATCCCTAATTTTGTTTCTTTAAAGGTACATAAATATTTAATTAAGGAAATACAATTTATTAGACAATTTTTATATATATAAGGAAATATAATCCTTAGAATTTTTTCACCTTATGTGTATACATAGAAAATGTTTCTAACATTAAGAGAACAAGTAAAGAGAGAAAACTTAATAGGAAAAATTAGAAATAACATACTAAAGAGAAGCGAAATTCTTTGGTAAGGAAGATAATTTTTTGTGAAGTAAGTAAAGGTTTTAAAATTTTAAGAAGATTGGATTAGGGTAATTTTTCTAAATTCAAGAGTTAAATTTTTTTAAGTTTAACATCTCCACCTATAAATTGGGCTTTCACCTATGGACACTTCATATAGGGGTTTTCCACTTCACATAAGTTTCTAGCAAGCCTATTGGATAACCTAAGCAAGAAATAAAACATAGACTTGGACTAGAATATAGAAGTTGGACCGATAGCTCAAAAATTATGAAAATGTGACCAAGCTTTTCAAGAAAGGTAGAATTTTATCCAAAGCAAAGGAAATGGGTAGGAATGAGCCCAAATCCAAGAGGAAAAATAAAATAAAATAAATCATGTGATGAAATAATAGTATAATAATAATAAAGATTATGTTACACGGCATTAAGACAAAAATTTAGCAAGTGGTATGATAATACATGGCATTAGGACAAAAAATATATATCCTACACTCATAATTTTAGAAAGTGGTATGATAATACATGGCATTAGGACAAAACATTCCTATCCTACACAAATAATTTCAGCCAAGAAAGGGAGATTCAAGGGCTAGAAACTTGCCACTTACAAAAGCAAACCTATTATACTTGATTAAGACAAAAGAAAAAGGAAATGAATCCCTAAATCAAAGGGACTTTTTCCCTTGTCTTAAGAACATATTATCATAATTTTCAAAATACAAATCTCCTTTTACTATGCATATCTTGACTAAAGAAGAGAAAGACAAGAACATGAGTTGTTTGTTTTCCAAAAATCAACCAAGTGCATCTTAATTGTGATAAGGTAGACCCATGATCATGAAAGGTGAATTATTTGATAGTCTATTTAAGCAAAACCCACCCTTATAACATTAGAATTTTGTCCAAGTGAGGGAGAGGAAAAACATAAGCAAGATAAAGTGAGGAAAGGGGAGGAAGAGAGGAAGAAAGAAGAAGGAGAAGTCTAGAGGACTAAGTGCTCAAGGTAGGTTAGCTAAATCTCCACTTGAATCCATCTTTTCTCTTCATTCTTAATGTTCAAAAAACTCACTCTCCTTCTCTTATTTAAGTTGCTAGAAAAGCTAAGGGAAGGGAGGAATCTTGCTACTTCCTTCAAGAGGAAACAAGAAAACGAACTCACTAAGTGAGTTAGGGAGATCCTTAGATAGGTTTAACAATATTTTTTTAAATTTTTTTTTGAAATTTATAACATTTATATGGGATTTTGATCTTATAACTTTGATGATTGGTCATGGATGTTGCTATATCATATTACATATTGATCTTGCATGTATTGTATGTTTTAATAGTTAGGTTGGTGTAGATAGTTCTGTATAGGTATGGCTATGGGTGGTAAAATTTTAAGTTTCTGTTTATAAAATTCTGAGAAGAATTGGTAAGAAATTAAAATCAATGGTTAACATAAAAAATGTAGATCTATGTCTCACGGATTTTTAGCCACTGGAATCACTCAATTTGGAGTCTGTATGAGGTAGATATGGTTCGATTAGTAAGCTGTGGTCAGAAAATGATTAATCAGGGAAGAATCTGTTAGGAAAGTTTATGTACTTGAATTTCTAGGAACATTCTATAGGGAATTAAAATAACTAGTTAACATACAAATTATAGATATATGTGTCATGGAATCTTAGCCACTAGAATCACTCAATTTGGAATTCTTATGAGAGATATATGGACAGATTACTAAGTAGATGTCAAAACCTACCCGAGAAGGAATAACCTGTCACTTGAGGGAGTAATATCACCAAGAATCTTTAATATTTGGCTAAACTGTTCAACATAATAGTTTTAGATAATTGTTTTATCTTTAAATTAACACTAAGATCACCTAAATCGGAGTTAAAATGAGAGATTTATGCTCTGATTAGTAAGAAAATGTCAGATAAGATAAAAACCTACATAAAGAAAATAAAGAGATAAAAATAATATTTTAAAAAGAAGAACAATCTTATAAATAAAAATAATAAATGACTAGTATATGCCATATTCATTGCCATTGCATAAACTTCTTATCTTCTTAAGTATGTAATTTTGACATGGAAATCATTTATAAAGTGATATTTGAAATAGTTATGTTCATGACATGATTACCAATGATTTTTGGTAATAATTATATTTTGATTTGATTTTAATGAACATACTTGTTATTGAAATCATATTTTTGACTATTATTGTAAAAAAAAAAAGAAATAAACATGGTCACTTGGCAATCCGTGTGGTACACCAGTAGGGGACACCCTACCAATGGTTATGATTATGTTAATGAAAAAAGAAAGAGAAAATGTGACATGTCGGACGGAGCGAGAAAAACTTGTACCGGAGAATAGAAAATACTCACCCTGACTGGGGTAGCTTGATATGAGAATAAATTGATAGCCATCATATGATATTCTAAAAATAGTTAATCTTGCCATACATGTCATTACTGCACGATTTTCATGGCAATAGATAAAGTGCATTCATGTGACCAAAGGTTTTTGCTGTAGCTTATACAGATGAACATGATGTGATGAGCTATATTGATGATGATTATGATTTATTGTTGAACCTACTGGGATTTAATTTTCACTATTTTTCTATATCACGTTCAGAAAATTAACTATGCAGCTATTCTCCATGACACTTATTATTGCTATACGTTGGATCGAGCTGCCCTACCTTAGGCAGCTACGGATTATATCGAATATATCTGTAATAGACGTGACTGAGATTCCGGTGGAGGTGTCGCCACCCGCACCAGTGTCCTTGGAAGTAGTCTACGTGGATGATTAGGGCTAATATGTATATGTTAGACTTTTGTACAAATGTTTATAAATTAATGATGTATATGTAAACTCAGTATTGTATAAATTAAATAAATGTTATTTTGAGTTAAGTTGTAACGAGGTAATAACTTCATGGAATTTTACAAATATAGAAAAAAATTTGTTACATAAATGGAGTTGTTACAGGTGAAGCTAAGATTTTAAGGCTTGATATGGTACAGGATGCGCTGGTCAAGATAAAATTAATTAAGGAAAGGTTGTTAGCAGCCCAGAGTAGACAAAAAGCCTATGTTGATAATAGACGTCGACCATTGGAATTTGCCATAGGTGAACACATTTTTTTGAAAATATCTCCTATGAAGTTAAACCCCTAGTACATAAGACAATTTGAAATTCTTGATAGGATCGGCCCAGTAGTTTATCGTTTGGCTTTACCCCCTAAATTGGGTAATTTCCATCCAGCTTTTCATGTGTCTATACTACGGAAGTATTTACTAAATCCTACACATGTTATACAGTATCCACAGATTCAGTTACGAGAAGATTTAACTTATGAAGAACAACCATTAGTGATAGTGGACAGACAAGTAAAGAAGTTGCGTTCAAAAGTGAAAGTGATATGGCAGAATCACTCTTATGAAGAGGCTACTTGGGAAAGAGAGGATGACATATGCGCCAGATACCCACATTTTTTTGAATAATAAAGTTCGTGTTTATTTGCAACTATGGTGATGAAATTCGGGGATCGAATTTCTTTAAGAGGAAAAGAATGTGATAGCCTTAAAAATTAAAAAGAATTCTAAATTAAAGAAAATTTTGAATAAAAGAGAGGATTTTGAAAATGGAGATAAGAACCATTGAAAATATATTTATTTATTACATGGGTTAAAGATTTACAAAAAAAAAATGAGAATTTACGTTTCGGGGCCAAAATGCAATTTCTTAAAAGTTTCGGGGTCAAAATGTAAATAAGAAAAATTTGCAAGGATCTCCTTCTAAAATTGAATTTTTGCAAAAAGGTCCCTCGGAATATTTTAAGGGCCTTAGCCACTCAAGAAGTAGAAAATCTGGATTTCCTCTCTCCTCCAAATTTTCTCTCCCGAAACCCTAAAACTTCTCTCTAAGACTTCACCGCTTCTGGACCTCGGATTTGGATACCACCACCACCAACGGACTCAGGACAAAGAGTTCTACAAATTCATCCGATTGTTTTCTAGAAAATTAGCCGGAGATTGGCTGAAAAATGGAAGAAAAAATCGCCTAAAGAGGTAATATCCGAAACTCCTATATGTGGTTTTCAAAAGGAAAAATTAACATTATAAATCGATCCAGAAGGTGCCGAAACCCTAGGATCTCAAATTTTAGGCTCATCCTCCCTTGCATGCGCCCCCACGCGCAGTTTCTCTCTCGGCGAGTGAAGCCCATGCGCAACCTCCCCTAGTGGCGCGTGTAGCGCGTGAATCTAGACCCTATTGCGTTTGACTTGCGTTGACCAAGCTCCCGGAGATCAAATTTCGCAAATCCGGAGTCATTTGCAAGGTTTTTAGATCTCTTGAACTCAATTTTGGGGTCTATTTTGCCAAATTCAGACCAGAAATGTAGATTTTAGAGTTGTCCAACTTGGTACCCTAATTTTATGAGTGGATAATTCTTTCTATGACTTGCCCTATACTCTTCTTGATCTTTAAGCATGTATTTGATTATGTTTATGAGATATTTACACTTTGATATGTTTCTGAAATGGATTAAAATGATCTGAATTGCTTACAATTTGAAAAATGGTTCAAGAAGAGTATAGTATTTGAAAATGGATTTCTGAACTCATGATGTATTTGATTTTCACATGTATTTCTCATTAAATGATAAAGTGAATATTTATGCATGTGGCATTGATTTATAAAGCTATATAATTGCCTCGAGAAGGGCATGTACATGTGATAAACCCTAAATGGATAATTTATGACAGATGACCTGTATTGAGACTGAGATTCTGTGTATTATACTGAAAACTCTATTTTGAATGATATGGAATATGTGCCTATGATAATTTTGCAGAGGAATCCTATTAGAAACATTGTATGCTAACAGTAGGTGATGTTAGTCCTGGTGCACTTTGATACCTCAGCTAGCAGGGGTGGTGCTAGCCTCATGTGAGGACCAACACACGTGATATGATATGTGATGGAGAGCGGGATACCTTCTATTTGGGCAAGATGCCAGTTATATAAGATGTGATTTGCCTTCCCTTACTTTGTGTTTGAGAAAATGCTCATATTAGAGTTCCTTTGCATGTCCTCTTGAATGGTGGAAGGGAAAACCTTGGCTAAGATGTTAAATATAGGCAAATCCTACACCAACAAAGTACGGAATTGATTGAACTCTGATATGGTGATTCTGATATGGGATCCTCCTAATATTTTTATAAGAAATTTTTTTAATGTATATTAATGTTTGAATATTGATCATAGTGTATCATACATGGTTACAGATATCTGAATATAAATTGAATTGAGAATATTTGAAAGTGCGGGTCCTATGTGGATGTACTTCTAAACTGTAATTTGTGATATGATAAATTTTAATAAATGAGTATATCTATATGTTGATCTTAGAGGTCGTAGGAGGTGTTATCCGCTCACTGAGTTGTCAAACTCACTACACGATATTTTCATATTTTTCAGATAAAGATACAGAGGTTGGCCCTTCAGCTAAGTGATCAGCTAGGAGTTATATTCTCTGGGTGAGCCTATGTTGTTTCCAATGCTCGAAATGTTTAAAAATATTATGTCATTATAGTCTAGAGTATGCTCTGAAACCAACAGGCAGGATCCTTGTTTCTACTGTAATATTGTTAAGTATAGTTTTGACATGTATCACTACAAGAAAAGGCAGATTCAGTGACGAGTTTTTAGTGGCGACTAAAAAAGTTGTCACTGAAAGATACCATTTAGTGGCGACTTATCAATGTCGTCACTGAAAGGTAGAATTTCAGTGACGACCCTAGTAAGTCGTCACTAAAAGATACCTTTTAGTGCCGACTACGCTTAGTCGCTACTAAAAGGTTGACTCTTAATTAAAAAAGTGGCAAAATCATTTTACTCCTGCGAACCTTCCTCTTTTTTTTCTTCATTTCTTCCTCCCGTGAACCCTATTTCTTCCTCTTGCGAACCCTCCACTCTATTTTTTTCATTTCGTCCTCCCGTGAACTCTATTTCTTCCTCCCGTGAAACCTCCATCCTCCACGGACCAAAAAGAGTTGCACAAAAAACCCACCACATTTGCCGTAGAGAAACCCATCATGAAGCTTTTAGAATCCCCAAAATTGTGAACCCTTGTCGAGGTGGCTATCGTGAAGATCAATGTTCCACTCTAGTTTGCCATAGCACAGTAAAGAAGCATCTCAAGTGAGTATTTTTTCCAATTCATCTTTGTATTGTAATTTCGATTTGATTTAGTTTTGGGGTTCCTTTAATTCTTTGTTTTTGTACTGTCTTAGAACTCTTTACCCACAAAAAAGAGTCACACAGAAAACCCCATTGTGTTTGCACAGAGACCCATCCTACGCTGTGAACCATTACCCGGGTGGATGTTGTGAAGAGCAATATTCTACTACATTTTGCCGTAGGACTATAGTTGATGTGCTGTAAAGTTTTACCAAATAACCGCAAGCGCACGGCGTAGCTGTAGCTAGTCCGGCGAGTACGGGTCGTATTCCACAGAGAGCAATGTCAACTACTAGAACGGTGCAAAACGAGCTATCTAGATCGATGTAAAGCGATAGAGAGTTTGTCACAATGAAATAGATGCAAATAACTAATTAAACAAAGTCTAGGGTTATGGTTCACCACACTTATGATACTCAACATCCAAATTATACCTCTAATTGCAATTATCTAGGTTATTGGGGATGGTTTAGCCTTAATTAACTAGCAATCTCTTTCAAGCATTATTAATCGTACCTAGGTCAATCCAATTGCCTACTTTCGCGATTCTTAGTTCAACCTAGGTCCATTAAGTTTTATGCCAACCATGGAATACAATTAATCGGTTTTCTCGTGCCCATTAATTGATTCATTCCTAGAGAATCTCAAACTACTTTCGTGTTTAAGAAATCCCTAATTAACTATTGGGTTCCGGCATTAGTTTTCACCTTTCAGTCCATCAACTAATATCCTAAGACGTGATAAATTGTTGGCCAAACATTCATCAACTCATATAACCAATGCATAATAGCCAATCCTAATTAACCATGGATAACAACAATTAGGGTTCCAATAATTCAATGTACAGAGTGTATCATCACATCATAAGTGGGTTTACCAAAACCCTAGATCAAAACTACTCACACATTATCAAAACAAGAACCAGAACCATATTCATTGAACAATTCATAGCAATTCAATACAATTAAGAAGTAAAAGAACAAGTAAATGCAGAAGTAGGAAGATAGAACCTGATGTGCAGAAACATATAGATGAATTACAACCTTGAAAGCAATAAAATCAACTCTAGAACATCAAATCCTTCAAAGAACTATGTAAATACCTAATCTAAATGTGTTTCCTAAGGCTAGAAAGTGTTTTCCTAAGGTCTTCCACGGTTCCCCCACATGTAGCTGCGGAACCCCAAGCCTATATATGCATTTGGGCATCCAAAACCCTAATTTTAGCGCTCCTTACGGTCCCTGAAGCACGGCCGTGGTCTAGGACACTGCCTGGCCGTGCTTCTGGCTGGAATTTGGGGAGCTGCTGCAGCATCCGGCCACAGCACGGCCAGGCCGTGTTGCAGGCCACCAAGCACGGCTTAGCCGTTCTAGGGCCGTGCCACCACAAATCGTCCGAATTTGTCAAAGTGTCGAACATGAAAGTTGTATCTCTATGTCTCTTCTTTCCACAGCCACCGGAATCACCTTAATCGGATATATATTGAGGGAGATATGACTAAATTAGTAACCAAAGGTCAGAATTCGTCCCACTACACTGTGATCTTGAATTGAGAGCTCTGTAAGGCCATGAAATATCCCGAATTTGACTAAGTGTTCAACATTAAAGTTGTATATTATTGTGTTAGCTTTTCACACCAACTTGAATCACTTTGATTGGAGGTCATAAGACGGAGATATGCTCAAAACAATGCTAAAATGTCAAATGCTAGGGGCTGCCATGCTTCTTTTTGGTTGAATTTTGGTAAGCTTCCTCCTTGCTTCCTTCTCATCATGGTTCCATATTCTTTTGGCATTTTTCATGAATGTTTTCCCTTGCTTCTTGGCCTCTTTTGCTCACCTACAAGCATAAAAACAACAAAGTAGTATCCAAAGCAAAACATAACCAAAAGCGGGGGAATAATCACAAGTTTACTATGAATTATGGGATAAAATATATCCGTTAAGTACTCAAAATACCCCTTTATCAACTCCCCCATGCTTAAACCTTTGCTTGTCCTCAAGCAAATAACATATCATATCAGGAAGGGGGGAAAGATGCAATCAGATTCTAGAGGATAGAAAAATGCAACATAGATAATCTGTCACTCAATCAATGTGCACACAATAGGCATATGAATAGACATTTGCAAGATAGTCTCTATTCTTATAAAACTAAACCAAAATTCTCCTATTATATATCTGCTTCCATTGTTACCATTGGTTGTATGCATCAAATTGATTTTTGTACACTCAAGTAGGCCACCTCATCCTTTAGATCTCCCTATGTTGCCTTACCCTTATTTCTATTTTATCACTCTGGTTCTCATTCAAACTCTTTTACTTTCCATCATTTTTTTTTCATTCATCATTTTTTTAGAAACATGCAGTGAGTGCATTTTATGCTCCATCTCACTAGGGTAAAGGAATTTAGGTACTCATACTACGGCCTTTTTGGTGCCTTGAAGGGGTACTCAGAGTGAAAACTTTTTTGGGTGGACATTCCCTCATTTTTCACCTCTCCCTTCCTCCACACTCTCATAGTGTTAAAAATCAAAAATAGCATACAATTCGTAGCACAATAGAGAGATATTTTTCAAAAAAATTAGAGGTTTAATCCTAGAAGAGAGGGACTAAAGTTTAAACTACCTATTTCATACCCTATTGTGCATCACATGTTCATGAGTTAGAATTAACTTATATTATGCCAATCTATCTCTAAAATAGCAAACTTTATGATTATACAATGAAACAGGACATAAAATATGCAACCTGATTATACAATGAAACAGGACATAAAATATGCAACCTGATTATACAATGAAACATGACATAAAATATGCAACCAGTAAAAACCACAATCCTAAAGTCACTCCCCCATGCTTAAACTTGACATTGTCCTCAATGTCAATATCAATGAAAGTACAGGCAAAGGGAGAAGTAACTTACTTGTTTACATGGCTCACTTGTGCTTTTGTCTGGAAGACCCTTTTTTTTTTTTTTTTCAGGTACCTGGGGAACGGCCGTGTCCTAGGACACGGCCTGCCCGTGCTTCTCGCGGGTTTCTCCAGATTTTGCAGCTTTCTGGCCGTGCTTGCAGCACGGCCGTGGTGGAGGACACGGGCAGCCCGTGTTGCGGGCTGGAAGCTGCAAATCTTCAGTTTTTGCTTCAGCTTTTGACTCTCTTTGAGCTCCTTTGATCCTAATCCTTTGATATCACTTTGAGCACATGGGATTGAACCTAAGATACATGAGGAAACACTCATTAAACTATAAGCTAAGAAATCAACTGAATTAAAGATAAAAACTAAACTAAAAACTGGAAAAAAAAACCAAAGGAAACTTTAAAAATTAAAATGTGGGTTGCCTCCCACAAAGCGCTTGTTTAAAGTCATTAGCTCGACTCCCTTTTCATGCTTTCCACTCAAGGAGGCTTGAAGAGAGTTTTAATAACTCTCTTTTCTATCCATTGCCTCTTAGTGTGGTGTATGAGGCTTTTCCTATTTCCTTTGAATGGTCATTTTGGCTCATTCTTTTCCTTCTTAGCTCCATTCAAGCTTTGAGGAGGTGGTTTGGGTTTAAGCTGTGTATCTTTTATTTCCTCCTCAATTTCTTGCTTTTCTCCCCCCTGTTTGACATGAACACAAGAGCTTTCCACAGAGTATAACTCAAGGGGGTCAGAAGGAGAAAAATTCATGGCATAATCATCCTTATTTGGTTTAGGTAAACCAATCATACAACAAGATTCATTTAGGGATGGAGGGTTCATTGTATCATTCAAATTAAATTCTACTCTTTCATCCCCTACATTCAAGGAAAACTTTCCGTCTCTCACATTTATATTGGCACCAGCCGTAGCTAGGAAAGGCCTTCCAAGAATGATGGAGATTTTATCATCTTCCTCCATCTCTAAAATAACAAAATCAACCGGTATGAAAAATTTACCTACCTGTAGAGGGACATCCTCTAATATACCTACCGGATGCTTGATGGATCGGTCAGCCAAGTGAAGAGAAAGGGTGGTAGGCTTTAAGTCACCCATCTGAAGCTTTTTGCACACCGAGAGAGGCATGAGGCTGACACTTGCTCCAATGTCACATAGGGCTCTATCAATCTTCATATCTCCTATGGAGCAAGGAATAGAGAAGCTCCCGGGATCCTTAAGCTTTTAAGGAAGCTTATTCTGGATTAATGCACTAGATCCCTCTGTTAGTGCCACCACAGCATGCTCATCAATCTTCCTCTTGTTTGAGAGGATCTCTTTCAGGAACTTTGCATAGGATGGCATTTGGGAGATGGCTTCTAGAAATGGGATATTGATATTCAGCTTCTTCAGCACATCCAGAAATCTCCCAAACTACTTCTCTTGCTTAGCTTTAACCAATCTTTGAGGAAAAGGGATTGGTGGCTTGTATGGTTCAGGAGCCACATATTTTGGCTCTTCTTCCTTATTTTCCTCTTCTTCTGGTTCCTCTTCTATTTTCTTCTCAGATGAAGCCTCAGATTCATTTTTCTGTACCTCCCTACTTCTCTCAGATTCAGCCAACTGCTTACCACTCCTCAATGTAATGGCATTATAATGCTCTTTGGGGTTCTCAGTTTGGCCTGGAAGTCTGCCAAAGTTCCTGTTAGATAGACTTGCCTGCTGTGCTATCTGAGTTTCCAACATCTTGCTATGAGTAGCAAGCGAGTCTACCTTGGAGGCTAAATCTTTAATAGCCTCATTCATAGAATAATTCTGGGCTCTAAATTCATCATTCTACTTACTCTGTGTAGTAATGAAATTTTCCATTAGAGCCTCCAAATTTGACTTTGGCTGAGGAGTTGGGTTGAATGGCCTCTGATTTTGGAACCCAGGAGGTTGTCTAAAGTTATTCTGAGGCTGCTAATTTGCATTCGGCTTATATGAGAGATTTGGGTGGTTTCTCCAACCTAGATTGTAGGTGTTTCTGTAGGGATTGTTTTTTTGATTATCATTCACAAAGTTTACCTGTTCACAATTCTGAGGTACAGAATTTCCAAGTTGACAATTACTGGCCATATGGCCAACACACCCACAGATCTCACATGTAGAAGATGAAGAAGAACCAACAGCATTGATGCTCAATTTATCTAACTTTTGAAACAATGCATCAACTTTAGAAGTAAGATGATTAAACACATCTACTTCATACATACCTGCTGGTTTCCTCGGCTGCCTTTCACTAGACCATGAGTAGTGATTTTGAGCCATATCTTCAATCAGCTCATATGCCTCATCTACAGTTTTATTCATAATGGACCCTCCAGCTGCAGCATCCACAGACTTACGGGTGCTGTAGATTAGTCCATTGTAGAAGGTATAGACTATAAGCTATTTCTCCAACCCATGGTGTGGGCATATTCTGAGGAGCTCTTTAAATCTTTTCCAAGCCTCATACAATGACTCACCATCTTTCTGAGCAAAAGTGGTGATCTGGTTCCTCAAATGGGCTGTCTTGCTCGGTGGGAAATACTTGGCCAGGAAAGCTTGAGAAAGCTGTTGCCAAGTGGTGATGGACCCAGATGGAAGAGAATGCAGCCATGCACAGGCCTTGTCCCTCAAGGAGAAAGGGAATAGTCTTAACCTGATGGCATATGAGGATACCCCATTCAGCTTCAAGGTGTCACAGTACTCCAAGAAGATTGACAAGTGGAGATTTGGGTCTTCAGTAGGTGACCCTCCAAATTGATTCTGCTGAACCATCTGCAAAAGAGAAGGCTTCAGTTCAAAGTTGTTAGCTTCAACTACTGGCCTGACTATGCTAGGACTCAGGCCATGTGTATCTGGGGCGGTGAAATCTTTAAGAGATCGGTTATCTCTCTCCCCCATTGTAGCTGCAGAATTTTCTTGTTACTGTATTCTTCTTCTCCTCCGGAGGGTGCGCTCAATTTTGGGGTCAAATTCAACAAGGACTTTGTCCCCTCTTTGCATATAATAGCCACACACCTATGAAGGATGAAAAAGGTGCAAAAACCAACAAAAGAAAATTATGCAGAAAAGAAAAAAAATAGAAAAGAAAATGATCTAGTCTAGCTATTTCGCAATATATCTAATATTGACGATTGCTCCCCGGCAACGGCTTCAAAAACTTGATGTGCTGTAAAGTTTTACCAAATAACCGCAAGCGCACGGTGTACCTATAGCTAGCCCGACGAGTACGGGTCGTATTCCACAGAGAGCAATGTCAACTACTAGAACGGTGCAAAACGAGCTATCTAGATCGATTTAAAGCGATAGAGAGTTTGTCACAATGAAATAGATGCAAATAACTAATTAAACAAAGTTTAGGGTTATGGTTCACCACACTTATGATACTCAACATCCAAATTATACCTCTAATTGCAATTATCTAGGTTATTGGGGATGGTTTAGCCTTAATTAACTAGCAATCTCTTTCAAGCATTACTAATCGTACCTAAGTCAATCCAATTGCCTACTTTCGTGGTTCTTAGTTCAACCTAGGTCCATTAAGTTCTATGTCAACCATAGAATACAATTAATCGGTTTTCTCGTGCCCATTAATTGATTCATTCCTAGAGAATCTCAAACTACTTTCGTGATTAAGAAATCCCTAATTAACCATTGGGTTCCGGCATTAGTTTTCACCTTTCAGTCCATCAACTAATATCCTAAGACGTGATAAATTGTTGGCCAAACATTCATCAACTCATATAACCAATGCATAATAGCCAATCCTAATTAACCATGGATAACAACAATTAGGGTTCCAATAATTCAATATACAGAGTGTATCATCACATCATAAGTGGGTTTACCAAAACCCTAGATCAAAACTACTCACACATTATCAAAACAAGAACCAGAACCATATTCATTGAACAATTCATAGCAATTCAATACAATTAAGAAGTAAAAGAACAAGTAAATGCAGAAGTAGGAAGATAGAACCTGATGTGCAGAAACATATAGATGAATTACAACCTTGAAAGCAATAAAATCAACTCTAGAACATCAAATCCTTCAAAGAACTATGTAAATACCTAATCTAAATGTGTTTCCTAAGGCTAGAAAGTGTTTTCCTAAGGTCTTCCACGGTTCCCCCCTTGTAGCTGCGGAACCCCAAGCCTATATATGGATTTGGGCATCCAAAACCCTAATTTTAGCACTCCTTACGGTCTCCGAAGCACGGCCGTGGTCTAGGACACGGCCTGGCCGTGCTTCTGGCTGGAATTTGGGGAGCTGCTGCAGCATCCGGCCACAGCACGGCCAAGCCGTGTTGCAGGCCACCAAGCACGGCCTGGCCGTGCTAGGGCCGTGCCACCCCAAATCGTCCGAATTTGCCAAAGTGTCGAACATGAAAGTTGTATCTCTATGTCTCTTCTTTCCACAGCCACCGGAATCACCTTAATCGGATCTATATTGAGGGAGATATGACTAAATTAGTAACCAAAGGTCAGAATTCGTCCCACTACACTGTGATCTTGAATTGAGAGCTCTGTAAGGCCATGAAATATCCCGAATTTGACTAAGTGTTCAACATTAAAGTTGTATATTATTGTGTTAGCTTTTCACACCAACTTGAATCACTTTGATTGGAGGTCATAAGACGGAGATATGCTCAAAACAATGCTAAAATGTCAAATGCTGGGGGCTGCCATGCTTCTTTTTGGTTGAATTTTGGTAAGCTTCCTCCTTGCTTCCTTCTCATCATGGTTCCATATTCTTTGGGGGGTTTCTCTTTTTTGGTTGGATTTGATGCATTTGGGGGTTTAGTTTTGAATTTGAGCTGGGTTTTGTTTTGGTATTATACTTAGTTTAATCTTTTGCACCAATTTCAGATGTTGGGTATTTTTTCCAAACCTCGAATAAGTGATTGAGTGGGTAATAGGATGACAAATGATGCTATTATTTGTTGTCACCTTATGGTTGTAGAGCTCATGTCATATGTTATCAGTTGGAAAGTTTGTTACAAAGGCAAAAACTTGCTCTTTTAAGATCAAGGTTTAGTATTGCAATTAAGACATGGACAGTAAGGTACTTGGTGGTGCTATGTTTTAAGCACATTGCGAAGATGCAAAAGCTAGCATCCAAGTCAAACATTTTTTTATTTTAATTTATTTTATTGGTGAGACGGATGAGCTAATTTAGTCATGCTTCTACTTGTGGGATTCAAGTTGTGGTCTTTGGTTTTATCTTTTATTCTAGTTTCTTCCTGCAGAATGCAACAAAGCAGTTTATAGTGCATTTGCTTTAATCATTTCCTCGTTTCATTTCTATTAAAAACAGAGGTGTTAAAAGCTGTTTGGATGACTTTTACCATTTTCATTTCCTCACAATTGGATGTGCATTTGTTGACATAGTGTTTCTAAAACATCTTGTATGAACAAGTTTATGATTCTTTTTCTTACTTAGTTTTATATTATGTTGGTATGAAATATGTCCTAGACCTAGTAAGCATTCTATGCAAATTTTGTGATTGGGTTTCTTCCATCTTTTGGTTTATAATTTTTATTTAGGCTATATGAAACAATCAGTAGGATTTATGAACTTGTTACTTGATTCTATAAGTGACTGAGTGATGCGCCCCTAGACCTTCGTCTTTCAATTATGTGAAAGGCATAAATTATTTAAAGTGTCACTTTATGTTTTGCATTCACAGCCATATCATACTTCCTACTCAGAGACCTCTGGGTACTATTTTTGCCATAATTGGGAAATTCTCTTGTAGAGTACTTTGGAATTTGGTCCTATCCATAGAATCTGTTGATGTTTATTGCATAGGACCTTTTTTTCTGGAACCTTCATCACTATGAGTGAAGACATGGGTTAATATTATAGGTTAGCTCATACATGACATGGTTTAATATTATATTTAAGTCTAGCTGCACAATTAGATTGAATATAGTACTGGATAAGTACATACCTTCTTCTTCAGTATCTTTACCATTTCATGTTAGATATCCTGATCAATGATATGCTATTTCTAAATGTAAATGATGGATGCAACATAAATGTAAATGATATAGTACTAGTAAATGTAAATGTAAATGATATATTCCATCCTATTGAATATAGTATTGGTTTTAGTAATAATCATGGATGCAACCTAAATGTAAATGATATCTTGCTCAATATTCTACTCAACATTCTACTATTGTTTCTCTTCTGCTTGAACTTGGATAGCCATGAGAAAGGAGATACATGAGAGATAAATAAGGGTCTAGATGAAGGTGGTGGAGAAGATTTTCTTCTACCCTAACTCATCATTTTGCCGCTGACAAGATAGAATTCTAGTGTTTTGACTTGGTTAAGGTTGGAAAGGAGAAATGAGCAGAAGAACTGAAATGCAGGATGCTAGTGGGAGAGAATCATAACAGTTAATTAGGAGGAGGGTTAGGGTGCTAAACAGGGATGTGGGTTTCTCACTGGTTTTTCTGCTGTATTTCAAAGGAGATTTTTGCTCAATTTTTGGGACTACTCGTCCACTTTTCCTCCATTTTTGTTTGTATTGGTAAATGATTTGTGACCTAGAGGGGACCTATTTTTAAGGCTCACGAAACAGCAATAGTATAGTAGCTAATTTATTGTTAATTTTTTTCCAGTTGTAGTGATATCCTGCTCAATATTCTACTATTGTTTCTCTTTTGCTTGAACTTGGACAGCCATAAGAAAGGAGATACATGAGAGATAAAGAAGGGTCTAGATGAAGGTGGTGGAGAAGATTTTATTCTACCCCAACTCCTCATTTTGATGTTGAAAACAAAGAATTCTAGTGTTTTAACTTGGTTAAGGTTGGAAAGGAGAAATAAGCAGAACTAAAATGCAGGATGCTAGTGGGAGAGAATTGTAGCAATTAATTAGGAGGAGGGTTAGGGTGTTAAACAGGGACGTGGGTTTCTCACTGGTTTTTCTGCTATATTTCAAAGGAGATTTTTGCTTAATTTCTGGGACCACTTGTCCATTTTTCCCCCATTTTTGTTTGTATTGGTAAATGATTTGTGACCAGGAGGGGACCTATTTTTTAGGCCCACGAAACAGCAATAGTATAGTAGATAAAAATGTTATTATTTTCCAGAACTTAGTACCTATTTTTTACTACATAACTTCCTTTCACATATGCAATTATTGCTAATTACTTATTAGTCAGATTTGATTATTTTTAAAATACAAGGAATAGTAGTGAAAACATATTACTCTAACTGTTGAAAAAAAATGGTGGTTGATCTCATAAGACAATGAATGGTTACTTATATATATATATATATATATATATATATATATATATATATATATATATATATATATATATATATATATATATATATAATGAGTAATTTCAAATTTATTTATTTAAATAAATAAAAATTCTACTATTGTTAATTTATTGTTAATTTTTTTCCAGTTGTAGTGATATCTTGCTCAATATTCTACTATTGTTTCTCTTATGCTTGAACTTGGACAGCCATGAGAAATGGATGCAACCTAAATGTTAATGATAGATATGTACCTTTATATGTTTACTATTAACTTTCATCTCCCATAATGTGGTTAAACAATGTGGATAGGTCAGAATTAAAGTTCATGAACCAACCAAGTTTTTTGTTCTTCACTATGATTTAAGTGAATTATAATATTATCTTAGTGTCTCTTACACCTTAAACTTAGAGATTATATATTAGATAGATTATTCCCTTCTTTATTATATCTCCTTAATGCAAAACTTGTTTGGAATAGTTTATACTTTCTTAGAGCATATAAGAAATTTCTTCCAACAAGTCTGAACATTGCCAACCAACAGTATAATACCTTGCCACCACAAAATGAATAAGGATACCACAATCCTACTCTAGACTAATATCTATTAGATGTTTATTCTAGATCAACTACAGGGCATAAATTAAAGATAATGCCTCAACAATTGAAAGATTAATAACATGAACTATTGCACAACCATCTAAAACAAAATCTGAAGAATTTTGACAAATAATTCCTATTCCAACCTACTTTGAAGAGCTATAAGAAGATCCATCAATATTAATTTTAAGTTGCCCAGTGAGAGAAGAAGTCCACTGGAAACACTTGGAAAACCCATTCACATCTTGCTTTCCATATAAAGAAACATGTAAAAGCAATAAGAAATTTGACCTTCTCATCCAAATCCTTCATTTAAACAAACATCTTAAAACACCATAAATCAAAAAGATCCACACACATATTTTCATTGCGAAATGATAAAGGATTAGCAAACTAGACCTTAATAACCCAACTACAAAGTAACAATATACGTCCATCTATAGTGAGGATGAATAAAATTGATTAGGTGGTAACTTTTTGGTAACTTTTTTATTTTGAAATTTTAGATGGAATGTATTTGATAGTATCCATGTTTTAGTCATTATTGACATTGTCATTAAATTCAAAGAAAGATGACTACCATTACAAAGTGGTTCACTTTTTTTTTGAAACAGAACCACAACCAATAGGTTATGGTTCACTTTATTTTTGGAATAGAATGAAGCCCAACTTTGAAGTACTAGAATTACAAAGTGGTTAATTATTTAGCAAAGTTGTATATTAATAGGACTTTGATGATGGCTAATGGATGGTTTCCCATTGAAGAGCATAACATGAAATTTTTCATCCTTATTAAGTCTAAAGTTGTAGGCCCTCATTCTATACTATTTTGTTGGAACCTTATCTAGAGTTCTAGACCAATGGTTTGAACTCATTTCTTTGTTGGATCATCTATGCATGCAAGACCAGTGATATTGCATGCTCTCTTACATAACAAGTTTTCTTCCTAGGATTCTGATAAATGAACGTGATCTTAACTACCTCTTTGTATTTATCTTTCTCTAATAGTTTTGGAAACATGTGTCCATTTTTTGTACATTTGGCAACACAATTCCATTTTATTTCAGCACTATATATACACTTTATTGTGCCTAAGTATTTTGTTATTTTTCTTTTCCAATTGCTCACTTTGACTCTGGCCAAAATTGTAGGAAATTTAATAGATAAGAGTTGGTTGAAAATTAGAAATAGAGCCGATCGAAGGTACACAAAAGGAGTGGATGAATTTCTTGAGTGGGCATACAGTCAACCCAGGGTGGGCAGTAGAATAAGGTGCCTATGTAAAAAATGTAGAAACGTGGTGTTCAAGGTTAGATATGAAGTACGGTTTGATATGTTAAAGAATGGTTTTTGGCAATCTTACGAGGTTTGGGATCACCATGGAGAAGTTGCAGGGACAACTTCATATCCCATTGATGAAGGGAATGCTCATTTAGAAGACTTTGTTGAGGTGGATAATATTACTGTAATGATACACGATGCATATGGAGTTGTAAACATAGAGGAGATGAATATTAATGTAGAAAACAATGAAGAGCCAAATTTTCATGCAAAAAAGTTTTATCAATTATTGCAAGATGCCAAAACAAGTCTATATCCAAGTTGTGAGAATGTGTCAAAGTTATCGTTCATTATTAAGCTATTTAATTTAAAGTGTCTTAATCATTTGAGCAATAAGTCTGTGGACATGTTGTTAGACTTATTTAAAGAAGTACTGCCAGAGGGTGTCCAAGTACATAATTCCTATTACGAAGCCAAGAAGATTGTTCAAGACTTGAGGTTAGACTACACAAAAATAGATGCATGTCAGAATGACTGCATTCTATACAGGAAAGAACATGCTACTACACAATCATGCCCTACGTACAAATTGTCTAGATGGAAATCAAATAGGCAGATAGGTAAAAAAGAAGCACACAAAGTGTTGCGATATTTTCCAATAAAACCTAGGTTGCAAAGACTATACATGGCAACACACACTGCAAAAGACATGAGATGGCATAGAGAGGAACGTGTAGATGATGGTGTGTTAAGGCACCCAGCTGACTCTATTGCTTGGAAGTCTTTTGATGAGCAATATCCTAATTTCTCAATGGATCCTAGAAATGTTAGGATGGGGTTAGCAAGTGATGGGTTCCAACCATATGGAAATATGAGTGCCAACCATAGTATTTGGCCAGTTGTTATTGTGCCATATAACTTAGCCCCTTGGAAATGTATGAAACAACCGTGCTTTATGATGACATTTCTTATCCCAGGCCCTAAGTCTCCAGGAGACGATATAGATGTATATTTAGAACCAATGATTGATGAACTTAAAGAATTATGGGAGGTGGGAGTGGAGACGTATGATGCTTATTCACAGTCAAATTTCAATATACGAGCTGTAATCATGTGGACAATAAATGATTTTCCTGCGTATGGCAATCTTACAGGTTGGTCAACAAAAGGAAAATTGGCATGTCCTTGTTACAACAAAGATACTCACTCCGTATCATTAAAAAGCAAATTATGTTATATGGGCCATCGTCGTTTCTTGCCAGCTAATCATCTTTGGCGGCAGAATAGGAGGGCATTTAATGGTAAAGTGGAAATCAATGACGTACCGACGTCTTTAACTGGTGAGGAAGTGCTTCAACAACTAGAACTCTTACCCAATGTGACGTTTGGAAAAGGGAAGAAGCGAACGCGCGACCAGTCAACTGTTGCTTATAATTAGAAGAAGAAGAGCATATTCTTCCAACTGCCTGATTGGAGCACACTTTTACTGCGACATAATCTTGATGTCATGCATATTGAGAGAAATGTGTCAGACAACATTGTGACAACGGTGATGGATATGGCTGGAAAGACGAAGGACACAGTGAAGAGCCGCTACGATTTGGTGGACATGGGAATTAGGCCAGGTTTACACCTTGTTGAGCAAGGAAATAATATTTTACTACCAGCGGCATCTTATGTGTTATCACCACAAGAGAAGTTGAAGGTCTGCAACTTTTTTGCCCAGTTAAAAGTTCCTGATGCATTCTCTTCAAACATTTCAAGATGTGTCAATTGGGCAGAGAGAAAGATATATGGACTAAAGTGTCACAACCATCACATATTATTGCAAGAGGTATTTTCAGTTGCGATTCGTGGGTTGTTGCCTAAGGAGGTGAGTGATCCTATAGTGGAGTTGGCGCAATTTTTCAAGATTTTGTGGTCAAAATGCTTAACCATAGAAGACTTGGATTCAATTGAAAAACAAACAGATTCTATGCAAATTGGAAACTGTGTTTCTTCCAGCATTCTTTGATGTCATGGTCCATCTTCCTGTCCACTTAGCAAGAGAGGCAAAGATTGCAGGGCCTGTCCAATATCGTTGGATGTATTCAATTGAGAGGTAACACTAGCAAACCTATACTAATTTATTAAGCTACATTGACTACTAAACTCAAATAATTTTGACTTGCATTTATAGGTATCTACGGACATTGAAATCATATGTTCGTAATAAAGCTTATCCTGAAGGCTCAATTGCTGAAGGCTATTTAATTGATGAAAGCTTGATATTATGCTCAAGATATTTGAGCAATATTCCAATAAAATTCAATAGAGCTATAAGGAATGATGATGAAAATATGACAACTTCTACGAGATCAATATTTGCCCTAAGTGGACAATTAAGAGGTGCTGCCAAAGCAACTTTACTATCTAACAAAGAATTTGATCAAGCGTGTCTATACGTGCTACAAAATAATGAAAAAGTTTGGCCGTTCATAGAGTACATATATTATACTTTGTTGACAATTAAATTATTGGTAAACCAAACTCTAATAGATGTAACAACACAATTTGTAGAGAGCACAAAAGGGAGCTTCAGATACATGCATCAAATGTTGATTCAAGGCATATTAAAGAGTTTTCTCATTGGTTTAATCGCCTAGTAAGTGTCTTTTAATTAGGTCAACTAGTGCATTATATTATATGTCATGTCATGACCTTCCAATGTTGTTAATTTTTTATAGGTTACGAAGCTAGGTTCACATTGGCAAGGAGACGATGAGCTACTTAGTTTAGCCATTGGTCTTCAAAAAGTAGTATACAGATATACAATAATTTTCGTCAATGGGTTTAGATTTCATACTAGAGACCGTGAAGCTTAAAGAAAAACTCAAAATAGCGGAGTCCTTGTGAGGGGAGATGATTCAGATCTTGAGAAAGAATATTATGGCATCCTCGAGAATATTTATGAGTTCTCTTACGTGGGGGATAGGAAAATACATCTCTTTAAGTGTCATTGGTGGGATATTGCTTATTTAGGAAGGGGATATAAAGTCGACAGATATGGATATACGAGTGTGAATTCTCGTTCTTCACTGAATACAAATGAGCCATTTGTCATGGCATCTCAAGCAGAACAAATATTCTATTTGAATGATATTGTCGATCGAGATTGGCTTGTTGTTGTGAAAACAAGTCCCCGTGACCTTTATAACATGCCTTGTGAAAAGGATGTAGGTGAAGAATTATCTATTGAAGATGCTTACTAACAGGATGAGGTTGAATGTAATGAGTTCATTCACAATGATGATCAGAATGACATTGCAGTAGTATTATTGCGAGAGGATATTCAACCTCAAAGTGTTAGTCACTAGAGTGAGGGAAGAAGTGTCAGGGAAGTTGATTTCATCAATGACGATGAAGAAGATCAAATCATGGACACAGAAAGTGATGAAGGAGACTTTTTATCTGAAGAATCTATTTGAAGACTTAGTGTTGGCGCATTGTTGCTATATATACATATAATTTATAGCTTTGTATTGAATTCTTCACACATTTTGTTTTGTATTGAATTCTACATTGTTTTGTATTGAATTCCACATTGTTTGGTATTGAATTGTTTGCATTTTTAGCCTAAGGAGGTGTTTAACTGACATGATTTGTTTATTTGCAGTAAGTTAATATTTAATCATGGCAGGAAGAGGAAGAGGTGGACAAGGTGGTCGTGGGTGCAGACGTATCACACAGGATAATTGTAACGACGAAACCCCACTGCCGAGCATAGAGCCCCACCATGGGGAGACAGAGGCACAACTCACTACACCTACTTCTCGGCGTCCAATTAGTAGTGCAGGTATGTAAAGAATTTTTTTTAGCAACAATTAGTTATCGATCAAGGGATCTCGGTGTTCAATTATGTGCCTAATATCCTAGTTTTTTGTGATTCACAGCTTCTTGCAGTATAAGTCGAAATGTTAGGGGATCATACAAATGTATTACTGTAGACTCAAAGACAAAAAATTCAAATTGTGATCCCTGACGATATCGTTCGAGCTATGGGAGAAGGATTAAGGGAGCTCGTCAATTACATTGGGCACATCGTACGAGGCACTTATCCTTTGAAAAAGAGGGACTGGACTAAAATTTGGGAACAATGTGGTGAACAGGTCTTGATGCAAGTGAAGGTAAAAACTAGCATAATTGTTTATTGTACACATATCCATATACACTTCTCTACTTTAACATCTTTGAGTTTATTATTGTAGGACAAATTTGAAGTCGGTGCAAGTATGCAGTGGCGATTTGATGCATTTATCAATGCCACTTCGCAACGATTATACAAAAATTGGAGGAGTCACTTGCACGTCTTGTACTCCAAGTACAACACAAATGAGGAAAGACTAGCACATCCACCTCCCACGGTCAATGATGATGAATGGAAGTACTTAATCAGTTTTTTTGGCTCAGATGGCTTTAAGGTATTATGTAATACCATATTTAAAGAGCGATCTAATATGAAATGTGTAACACAACTAAATATGAAATGAAATGCAGGGCAAAAGCTCAACAAATGCACAGAACAGGGCCAAGCAAACAACAAAACATACGTTTGGTTCTCGTTCATTTGCAGAAGTTGAAGAATTAACGGTGAAACTTTAGAATAACTTATTCTCATATATAACATTATATGAATGTTTTATTCATCATTGGGTGGCAATTATATTTGATTGTAGAGAAATCCTAAAACTGGAGAGAATGCTCTAATTGACTAGATATGGGAGCTGCAACATACTCGTAAGAATAAAGAAGGGGAAGTTATATGGTCAGATACAAAGTCTCAGGAAGTTCATGTATATTTAAATTTTATTAATTTATACAAATTGTAGTTTATATTTCTTCTTGTTATTCTAAATATTTAGTTGCTTTAAACATAGGTCCAATTGAAAGAGATTATAGCCAAGCAATCTGAAGAAGACACTCCTGGTCTGAGCAATGAGCAAATGTTGTCACAAGTTCTCGGTCAATGGTCTGGTTACTTTCTCGGTAAAGGATATGGGCTAAACCTCCCACTAAGAGAGCTGTTAACCAAATCACTCCCCAACACCTTGAAGAGCAAGAGAAGAAAATACATGAAAAGGTTGCAATAGAACTACACGAAGAAATGAGATTACGAGAAGAAAGGATGCAAGCACAGTTTGAGGAAAGACTACAGTCACAGATGACCTCTTTAATCACATCTCTCCAACAGGTACTAATATCCATATACACTTTTTGAATTTAATAGTTTAGTCATTTGTATACACTATGATTGAAATTAAATTTTACTTTTTTGGTCTCTACCTCTCTTTCCTTTGGGGTTGAGGAATGATGGTCAGTTATGCCTTTTATACATATATGATGGCTGGTACGTAGCAAAAATCTCAGAGAGATTTGTGAAGAAGTAAATGTATAAACTTCTGTCAACAACTAGTTTTCGAATTTCTGTGGATGCCAATTATCTGAAATTTTATTATAACAATGCCTCCTTGTATTAATATTCATAAAAGCTGCCTATATATGATGGCTGGTACATAGCAACAATTTTAGAAGCTTGTCTGGATGTTTTAAAATGTTACTGTTGATGGTTGGTTTTTGATGGCTGGATATTGCTCTTAATGGATGGTTTTTTATGACTAGATATTGCTTTTGATGGTTGATTTTTTATGATTAAATATTGCTCTTGATGGTTGATTTTTTATGATTGGATATTGCTTTTGATAGCTGGTTTTTTTCTGGTTTTTTATATTGCTCTTGATGGCTGGTTTTTTATGACTGAATATTGCTCTTGATGGCTGATTTTTTATGACTGAATATTGCTCTTGATGGCTGATTTTTTATGACTGGATATTGCTCTTGATGACTGGGTTTTTATGATTGGATATTGCTCTTAATGGCTGGTTTTTTCTGGTTTTTTATGCTATACTTGTATATATGATTTACTTCACATCTGTTGGGCTATTTAATTTAATTCTTGTTGTTACTTTTGTCTTAATTTGATGTACTACCGGCTTCACTCTCCTAATTATGTGATGTGTTCTACAATTACCTTTTCTACTTTCATATGTATATTATCATCTGTTCTTAAACTATTTTGTAATTATGTGCTTGAGTTTCAATTGACTTGGTTAAAGGGGAAGGAAAGGTAAACTTGAGGAACCTATGGTTAAGAACCTATATTACTATACTCGTACATATGATCTACTGTACATCTGCTGGGTTAACAGTTTCAGGAACATATTCAAGTACAAGATTCAAGCATACACAAAATAATATGTTGGCATTTAAGGATATCATATTTTGGGCGTTCATATTTCATTTGTTTTCAAATTTATCAATATTTGTTATATATGGTCTAATAATTGAATTAAGTTGAACACCCTGATCATTCGAGTGAGTGAAGAAGTTTTAAAAAATAAAAGAAGAATCGTAGACATGTATAATAATTTATATGAAGCATGAGTGATAAGCAATTAGAATATTTTTTATTGTCTACATATAATATGTTGCCTTTCAAAGAAGAGAAGAAAATAAAGAAAGGAAAGTAATGGTAATATTTTGACATGTATGTCTGTTGGCCATGCATGGCTTACAAGTAGGCATTCAATATGTACCTGAAAGCATTTTTCATCTCTTGAGGAGTTTTTCCTGAGTTAAGGGCAATGTTGGTTTTATATATCTTACTTAGATGCTCTGGTTTTTTCTCCCTTGGTTGAGCTTGATTGACATATTTGTTAAGTGTCATATGTGATATTAATTTTGTTGAATTTGGTAATATTTAATATTTTCATGATTTTCTTCATGTTATAGGTTTTATTTATTTGTTTACATTAAATTTGTCAAGTTATATATTAATTTTTTACCGTGATATGGACAGGGACAAATTCCATTGGGCCTTATAGGTAGTGCTGCACCAAGTTAATTATTTTTAATTTGTTGATATCGACTTCAGTCGTCACTAATTATAAAAATTATACTTTTAGTGACGACTTTAGTCGTCACTAAATCTATTTTCAGTGGTGACTTTGAAGAAGTTGCCACTAAAAGGGTCGACCAAACGATGAAATTTTTTACTCTATAATAGACATTTTCAGTGACGACATCTCATAGTCGTCACTGAAACCTGTATTTAGTGACAACTATTGTCGTCACTGAAACACCCTTTCAGTGACGACCATTCGAGGTCGCCATTGAAACCTAACATTCAGTGACGAAATTTGGACTTTCAGTGACGACTTTTGTTACCACTAAATTCCTATTTTGTTGTAGTGTATAATTATGTATATTGAAAACTTGTAAACGTATGATATTTTCTGGATATGTGATATTGTGAAGTTGTATGCAAATAAATAAGGATAAAATTATCTGTTAGTTGTGTTATTCACGTTCCAATAAATTGAGGTGTGACAGCATCTATGCATGATAGTCCAATCCGTCGATGTGCCTAGCGTGCCTTGCGAAGCTCCTCATGCTCGCCCGCAGCATATATGTTCTGGGTTGTCATTATAAAAAAAATTAAGGTTACGTTTTAACTAGCTATATCTTTTGGTTGAGTAGTAAGTGTTTTTCTAAAAAATTTATAAATAAAAATATTTTAGAATAACAAATAGTTTTGTAAAAAAAAATCTTATTTATTTGATAAATAAAATTCTGTCAAAAAATATTCTTTTGTTTGAACTATATAGAAAAATTTTCTCATAACTATATATTAGCAACTATTAATAATGCAAATATATATATGTATATATATTTGGTAGACTTGGCAACAATTGCAGCGGTGGCTTTCAATAAATGCAATATAAATCTAATGTGTAATAAGAATAAATCTAATCAGTAAAGTTTATCTCTTAAAACCTTTTAACATTAACATTCACTTAATTATTCAATATAAAGACTAATACAACTTTTAGTATGTAATAATACCATTCACTTAATTATTCAAGTGATTGTTATTGTACAATTCTCATTCACACCAATTATAATTTCTTTTCGGTACATAAAAAAGAATAAGAGCATACCCGCTAAAAGCAAAGGAAAGATGCCTATATTGATTCCAAATAAAAAGAGCTTCCAACTGATTTACACCAGCCTTGGTCAAAGCGCATATACAAAAATTCCCTTCTCTCAATGTGTGATAGAGGAACATATCTCAATCCCCTTTGATATCTATTACTAGAGTTTATGTAAGATGTTATGATATATCTAACTTGAATAAGTGAGAAAGATCTTAAATGTTATATATATATATATATATATATATATATATATATATATATATATATATATATATATATATATATATATATATATATATATATATATATATATATAAGTTCGCAATCTTCATCTTATAAATTAACTTTTAAAATAGAGTTAAGTAAGTCAATATCATATAATATCAAAATTTACTCTTGACTAATAGATAGAAACCAAAAAAATTACAATTATTAAATTTGAATTGATTATTATTAGAATAAACTCAATCAACTGAGTATGATTAAGATCAACCTAACTAACTGAATAGTATGAGCTATAAAGAGAATCTCACTAATCATATGTGCCTTCTTAACATTGGTAAGCAAATAATGAATTGATAAATGAAGCGACAAAAGCAAAGAATGTTGTTTTCAAAGACCATTTGTAGCATAAAGGAAGCTTAACAAAGAACCTTTCCTTTTCGAGTGAGGAAAGTCACTCCACTGAGAAAATATATCAATACATTCAGCCTAATTCCTCCAAAGTGACAGAAAAGGGAAATATAAAACTGACGCACAAAAAACCACACAAAATGACAACGCAAAGAACATTCTCCTATCTTTACTGCTAACCGAGTATGATGTCACCTCCTTCTAAGGGCCTACCAGCGTATCATCCTCTTCCAGCATAGTAGTCTGGTGCCCAGAATGGTAGTTTTGGACTGTTAGCCCAATTTTCAAATAAATATTTATTTTTATCTTCTATTTAAAATTAAGGACATTTCAATTTCTTTTTGCCGAGCCAACATTTACTTATTATTATTGTATTTTATTTACTCAGTCATCCGACCCAAAGACAACTCATGTTAATTAAAACATGAGTCATCCAAGGTAAGGAGGATAACTTGCGTTGAAAAATTTGAAGTGAGTCATCCTTATTTTTGACGACTCACTTTTTATTTTATTTTTAATTGTTATCCAATTAAATAAGAGTAAGAATATGAAAAAAGCAGATTCTCCACCAATCAAAACCATTTTATCCCTCCCTCTTCCTCCTCTACTCATCTTCCTTCATTTTCCCTTCTTTCTTTGGTCGTTGCTTCTTCCTTCTCAAAAAGTGTCATTTTAGTAAATTTAGTAACGTGAGAAAAAATTACTATTGCTAGTAATTTTAGAATTTTATTTATTATATATTTAGTAATTTTTAAAAATGTAGAACCATTGCTAATAATTCTATTGATTTATTTAAACTTTTGTTGTAGTTATTTTAAGATTTTTGTAGTTAGAAATGTTTGAAAAATCTTTGAAAAAGTTAGGAATTTAGCAAATATTTAGCTTGAATATTTAGCAAATATTGGTAGAAAAAATATTTTCAAATGTTAGCTTGACTATTTAGCTAAATATTAGTACTCCACATGATATTAGATAAAATTTAATTTTGACGTTATTTTTGTCACTTTGATATTTGAAATGTATATCTATTGTTGTCATTAGTTCTCTAGAATTCTATGTTAGTAGACAAAATTGGTTTTGGTGCTAATTTTGAGCCTGCACTAACATTTAATTCCTCGTTGTATGATAAAACACGAGTGAAAAATATCATTTGTATGTTTATCCAAATGCGAAAATAGCTCAGGAACCCAATGGCACCACCATTAAGTTGACACAGCTAAGATGACAAGAGTTGATGATGAGGTATGTATAGATAGTCTGAAGTTGTTGATTCACCAACAGTAAGACTTTCGTCACTTCAAAGAGTTGCACGTATGATTTATAAACTACCTGTCTCTTCCAAAAATTTTTTTACTACTATGG
This sequence comes from Gleditsia sinensis, assembly GCA_037074535.1. NCBI lineage: Eukaryota > Viridiplantae > Streptophyta > Magnoliopsida > Fabales > Fabaceae > Gleditsia > Gleditsia sinensis. Next base: position 34,944,725 of record CM073467.1, on the reverse strand, counting down.
ATTTAAATTATGATGAGAATGTTCAAGAGATGGTTTATTGTCACTCACAAAATTCCTCCCTTACAATGATGGACGTGTGTGCAACGATAAACACAATAGAGATCGACTTGAACGAATAGATTGATTTGAATGAAGAAATTGACTTGAATGCTTATGAGTAATAGCAATTCTTTGGGTCATTTGGAGCCTTGCTTGATTCTAAATATCCCAACTCAAGTCACCGCAATGTTGATTTATATTCCAGGTTGGAGCTCGTCTCATCGCATTCACAACTTGGTTTACTTTATTCACCTCTAAAAGATGTGTTAGATGATACATGTAGGGAAGATGACATTAATGATAAGGATGCAAATGACATTATTTCTTCAGATGAGGGAGATGAGAGTATTATTGAGGCCCATGCTTGAGATCCTTCTTCATTGTATGCCCCATCATGTCTTCTTTTGTCACAAATGAATACTAGAAAATGTAATAAACCTGAGATACCAGAGATAGTGAAAGCTGGCACTTGGAATGGTGATGAAGAAATATCTGCCAACTTACTATTTCTAAGTAAGAAGGTATTTGTGACAACGTTTAAAATGTATTCAATTAAAAGAAGTCACACCTTCAAAGTTATTAAGTCTACATTCAACTATCTTGATATTAGGTGTCCAAATTATGCTCATGGATGCAATTAGAAGGTGCGTGCACACCTTAAAGCAACTCAAACTATGGAGGATTAATAAATACAGTGGGCCATATACTTGTGTAGCTACATCAATATCCCAAGATAATCACAGCTTAGATTCTAATTGTAACACCCCTCAGTTTTAAATGGTTATGTTATGTTTCAAAAAATAGTGTTTTACCTTAAGCTAACGTTGAGATCCTAGCGTCGCAACGCTGGCCTATTTTGAAGGCCATGTAGAGTTTGTAGCAAGTTTTCTTTACAAATAGGCCAGTGTTGTGACACCATCCATTTCCACAACGATAGCTTCCCTAGAGTCCCAGTTTAGTATCTAAAATTGTTACCATCATGAAGCTAGAAAGTAAAGGTCATTATGTCGGATTATGAGTTACTGTTCTAAAAGTTGAGAAGGTTCAATGTCGTGATGCTAGAAGCAAAGAATACAGAATTTGGTTTTTGAAACACCTAGTGCTGTGATAGCAGCTCACCAGTGCTGTGACTGGGGAGGTTCTAGTTATGCTCGTCATTTTTGCCTTTTGTTTCTCTCTCTAGATTTCTTATCTCTCCCTAAGATTTTCAACCATCTAGACCTTCAATCGTGACACCTAGAGTATTGTTGGATTCATGGTGAAGAATGCTACAATTTGGATTCATTGGTTTCATTAGAAAATTGTCATAATTTAAAGTTGTCAAAAATCTAAAGAGTAAATTCTAAGGAGATAAGCTTCGAATAAGCATGTTTAGACACATCTAAATGAAAAACTAACACCATAAATAGTCTTAGAAGTAGCCAAAACCTTAAGGTTCAAAGTTTCACAGCCATATGATATCTTTTTGCCTGGTGCGAATAGTATTTTCAACTTATGTGAACAGTACTTTTGTTAACTAACCTTCCAACGTTGTTTTCTAGGTTTTTGGATGTCCTAAACTCAATTCAGAAGTTTGTTTCATTCATTTTGGCCTCGAAAGTTGGTGTAAGCGTCAACCAATTCGGAACCTATAGCCTTGTGAGTAGATAACATATACTACAGCATGTTCTTAATATCGTATCAATTTCAAAGCTATGTTTTAAATGCTTTGTGAATATATTTGGTAAATTGGAGTTTTCTTATGTAGATATCTATTTTAATTTTTTTGTTTCGGTATTAAGCATTTACTGATTCCATTATAGAACCACTAGGACACAAGACAAGCATCCCTTGTAAATTGTTCTGAATTGTAAATGAGTTTTAAACTATCGAAAAGAGTTGAATTTGGGTTATGTTATAGATATTGGTTATTGAACTTTTGAATTCTTGTTACATTTAAGATTTTGGTTTATAATATGGAATTAATATGTGTCTATTGATTACTAAAGAGCGTGTTCATTTATCAAATGGTTTAAGATTTCTTTAATTTGAATTAAAAGTTTGAGTTATTATTTCTAAAAATGGAAGTTTTGTTTAACAGTAACTTGTTTGACTTGAGGTATAGGGGTTATCCGAGATTAGAAAGAACTTACTATTTTGATAAGTTTTGAATATGAATAACTGATATATATATATATATATATATATATATATAAACAATGACTTTTTATGATTCGGAACCATATTAAATTTTGTTATGATAACGTGGGTGATCCATACAAACTTCACATCTCGTGTGGCCAATATATTATTGTTTCTAAATTTTTGTTACGAAGTCTTTACGAATTTGAATATGATTTTGATAATAGAGATTAAATAGATGTGATTATGAAATTATTTTTCATATACGATTTTGATGAAGATTTTTTTCAAAAATATTATTTGCTAAGCAACAATAAATATTAACCTTGGTGCATTTTGAAATCCCAACTTGCAAGGATGTTGTTAATCTTGTATGTCGTCTAACACACATGATTGATCCGTAAAGAAGTGGTGCAATGCCTTCTATTTTTATTAGGCAGAATGCCTTTTTGTTTGATCTAAATTGTAATTATCCTCCCTTTTGTTAAAATATATTTATTAACTGCTATAACTTTTGATTGAGATTCCATTCTAATTGCTTGTAATGCGAAAGTTTTGATTTATTTTGAACTATATTTGATATAAGTTGGGGTATTTTAGATATATGATAGTTTATTATAGTAGATATGAAGCATAATGTTATGTGTATATGTGTCTAATGAGCAGTGTTTATATATATATAGTAGGAACTATTGTTTCTATTGGATTGTTTTAAATAATGTATTTTATTTTATTTTACCTCATTTTATTCATATTAACAAAGCCTCATAAGTTTACAAAATTTTAAACTTATGTTTTTTTATTAAAAACTATAGCACTTTTATATTCATTATAAAATATTTTATATAATTTCTGTTATAAATTCTATATGACTTTAAATATAAACTTTATATGTTTGTATTTCGCCGAGACTTAAATATTTGTTTTAAATATAATTATTTTCTTGATTTATAATTTTGCCAAGAAGACTATTGATATTCATTGGATTGATTTAATAAACTTATAATCTTTATTATAACTGTATCCTTTGGATTTATGAATAGATTGATTATGGTTTCTTCTCTAAGCTACTATTCTTTTATTAAATCATATTTTAAACTAAAAAGAAGAAGCAATTTCCTATATATTTATAAGCTGTTATTGGGAATGAGAACCACTTTAAAACAAAAATGATAATATGATTTTTTTTCCCAAATGATTTTGCTATAGAATAAATTTAAAATGATTTAACTCAAGACAATTATAAAATATGTTATATGGAATTAACTTATTTTCTATTTTCTTGTGAAAAAGGAACTCTTTGGAGTATGAAGTTGGGTAAACCTTTTACAAGATTGTGTTTCTTAATATAGTTATTTTCTTCAAAATTGTGGTTTCCATAAGAGTAGAACTGTTATGTTTCCTAACAAGATTATTTATTTGATTTGATAAAAATGTCAATCTTTAATGTTTTTCTAAAGTATTCTTTTATATGTGTGTGTGTGTGTGATTTTGTGGGAAAAAAAACTTGTATGCACCGCTTGTCTTATTTCACTATTGCATATTTTACTTGCTCTCTAAGTTGTAAGGCTCATCCCCTCTCTTTCCATGTTTTTTGGATAGCGTATGATCGGATTCATTCACTGCAACGTTTAGGCTAGTCTTAGTGAGCCCAACTTATTTTATTGGGCTAAATTATTTGTTCATCTGTATTGATTATTATATTTTAGTGTATGCTCGTTTACCACATATAAGATTTTTATTTCTATTGTATATATGTTATGTTGTTTACGATAGATGATTTTGTATAATAACAAGAATGATGTTTTCAAACATGTTTGAATATTAGTTTTGATTTTTGAAAATGATTTATGTAATCAGTGGACCTTTTTCCATGTAAGTTTATGCATATGTTTTATATGTAATTAGATTTGATATATGATATTCTTTTATGTGAAAAGAAAAGTTTTCAACTTACGTTAGTTACACATTTATAATTTTTGAGGAAACAAATTTTTATAAATGTTTGATGTCTTATTGCTTTTAAAAGAAGTTAATTTTGAAAATTGTGCTTTGTTATGTTAAGCTTAAGGCTTACGAGATATTACCTTTATTATCGTGCCAGTTACGTACTCATTGTCACCTTAATATTATTGCTTCCTACATAATGGGCATGGTGGGCAAGTCACCTCATGTTTCAATTGTACAAATCATACAAAAAATAAAAAACCAATTCAGTTACATAGTGCCATACAAAAAGACTAGAAGGGAAAAACAAAAGGCAATTGCAGTTATATATGGAAATTGGGAGGAATCCTATGGTTTATTGCCTAGATGGATGGTTGTTGTTTAACAATAGATGCCTGGCACTATCTTTAAATTTTGTACGATAGAGAATGAGATAGATCATTTACGATGGGTTATTTTAGCATATTTTGATTTATGTAGTCAATCCCATTTAGTAAAAAACATTTAGTTTATTGTTATTGTTGTTGTTATAAAGTATGAGATAGATGGGATAAGAGATAACAAGGTTTTCTTCCATCGTGTTCTGAGCTTTCAAACTATGTATTGATGCCATGGACTATTTGAAGCCAATAATTCAAATTAATAGAACATTTTGTACGAAGAATGTTGTAACACTCTATTTATGGCTATAAGTCAAGATGTTAATTGAAACGTGGCACCTTTTACATTTACAGTTTTGGAAGGAGAGACAAAGAAAGCATGGCATGATTTTTAGAGTTACTTCATTGCTACATTGTTTGGGAGAGAAATCAATTATGTTTAATCTCATATAGAAATGCATCAATTCTAGTAGCTATTGCTAGTAAGCAGGTCAGCTTACAGTCTCCAGTTGTACACAATATATTTTGCATTCAACACTTAGCATGCAATCTAAATATAAGAATCAATAACAAGGATGTGAAGTCATTGTTCATTAATATTGGTAAGACTTGTACTAACTTCATATTTTTGTACATGCATTTGTCATTTGAATGATCATTACATACGCAATATTCAGGTTACTAGTACCAAAAGCACTTTGTGGAATAATAGCTAGAAGAGTTGTGAGCTTTACATTATTATGTAGGAGAGTTTATCAACAAGATCCTAAGACATTAGTGTTGCTTTGTGTACAATGAAGGGCGGTGCTATGGACACATGACAACAAAATTAGCAAAGTGTGTAAATGCAATCCTTAAAGGAACTAGAAGTCTACTAATTACTGTGTTAGTCCAAGCCACTATATACAAGCTTGCTTCCTATTTTGTAGACAAAAGCAAGTCAACAATTGCATAGAAGAAGGTAGAGAAGACATATTGTAAGGAATTCAGGGATAGGTTGTGAAAGAATGAAATTAGATCTTTGGCATGTTTTGTGTGCCAATTCGATAGGGAAAATTCTTTATTTCAGGGGATACATGAACCTTTTAATAAAAAGTTTCAACAATTTAGAAGCTTAGGCAAAGTAAGATTGGGTGATCAATATTGTGATTGTAGGGAGTTTTAGGCGCTGCAGTGTCCATGAGATCTAGGCATTGTGGTATCCATGTTGTCACATGGTTGTTGTATGTACTTATGCGTCTTACAATTACAAGATTTACATATATCCCATTAATTTATAAGCTAGATACTATTGCAAATACCTCTAGGGGGCACTTCATGCCTATTGGGGGGGAAACAATACTGGCCAGCTGCTTCTAACCCTACCATGGTGCCAAATCCCACGATGCTGTGAGAGAAGGAAAGGCCAAAATCCAAGCAAATGCTAAACGACATGGACTGAAAAGAGAAAGGGGAGAGAATAAAACGTGGGTTATGTAGATAGCTAGGACATAATCACACAAGATGCTTTTCTCGTGGAAAATAGGATTAATGTATTTTTTTTGTCTTGTATTCCATTGTTTATTTTCACATAATATGAATTTCTTATGTGGCATTTGTATTCACAATTTTGAAATCATGTTGCAAATTAAGAATATATAGCAAATGGATGCTATGCTTTATGTTCAATCTAGGCCACTTGATACCCTACATCAATCATTTCAAGATATCCTCTATGAACTTCAATATAAGCCATTTCAGTTTCAAGCCAACTCTACCTACCCAAGACATACTTGTACCTTTCCTTGAGGTGGGTAAACAAAGAACCCATCCTCGAGGGATTGCATGTAGCAGGAGACTATAGCCTCATGTTATTGATGAGCAATTCTCAAGCCTTTGGATTTGGTCATCCATTATATTCATCGCCTTTAGTACAAAATTTTCTCCGAGTTATCATCTGACAATATCTTGCTCCATCCACATACGTCGAGGGACCTTTGTATATGCAATCGTATGTCTCTGAACCATCTAGCTTCAGTTCTTCACCTTATCGTCCTACTATTGATTTTCAAGTTGTAGATTTAAAGAAAGAGGATGATACATATGATCATTCAAACCTAGTTATTGAACTGAAAAATAGAGCATCTTGATCATGATAATGTGATGAGATAATTTTCTGTCAATTTCTATCCGCTCCTGTTTTAGTGACCAGTGCATAACTGAATAAAATTTATTTAAGTGGGTTTACTCATCCTTTCCCAACAGCAACCAGTGCATAGCTATATATATTTTCTCATCGTCATTCTCTCTCAACCCTTTCTGCTTGTCATGATAGTCCTTAAGTCTTTCTTCGCTTGTCATCATCTCACCGTGGTTCTCTCTACAGTGAATGTTATTATTCTAACTATGAATGCTCTCTACTGTCAAATCTCCTCTCCCTTGCTATTGGTGTTTCCTTATTTTAGAAAAGGAACCAAATTTTTTTTCAACAAAAATAGTTGAAAAGGCTGCATGTCAAACTTATTTTCAACTTAGGGATGCCATGTGAACTTCAAATGGACAACATGGATGCCACATCAACTTTAATGGTAATTGGAGTAACAAAGTTATTGAAAAAGACTAAAGTGGCCATGTCTTAAAAGTTAAGGAATTTTTGGAGAATTATTTTTAATTAAGAGACCAACTTTGTCTATATTTATCTCATCGGTCTTAATTTCAAATAAAAGAGGAGGGTTGTGTTAGATTTGCGATAGTCAATGTAAATATACATAAGCATGGATCAATAATGTGATAGTGTTAAGGCTACGTCATTGTCTGGAAGAAGCACTATATAGCTCAAGTACAGTGTCAACAAAGCAAGAGCCACTACATTAACACTCAGGTGCAATGAAGAATATGCAAAGATTTCCACACTTTCATGAATGAGTATAGGTAAATAAGTTAATTCATGAGAGTATGATCTGTTTTGAAACTTGAAATATAAACGCACTTACAAGTAAATTAATGAAAATAATTGATACCATGATTAGAATAAAGATTAATGTCATGTGCCTACAAAAAACCAAGTTAGTAGAAGAAAAAGCAAAGGAATTATACACTGAGTTTTAAGTTTTGCTACACCGATAAGACAAGAACTAGCAAACGGGTAAACTTAATAGTCGATAATGAGTGGATGAACAATATGGTATATGTAAAAGAATAGGATATAATATTATAGCTCTAAAATTTGTAGTTGAGCATGACACATTTAATGTGATTAATGTATATGCACCACAAGTAGAATTAGATGAGCATCACAAGATAAATTTTTTGGAAGATCTAAAAGGTTTGATTCAAGAAATACATTTAGGAGAAAACAATTTCCTATGAGGAAATCTAAATAGTAATGTGGAGAGTGAATCTAGAAGATACGAAAGCATACATGGGAGATATGGGATAGGAGAAGCAAATGAAGATAGTAGAACTATCTTGAATTTTTCTTTAATTTTTAATTTTACTATAGTAAGCACCTGTTTTAGGAAACAGGTAGAACATCTTATCAGCTACAAGAGTAGAGGGCAAACTCTCAAATAGATATTTTTTTTGGGTAAGAAAATTAGATAAAAAACACTACATAAATTGTAAAATCATACTTAAAGATAGCTTAGCTATCCATCATAGAGTTTTAGTTATGAATATACGAGTTAATAGTAAAAAAAAGAGTCAAAAAAGAGTTTCAAGAATTAAGTGGTAGCTTTTGAAAGATGAACAAAAAAGGAGTTTCCAAATAAGGGTGTGAGAAAAGGAGTTTTGGGAAGTACAATGAAGTGTTAAAGATATGTGGAACGAGGTGGTCAATGAAATTAGAAAAATAGAAAAATAGACACTTAGAGAATCAAGAAGCATTAGACCTAAGGGTAAAGAATCTTGATGGTGTGATGCAAAGGTGTAAAATAAGACTAAAGTTAAAAGAGAGTGTTATAAAACATGTCACTTATGTAAAGACAATGAAAATTGAGAAAAATATAAAGTTGTTAAGAAAGATGCTAAGAAGACTATGAACTTTTGAAGGGTTATACTAATTTTTAAGAACTAAAAATGGTGAAAGAAAAATTTTCAGACTTACGTAAGGATGGGAAAGAAAAGTCAGAGACCTAAATCAAGTGAAATATATTAAAGATGAAGAGGGTAAAATTTTGATAAAGAAACAAGATATCTAAGCACAATAGAAAAATTACTTTCAAGTGTTTTTAAATGCAGGTCGCGAGTTTTATTGTCACTCTAATGTATTAAATATTGTAAAGGAAGACTGAAATTATACATTTTATCATAGAATTCAAGAGTTTGAAGAAAAGAGTTTTGAAAAAAATGAATAATAGCAAGATAATAAAATTTGATAATATACATATTGAAGTGTGGAAAGGTCTAGGCAGAAAAGATATAAATTGATTCACTAAATTGTTTAATAAGATAATGAGATATAAGAAGATGTCAAATAAATGGAAGAGTATTTTAATCTCTATCTATAAAAATAAAAGAGATATACAAAATTGAGTCAACTATAAGAGAATTAAACTTATGAGCCATATTATGAAGTTATGGGAAAATGTCATTAAATAAAAATTAAGAGAGAGACTCGAATCACAGAGAATCAATTTGATTTTATGCCAAGAATGCCAATCATGAAAGCAATTTATTCACTACAAAGATTGATGTAGAGATATAAAAGAAATCAAAAAGATTTATGTATAATTTTTATCGATTTAGAAAAAACATATGATAAAATATTGAGAAAAGTTTATGGAAGATTTTAAAAAAAAGATTATGTATTGCTTGTATTTGAGCAATCAAATATATATATATATATATATATATATATATATATATATATATATATATATATATATATATATATATATAGGATCATGACTTATGTAAAAATACAAAATGGGAATACAAAGAATTTTTTCATAACTTATGTCAAGATTCTATCTCTAAATCCATAACTTTCTAACTTGATTTTAGATGCAATTACTGAACATATCTAAGATTAAGGCCCGGATGTATGATTTTTGCATTAGTCGATAAATTAAAAGAGAAAATAAATGCAAAATTAGAATCATGGAGATAAGTTTTAAAAGTACATAACTTTCGTATAAATAAAAATAAGACAATATATATAAAATGATTTTAGTAATAGACGTACAAATACAAATTTTGAAATAAAATTTAAAGATCATTCTATAAAACAAGTCACAAATTTTAAATATATTAGATCTATTATACAAAATAACGACGAAGTAAATGAAGATGTAAACCATATAATTTAAGTGAGGTTGATAAAATGAAAAATGTTTTAAGTGTTATTTGTAATAAAAAAATACTACTTAAAATTTAAAAAAAAATTCTACTATATAAAAAAAATTGGAATAACGCTTATTGTGAAAAAAATGATAAAATCTCAACTAAATAGTTTAACTATGTGTAGAGAAAATTTGTGAAAACTTCGATAAGAATAGTAGATTAAATAGAGGAGTAAGCCAATATTTAAAGATAAAAAAAATTTAAAGAAAACAATCAGTAAAATCATTAAAAATAATTTAACAATTAATAATATCTCTATTAATATCATTTATAATATATAACTTTAATATGGTTTGATATGTGTAACTAGTCCCATTTAGTGAAAAAGAGTTTGATTGTTGTTGTTGTTGTTATTTTAAATTAAAAGACCAAAACAGAATTTAAAAATAAGATAAGAAATCATCAAAATAATTTAGCCTTTCATTTTCAACAAGCCAAATATGCCAAATAAAATAAAAATGTGCAGGCTCAAATACAAGCTACGTGTCACAATATGAAGAAAGGTTAACATGCTCCCCAGTACACACATAAATTTGTGCTTCATATATCAAATACTTCAGTTTGTTATTCTCAACCAAAAAAGTTTCATGTAATTCTAGTTACTGGTATATGTCCTTACCCTTACAATAGGAACTATATATACAACAAATCTCAAGTCCATTTTCTTTCCTAGACCTAAATGTATAGCTGTCTAATACTCGAACATTTATATACAAACACACGTGTGTCTCGGCTCCTTTAGAACTGAATATAGCTGAATTTTGAGCTTTATTTTTGTTGTTTCTAAAGGGGCTTAAATTCCAATTCGGACAAATTTCTACATAATACAAAGATAATTAATGTTTTGATCCCTGAAATATACGTACATTCTCAAGTGATCCCTGATTTTCAATAATTTTTATTTTAGTATTTAACTTATTCATTCTTCTCAAATTTGGTCCTTTTGTAAACTAAAATCATGCTTTTTTTAGTCAAATTACTGACTTGCTCTTTTTCTAACTTAACAACTAATGGATACATGTAAAGTTGTTCATCTATGCCAGTAATTTAACTAAAAGAAAGTAATTCGAGTTCATAAAGACTAAAATAATCAAAAATTAGTAAGTGAAATACCAAATCCATAAGTATTGAAAATGAGGGATCAAATTGAGAAATCTAACATCTTTTAGGGACTAAAACATTAATTTTCTCTAACATAAGGCTCAAAACCCAACCTATAATCAGTCTAGTATCCGCACTTTTCAAAATAGTGTGACTGATTTCAAACTACCTAATTACAAGAGCAGCCTATAAAACTGAAAAGAACTGTAGTTGTACGGGAATGATAGAGGGCCTGACAAAGGGAAGAGAGGTTATTACTGATCTTTTCTTGAACTAACGATTACTGGAGTAGACAAACCATTCTTTTTATCAGAAACCAGTACGTTGTCACCTTTCTTACTTCCTTTCTGTTCTGCGTTAGATTCACTTCGTGATCCAAATATCTGCACTGTTAAGCTTCCCCCTACCAGGATATTGGAAAGAGTACATAATTTAATCAGATTCAAAAGCTGCAGGTTAGATAAAATATTTAGATTATATGTCAAGACTCAGGATATAAAATAATAGGAAACTTATGTCTCAGAAGATTTTTTTTTAATAAAAAGAATATTAGTAGAGACAAAAGTGAAGAAATACAAGTATACAACAACGGGAGGATAAGAATCTTCCACCAAAGAAAAAAAAAACCACACACACACACACAAAAATAAACAAAAGAAAAGGAGAAAGCCAAGTAGGCTCTATAGATGAAGCAAAGCTGTCCAATATTAGTCAGATTTTCAAAATTTCCAGGATGCCTCTGATTGGCTTATTCATTTTGGTATGTCTCATAGTCAGATTGCAGAGACACTAGTTCTGCAGATTCAGGACTTGACACACACTTAGAACTCTAAATTAAAAGGCTGAAAACGCACAGCCTCTTCAGTATTAAACTCAGCTAGTGTTTGTTACAAATAAGACTAAGATTACATTTTGGTCCCTGAATATCACTGATTTAGTCCCCCAACAATAGAAAATATATAATTTAATCATCAGCTTCTTTTATTTGGATTCAATTTAGTCTGTTGGTGGCTCACAAAAGGATTAAGTTGAGTTCAAAATCAAGAGAATTGAGGATTCAACAATACTTTATATTTTTTGGAGAAAAAACTCAAATTAGTGATATTTTTCAAGAACCAAACTGTGAGTTTAATCTATAAATAATCACCTAATTATCAGGTCACATCTGTCTCCAACTTTTTTAGTACTTCTGTAGCTTTTTCCATTTTTTAAAATTTCTCTCTTGTATCTCAATTTACCCTTCAGACCACGCTTAACTTCCACTTCAATGCTGATTACAAATTATGTCAATCTTTTTCCTCTTGCTCTCTCTTTCTTTTTTCCCCCTCTTTTGATGGAATTATTACTGTGATAAAGAAGACAAAGAGAAGCCAAAGAAGAAATCCAAATCAGTGAAAATTATATTAATCTGACTCACATTAACTTTATGGTAGTAAAGCACATAAATGATAAATAAGAGACAAACAGAGAGAAGGACAATGATACAGAATGTATAGAAAGGTTGCCTAAAATTAATTGAGGCAAAAAAACCTGTGACATTAATTTCTACAGTCAAATATACTTCTGGAAGAAAGGTACTAAAATATCTCACATGATAATTCCTAATATTCTACAGTATCATTTTATTGATTTGTAATATTGTTGCTTGGACAAGGTGCATTGTACGGATGTGCATCGAGCACACGTGCGTATATGCTGAGCATCCACAATACAGAACAGTGATAGAGAATGACATAATAAATTTTTAAATACTGTCGCTAGTGAGTTAGGAGTAGGAAAGAGTGTTTATGATTTGGTATTTAGTATTCAATTATTTAAATAATTTGGATACCAAGTTTTCTTGTTATTAGTTTTCTATTTTGGATTGAATTAGAATATTTTTAGGTTTCGAGTTTTGATGGGGCCCTATTCATCAAAGTATATTCACATAGGATGCACAATATGGAAAACAAAAAAGAACCCAAGTCTCTGTTGGTGTATGGTAGAAAGAAAAATAAACATGAAGGAGACAGGACAGTTATAGAGTGAGAAGAAGGGATGAGGTGGAAGGGAGTGAAGCTTGGGAGTGAAGCTGGATTCTGTTATGGGAAGGAGGTATTAAAGTTGAAGAGGGCTGAGAGGAGGGGTATGGGGAAAAATAATGGAATTGGGGATGGGGAGAGATGGCTGCTCTGAATGCCAGTAGTCTATGAGCTTTTCTTTCTTTTCTGCTCTTGTTATCTTGTTCTTGCTACTTGTTCACTGTTTCTCTTCGTTATATGAGGGAATTGTTGCTATAATACCTCTTTCAGTTAATCATAAATATACAAAAATAGTCACTATCTCACAGCAAAGTGGGAAGAGATTCCAAAAGAGTCCTATTTGCTTGTTTAGATACTGGTTCCCATCAATTTGGTATCAAAACAGGTTGTGTTAGGGAATGGTAAATACTAGAATGGAGGGTAGAATTGAAGCTTTGAAGAAGGAGATGGCTGGGATGGGGAGGTGAGATGGGAGTTTTGAGAGAGTGTATGCTGGAAATGAGAGAGATGTTGACTGAAATGCGTAACCAAATAATAGAGGTAGAGAGAAGGGAATCTAGGGGCAGATCAGTGGAAAGCCAGCACAATCCTCAAGCTTCTAATGGAGCTCAGAAGGTTAGGGGAGGAAGTGGTGTGGCCAATGAAAAAGAAAGTGGGAGACATTGGAAACTAGAATTACCTTTATTCAAACGGGAAGAACCAATGGGATGGTTATTCAGAGCTGAGATGTATTCTCAGTTAATGGAGTATCGGCTGATGAAAAAATGCATATCATAGTGTGCATGGAGGAAAGAGCCTTGAATTGGTTCTAGTGGGTGGATTCAAGGACACCTTTTTGCCCCTGGAAAGGATTCAAGGGAGAATCCCTGGAATGCTTTCACCCAAGGAAAATTGGAGATGGCTATGAGGCCCTGACAGTATTGAAGCAAGAAGAGATTGTGCAGTTCATCATGAAAGAGTTGAGTTAGTATCAGTGCCATTAAGGGATGCTAGCGATGAGGTACTAATGGGTGCTTTCAAGAATGGACTGAAAGAGGAAATGCAGGCAGAAGTCCGCATGAATCGGGTCAAATCCTTAAAATGATCGATGGGCATGGCCCATAAAAAAGAACGGAACGCTATTCTAGATGAAGCTAGGGAGGCCCGATGGAAAAAGGGAGGCTTGAAATGCTATGGGTATGCCCAAACTAGTGTTTCGGGCACCATTGAACCTGTGAGGAGCACCACTGTGGTGAGCCCAACTCAGGATATTGAAATGAAGACAAGCACAGAGACCCAAGGGGGTTTGAAAACCACCATGCCCACAGTTAAAACCTACAGTGCATACAGGAGATTGACAGAGGCAGAGGCTGTGAAATACACGGAGCAAGGTCTTTGCTACTGCGGCTATGAGAAATAAGTCCCAGTGCACTGTCGGAAAAACAAACAGCTATAGGTCTTGCTATTGGCCAAGGATGGTAAGTCTGAATGGGACAATAAGAAGAAGAGGGAAGAGATGGATGTCGAGGAACAAGGAGAATTACCTGTGGAATTGTTTATGCATTCAATAGTGGGCATTTCAATGACCAATACTATAAATAAAAGGGACGATAAAAGAAGATAAGGTATTGTGATGATTGACAGTGGAGCCTCACATAATTTCATATCCCACAAAGTAGTCAGCAAATTATTGTTACCCGTGGCTAGAACTAGGAATTTTGGGGTGACAATTGGTAATGGGTACAAGATACAAGGTGATGGAATTTGTCAGGAGTTGATGCTGGACCTCCAAGGAATTCGTATCATCTAGCCATTTTTTCCATTCGAATTAGGGAGTGAAGATGTGGTATTATGGTGACTTGGCTGAAATCACTGTGGGAGGTATGTGCTGACTGGGACAAACTATGAAATTTAAGATTGGGCAACAAGTAGTTTGTCTACAAGGAGACCCAGAACTTTCTAAGACCTTGGTTTCACTCAGAGCCATGCCAAAAACTCTTCAAACTGCTGAACAGAGCTACTTAGCGGAATTTGGTCAGTTGTCTTTACAAATTGAGTCTGAACAGAGTACTCAGAAAGGAGAGAAGATTGGGTTCATGAAATGCAACAAGATGAACAAATTACTGAAATTACCCAGTTTGTTAGAGCACTCAGAAATGGCCAGCAAGTATTGGTGAAATGGCAAAATTTACCTGACTGTGCTTGGCAAGATTAAGACACTATTCTGAATCAATTTCCATCTTTTCACCTAGAGGACCAGGTGAATGTTGCAGAGGGGGGCATTGATGGGCCCCCATTCATCAAATTATATTCATGTAGGATGCAGAATATGGAGAAGGAAAAAGAACCCAAGCCTCTGTTGGTGTATGGTAGAAAGAAAATAAATGTGAAGGAGACAAGACAGTTACGGAGTGAGAAGAGGGGATGACATGGAAGGGAGTGGAGCTGGATTCTGTTATGGTAAGGAGGTATTAAAGTTGATGAGCGCTGAGAGGAGGGGTATGGGGGAAAAATACTAGAATTCGGGATTGGGAGAGATGACTGCTCTTAGTGCCAGTGGTCTATGAGCTTTTCTTTCTTTTCTGCTCTAGTTATCTTGTTCTTGATATTTTGTTCCCGCTACTTGTTTACTGTTTCTCTTCTTTGTATGAGGGAATTGTTGCTATAAGTCTTCTTTCAGTTAATCATATAGATACAGAAATTGTCTCTATCTCACAGTTTAGTGGGAAGAGATTCCAAAAGAAAGTCTTTGCTTGTTTAGACACTGGTTCCCATCAGGTTTTAATAACATGTGCTAGAAGAATTAGACTTCTTTGAGGTGCCTATATAAGCACTATTGTCTATCTCAGGAATATCTGTCTTGTCATCCAAATATATCAATAAGAAATTTTCCGTGTCTTAAATAATTGTTCCTTGGTTTCCCTTGTTACCTACATCAAACAGTTCCACACACAGAGCATATCCACAAAAGCTTGGCTGTACTGAATTCTTTTTGCTTTTAAAATAACATTTATTCTGCTTGGCCAAAAAAAGGGTAACATTTATACTCTCATTACATTCCAGAATGTCAAAGACATTTCTGAAATATCTATCAAGTTTGTGATCCAAAAAGTAGAACAGAAAGTAGTGTATAATAATTGGAATGTAGAAGCTATTTTACCTAGCACAAGGGCAGCACCAATCCATCCTGAAACACCCCACCTTTCACCTAGAAGAAACCATGCAAAACCAGCACCCCAAACTGGCTCCAACCCATAAATTATAGCAGTTTCTGTGGCTGATACATCACGCATTGCAGCCATCTGTAATTAAATCACTTAACCTTAGAAACATTGCCAGGAACAAAAATTTATCAACTAAAATTATGTTTTCTCTAAGGCAATATTGAATGGGGACTTCACAGCTAGATGCAAAGACATTAATGACACTAATAACAGTTTAAAGCCTTAGGAAGGACTCTAACTGACCAGCAACCAATGTAGTTTTGAGGACAAACAGAAAACTACTAAATATAAATCATTGTCTTAAGATTTTGTTATCCATCTCAAGGCCTCTTCCAAACCAGCTCCCAAAGAGAAAAAACAGGAACAAAACAACCATAAATCAGAAGAGAATAATCATCACCTTGACCACACCAAAACCATTGAATAAGATGTCATCATTACTATACTATAGTATCAAGTTTGACCTCTGTCATCATGAATTGCTAAAAATTAAAGAAAAAAAAACAAATACAAATGTATTATCTCTCTCAATCAGTGACACGTATTTTCTAAAATCATATTAATCAAAACAGTCAAATTTCTTGCCCCAACAAAGGTGCACAGCTTACTCATTGTCAAAATGAATATACTTCTAGTTCAAAAAAAATTGACGACCTGACCTCTCAATGTTAATTACCAAATAATGTCAATCAAAGAGCTTGGGCAGATTCATATCTGTTGGGATGATGCACAAACCTTTTGCCTAATATATTGGTGGTGAGAGGAAAAATGAAAAATTAGTAAAAAGCAACTGTGTCATAGCCATCCAAGTAGTATAATGGGAGGAAAATTTTGAAGCCTCATGCTTCATTTAGAAATCAGAATGAAGGATATGATCTCAAAGCAAATCGGGTAATCAAGAAGCAAATTTCTCTTTATTCGTCTACCATAAAAACTGCCAATTAAAAGGAGTTCAAATCCTCTTCATATATTCTGTTTTGCCATGTGGTTATTTCTAAAGATATTTCAGTTCCTTATCACTTCTACTTACAGTATTCCCCCTCTGCCTCTTAAGCATTTGGATTCCACTATTATGTCCTTCTCATTCATCTCCATCTGCCATTCATTTATCTGTCTAGACTGAACATAATAAAATCATTCTGCTATGATTATCTCATATTATTCTAAATACAACTGTACTAAATTTTCAGCATGATAGAAGTATTAGAGTAAGGTTGGCAGTTAGGTTAAAGTAAGTGTTAGTGACTAATAGGATAGCCTTGTACTAGTTGTACTACACATGTAATTAATCTAATTTGTAATTATAAATAAACACATAAGAGGCCTGGCTAAGTAACTCAGTGATTTCATTTAAACTTTTCCACATGGTATCAAAGCTAAGTTTAAGGGAAGAGTAGCCTTCCACTAGTTTATTGTTTTCAAGGCCTAAGTTCCAACGACACCTTCAAGCAAGATCCAAGTCCCCTTTTTCTTCCATATAGATCCGGTGTCTTTCTTTGACTAATTTGCAAAAACTAATACATTTGCCAGTGCCTGAAAATTTTTCAGTAACTAATACATGAAAGTTTGTGGAGTTTTGGTTCTATTTATGTTTGCTATGTGTTTTTGGAGTCTTATTGAAGTCTTATCATATTGAAGGCTTCAGTATGTGGACTACTTAGGAGAAGTAGGTCAAAGACTTTTAGAAGCTATGTCATGTGTCAGATGAGGAGAGCAATTGGAAGAAAGTCAAGGGGGCAATCTTAGGAAGTAGGTCAAAGAATTCTGAGAATTGTTTGTCTACACAAAACATTGTACAAGGAAGTGCTAGTGGTTGAAGTTCTTGAATCAGTATGGTGTGTAAGTTCTAGTGTAGTGTCTAGGTTTTTGTTTTTAATTGGGTTTTATGTGTAACAAGCTTAAGTTTGTATAATCTTCAGCTTGAGGAGGAGTATTAAAAGTATTAGAGTAAAGTTGACAACTAGACTAAAATAAGTGTTAATGACTAATGAGTTGGGGTTGTACTAGTTGAACTATATGTACTTGACCTAATATATAATTATAAATATACACACAAGGAAGTTGCCTAAGTAACTCCGTAATCCCATTTAGCCTTTTCTACACAGCAGATGCAATATTTAGAATTCTAGTATACTACATGATGTTAACATCCTTATCTCCAATGCAGTCATTTATTTTGGTAAGTCATGCTATTTAAATTTTTTATTCTAGTCTCTAACCATATTCGTAAAGATTCACATTCTAGATCAAAAAAATAAAATATCAACAAGTGGTTTTGATCTCTATTTTCCATTTACCATTGTGATTGTGTGTTCAAGTAGGATGGCAAGTCAGTGGTTTGCTCAATATGAATGATAATGTTAGGGGGCCATATATGGCTCTTTTTCTTGATGTTTGTACTGTTGTACAATTTGTTTCTGGCAGTATGGAAGGCAAAGTCCTTTTTCTTCCAATTTGAATTACCCCAAGGATCTGAATATCAGGAAAAGATTTGCTATTCTTTTGCAATGGTTTTGTCCAAGTATGGCGAAGGACTTCTTGTTCATTCAATTTCAAAATTTTAAGTTTAGCAACAATTAACCGAACAAGTGGTAATAAAACAAGCCACAGAGGGCTAAATAACATGCGCTAAGCAACAAAGGGCAAACTAATTTTAGTCCAAACATCAGAGGATTAAACTGTAACTTACCCAAGATTTTGTCACCAATTCCTAAATTGCAGTTCTTCAAACAAACAAAAAGTTTTTCACAGTGTCCTATGGTTGCCGTGGTTGCCATGTATGGTTACCAGTATTAGGACCTTGAGGACCAAATTTTATCTTTGCAGCAGATTGGGAAAATCTCTTATTGTAATTCGTGTATTTGCCCTCATACTTTCTCATGGTTCGTGGTCAATAATACACAATTTACATAGAGGTAAAAAAAGCATGTATTAAGCATATCTGATTGAAGGTAATATATGCTACTCAAGTAGCATTTCATGAATAAACTTTAATGGCATCATGAAACAAGTTTAAAAACGAAAAATTAACCAATATATACAGAAAAAGAAGGAGGAATTCTGGAACAATAGTTCCCTATATTGTGATTTTGCACCAAGATATATAGACTCATTGTTCTCAAAGTGAATTCATAGTCTAAAATTTCACTAATTTAGTTCTCTGAAAAAAACCATTACTTGCATTCTCTGGTGATTTAATATTTAAATTCAAAATCTAGGGATCCATGCTAGTGGATGATGAATGCATATAATTAAAATAGAGAGAGGGTGATTATATATTATTGTAACAGGGAGAGAGGGAAAAATTTGTACTAACGATAACTTTACCTCTATCCATAAGCAAAGCCCAGTAGAGAATATGCCAGTATAAAGTGCAGGTATCCATGGAAAAGCAACCATCCAATGTCTAAGCATAGTCCACGTCCAAGATGATGGCCAGGGATCTTGAATACCACCAAAGCAACCTCCAACAAGATACCATATGGTAGAAAGCACAGCAACAACGCAAATCTGTGGTTGAACCTTTGGTGAGTTCAAATTATGCAAGAGATTACCAGAATGACACTTATTTTTGATAGATAGATAACTAGATAGATGAATGGACATATAATTTACCTCATATCCTAGGAGGGGGAGAAACTTCTCTTTGCTTATGCTTCTTGATATATGTTCAGTTCTTAACATATGAACACCAAAAAACACTGCACTTAAGAAGTTTAAAAGATCTCCAACCTGAATTTTGCACAAAATTTTTGGAAGTCATAAGATAAGGGCAACACAGCACTAAGCAAGGTAAGATTTACTCTTCAGAGTTCATTATAATCACAAATCAAAAGCCACTATGAAGGGAAAAGAAAGGAGAGGAAAAGTTATAAAAATGATGAAGATAACACTTACACTTGGGGGAGAACCACTGGATTCCAGCATTCCAACTCCTACAATGGACATAATAGCTCCAAACCAGATTCGAGCAGGAATTACTGCTCCTAACATGCCATCAAGTAAGGGAACCACAATGACCTGTTAAATTTACCCAAATTTTGATAAATGTACCCGTAAAGTACAAACCATTCACATAACATATTAAAATAATGATCTTACAGTGAACATAGATATAAATGAAGCACGCCCAGCATCAGACGTTAGCAGTCCAAGTGCCTGCATAAGGTACCCTAGACTGACCCAAAAACCCAACTCTATGCCTGCATTTCGAGTATAAGAATCACCCCGTTCTTGCAGTACAAATGGGATGAATGGAATGGCAGAAACAATAAAACGAACAACTGTGAAAGTTTCTGGATTCATAATAGCCTCCACCTCTTTGACAACGGGAATGTTACTAGCTGAACATAAATTAACAAAAATAATGAGATAGTGAGTCAAGGATAAAGACAAATGTACATATAGCACTTTGTTGAACTAGAAAGACTGACTTTAAGTTCTTTTATAGAGAATGGAAATTGAAATTTCACCCCAACAACTGACAGTTACAATTGCAATTATAAAGATACATAAGCAGGAAGGTGCAAACACAGAGAAAGAGTTTGTCTTGACATAATAATAGTTGGAAAATCAATTTTATGGTCTGTATACCATAGAACAAATCTTTTGATAAGGGTAAAAAGTACAACAACATTAAGCTTCTAAATTTTCACTTTCTATCAAGCTTTTGTGAGATTTGTAGTTTTCATAACAATTTCATGCTTTCATTATGGTGACTGCATAAACAACAAAAATTAAGACACCATAAACGATGCCTGTATGGTTCAATATGTAACAAAGTGCAGACCCAAAGACAAAGCTTCCCAAATCAAGCAAATTACCAATATATAAAACCATGAATAAGGGCAACTGTTTGTACTTAGAGAAATTTTCTAAGGCTCATCCCCTGTTTTTTACCTAATGTTTAAATATCTATTTGCTCTTCCATCAATGCTTAAATATTCAGTTGCACCCAAAGGCCTACTTTCATCAGGATCCGTTACTACACAATGAACACCTTCCATATTCAGTTAAGCTGTATGCTTTGATTTGTGATATTAAAATAGCAGGAACTAAACCATATTATAAACTAAATATTACAATCTGCATGCACAAACTTGTAAGCAATTTTTTTTTTGTTTATTCCCCCCTCCTTGTCTTTTTCTGTTGGAAAACCATACAATAAGTTGCAATTTCATTTGTAAGTAAACAACTATGAAGTAAACAACTTAGGCTCCCTTTTGTTCTGATAAGGAACTTACTCTTTTCAAAGTAGCCTTTACAGAAATTGCCAATTCAAGAGACACCCTGACAAGCTATATCCTTCTCATTATATCTTAAGAGGACCAAAACTGAATCCGGAAACCAATACTTCATTGAAGCCAAGGCGCGCATGAAAGATTATTCCCCAATGCTATCACCATGTCCTTATGACCACATAAGCATGAAAGTGGAACCAAAATTCCGCACGTAAAAAAAAGGTTTTCTGAGTAGTTCTAGAAACACTAGTAGTACTGCTGGATAATTTCTAGAAAGACACAATTTAAGTGGTTTCAGAAATTATTTTTCCCAAAAGTAAAAATTTTTCTGTAGTTAATGTAAGCAGAACTAAATGTTTTAAGAAAGCATTCATAGGAACCTCAACACATAGAAAGTTATGCCAACGCAGCACCATGTTTTTATGTCCTCGCCAAAACATGTAGAGGGCACCAAATTTCCTCTCATTTCTATTAAACTCACAAGTCACATTGGTCACAGGCTACACCAATTAACTTTCCCCTTCACAAGCTTACTCTGCAACTTTCTCTATTCATAAAAATGCCTGGGAGACAGGGGAAAAGTCATAACTTCACTGGTACCCGAAGTATTTTACGTTCTAGGTGGATTTCCTAAATGCAAGACAACATCTCATGTCACCCCGTGCACGTTCAATATGCCAATCAGCAACAACATGAATCTAAATACCTTTCCCTATGTAACAACATAGGCAGAAACAAAAAATTCATCAAAAGATCAAAGTTTGATGAATTATGAACACAATCAGTAATGGCATTCCTAATCATCAGAAACCAAATTGGAAGCATAGCATGCAAACAAAATCTGCCAAAGCAAACAAACAGCAAAAGATAGCTTACCATAAACAATAGTTATAACATTGAGCAAAATGATGCTTCTGAGTTTCTTAGAAGCGAATAGTATCCTCCGCCATAGAGACTTTTTCCCGAACAAAGACTTGAAAATCAGGTATTCTCTCTTCTGGGTCCGGATTTGACTCAAGGAGGTCGAAGAAACCTCCTTCCTCGCGCTGTTACTGAGTTTCTCGCGTTTCGAACCCGAAACGTCTAATTCGATGGAGTTGCTCGGTCTGGGGCCTGAATTGGACGAAGAGGGAAGAGGAGGAGAAGAAGAAGATGAGGGAGACGAAGGACGGGGCAGCGAGCAAGCAATGAGACGATGTCGTTTTGTGTAGGCTGTGTGAAATGTATTAGGAAAAGAAGAAGTGTATGCAGAAGAAGAAGAAACTGAAAATGGATCAGAATAGCTCGCTCGGGTGCACGACCACCCCCGACACTGGGCAGCCATTGCCTACGAAGCTCTGCGCGCTCGTGTTTTGTGGAAGTGTGTCTGCGCGTGCAGTCACGCTTTCAGAGTCAGGTGTTATTCTATTGCCTTGTTGGTTGATGAGATTAAGTTTGGTGACATTGAATTGGGCACTACAAGACAGCTTTGTGAAATCTCATGAATACAGACAAAGTCTCTCTCCACGCTCTCTCTCAGTATCTTCGTTCTCCAATTGCCGGTTTGGTACACTGGAATAAATTTTAGTAAAATAAAAAAAAAAAAAAGAGGGAATGAAAAAGAGAATAGAATGCCATTACCTTATTTAGTATGTAATAAAAAAAATTAGGTAATATAATATTTTATTATTTGATTAATAGAAATTAAAAGAATAGAAAGATAAGATAAATAAAATAATTAAATTAATTTTAATATAAATTAATTAAATTAATTTTTTTAAATAAAAAAATTTAAAAAAAATTTTTACAAATTAATTTTTACAAAATATATTCAAATTAATTTTTTTAATAATTAAATTAAATTATTTTAATACAAAAAATTTAAAGTTAATATTATTTTATGATAGAATCATGGATTCCATCCATTATTGGAAGGAGTCCATTTTTCATCATATGATGAAATGGAGCATTCCATGAAATGCTCCATTTCATCCATTCCATCGTACCAAACACTAGAATCCTGTTTTCCATCTCAGATTCCATTCCTATTTTTGTGTACCAAACGAGCACCAAAAGAGTCGCCGCACGCATGTACAACAGCAGCCCTCCCTTTTTTTCTCTATTTCATTTTTCATTTTTCTCAATTAGAGTTCTTCTTTAAAGTCTTCTCTCTCAACAAGGTTTAAGTTTCTCTTCTTTTTTTTTAGAGTAAATTTTTTTATCTTTTTTATTAAGTTTTAAAAAATTTATAGTTTATCTACTCAAAATTTCAATAATACAAAAAATACTAATAGAAAAAGACTTAAATTTCAAAAAAAATAAAGTAAGAAATGTTTTTATATGTTATTTAGATATTATTTACTTTGTTTTCTAATATCTTTTTTTAAAGGAATTTTTTTTATTAATCATTCACTTTTTAACACTTTCGTACCTTATAAGATTGATTATGTTCTTTAAAATTTTATAAAACTCTTCTTTTATGTATTAAAGGGTTGTTCTATTACTTTTATTTCAATAAAATAAAATTATTTATCACTGAAAAGAAAAGAATTGTACATTATAAACTACCATAATTTAACCAAACACAATATTTGTTCTCTACAACAAATATATCATAAAAGATGGATTTGGATCATTTAAAGTTCTTAAATAAATTTACATAACCAATTTTAGCCAAAAACAATACAGTTTAATAAAATTAATATTTAATAAATAAATGAAACTCATTAATTAAAATGTAAGTACTATAAATTGCGTCTTTTTATTTAATTTAGTAAAATTCTTTAAAAGTTGTAGAAAATTCTAATATCATAAAGACTTTATTAGATATATTTTTTTGAGTTTAAATTTAATTGTCCAACTTTATTAATTTATTAATGAACTCATAATATGAATTATTATATCATATATTTAATAGTTTAATACACTATATTTAAATAAATGGAGATATAATAATATGAAATTTTATACAATAAATTAAATAAAGTATTATTCGCGCAAGGATTTTATTTTCTTCTTTTTATATTTGGGTGGTGTCAACTTTCAATCGGGTGCGTTGATTTTTTTTTTCAATTATTTTTTTCTATCTTTTATTTCTTTTTTAATTTTTTTTAAAAATTATTGATTGTTTTTGCAAAATAAGCCCTCAAAGCCTAGTTTATGGCAATGCGGGCCTTCGAAACCCAAAATTATATATGAGCCAAGTTTTTTGAAAGCCCAGCATACATAACTATTAATTATATTCTCCCTCTTTCTTTCTTAAAGGTTCCACCATCATCTATCGTTTTGCCCATTTTTTCTTCTTCGTTTTCCTCATTTCTATCTCTCTCTGCTTCTTCTTCTTCTTCTCTTTCTCTCCCTCTTCCAACAAAATTATCATCTCCATGTCTCTTTTTCTTACAAATTCTACCATCTTTCTTAGTTAAAAATTTACAGTGCTTCGATGTTTTTTTTTAATAACTTTTGGACACTTTGATATACTCTATTTCCACATTGGTAAAACAGAGTCTTTTAATTCCTAATAAATAAACCATATTAGAACAAAGAAATATCTATCACTTTTTGCACCTCAGGTTAAGGATGTCATGTAACAATTGCTCTCATTTAAAATTAACATAACTCAGATTGACGGTGGTCCAAATATTTTGGACTTGAATAGTCTTGAATGGCTATTATTTTTTGTGGTAACTAAAGTTCATTTGTTCTTAATGGTAAAATATGTGTTCCCTAAACTTACTTACAAATTCGTCATCTCGATGTCTCTTTTTCTTACAAATTCTACCATATTCCTTAGTTACAAATTTATAGTGCTTCACTGTTAATTTCTTTTAATAGTTTTTGGACGCTTTGATCTACTCTATTTCCACATTGGTAAAACAGTCATTTAATTCCTAATAAATAAAATATATTAGAATCAAAAAATATCTATAACTTTCGATATCTCAAGTCAAGGATGTCATGTAACAGTTTCTCTCATTTAAAACTAACATTACTAGATTGACGGTGGTCCAAACATTTTGTATTTAAATAGTCTTGAATGGCTGTTATTTTTTGTGGTAACTAAAGATCATTTGTTCTTAATAGTAAAATATTTGTTCCCTAAACTTACTCCCTTTCTTTATCCGAATTGTATACCATTTACAAAAGGAGACAAACCATACAGGAGCTATAAAACGAAGAGAGAAATCCTTATCAAGAAAGTCAAGCCTTTTCAAGAAACTCAAGACGTCAACGGTGGGAGGTATATATCATTCCTTATTCCGCATTGATCTAAGATTGTTTAAAGTTTTCTAACACGTCAACCAATGCCACTACAAGTTTTAGTACCCAAGAACCAGCATTGTGATTTGTTCATTAACTTCAGTTTAGAAAGTTGCGAAAAAATTGTGGAAAAACAACTTCGATGGAGGATGATGCACAATATTACAAGAAGTTAACAAGGTGTAAATTGATTTACTATGAAAGTAAGGGGAATAATTTACATCTTCAATCATTTTATTATACAGTTTACCCCAAGTCCAAGGTTAGCAGCCAATTCCATCCATCTCCTTATGCATTGGAACTTGAAACCGAGGAAGATGGTGGAATTTGTAAGAAAAAGAGACAGGGAGCTGATTGGTCTAGCAGAGAAGAGAAGTGGAGAAGATGACTTTGTTGGAAGAGGGAGACAGAGAGAGAGAAATGAGTAAATAGATGATGGTGGAACCTGTAAGACAGAGAGAGAGAGAGAGAGAGGAAGGTGGCTAGTGGTTGTTTTGAAATAATTTGAAACTGCAAAAGAGAGAAAGAAGAGCAAAAAAGCAGCTCCCGATATTGTCTCGTCAAATTTTTCTCGCAATTTGGTCGTGAATGTAGAAGAGGCAAAATGGGAATTGGCTAATGAGAGTGAGCACGGGAGCCACTTAAAAGGAAGATTTAATCATGACCGTCCAAATTCATCTAACAGCCATTATTATTCTTGTCACATTTTAAGAAAAAAAATTTGGGACAAGTGGAAAATCACAAGTAACTGAAATACATCAAATCAACAACAAAAGGTGAAAGCTGATGAAACAAATTTAACCAAATTATTTTTATAAATTTTTAAAATATAAATAAATAGGTAATATAACTATGAGATATAAAGACAATATATTTTATAAATATTAATTTATTAAATATTAAATTTTAATATCTTAGATGTAAAATTATACAACAATTAAAAAATAAAAAAATAGAGATATATCTTTATAAAGATAACATATTTTTAATTTTTTTTAAGAGTTAACTCTTTTCAATTTTTTTATTAATATTATATTGTCAAGTAAACTAGTGTTTTTTTTTATAAGTAAAAAAAACCACATTCATATATAATGATTAGACACTAAAAAAATAATTTAGTATTATGATTAAAAAAATAAAGAAGAAACACACTTCTTAAATCATAATCTACTAAAACATATATCTCAGTAGTTCAAATATACAGTTAATATAATATATAAAAAGAATGAAAAAAAAAGTGTATCATTAGAGAAACAATACATTTTTCAATCTAATTAACTCTCTTTAAATTTTTTCTATTCAATTACAAATAAAGAAGTGTACCAACTGAAAAGAGACACCATGCAATTGGAAGCAAAGGAAAAATAGTCATTTAATCTAGCCAAAAGAAGCCTGGTTGAAAAAATTATAGTAGACAGGCCCTTGAACAGGAAAACAGTCAAAACAATGATCATGAGAGGGTGGGGTAATGTCACGCCCCTAATTTTAGAGAATGTGAAACACATACTTTATGATCATATATTTTTCATAACATGTATAATACACTATTTTACATATATGTATTTCTATATATATACCAAATCTATAAACATCAAAGTATAGCAGAAGTAGAGATCCTGCCTGTATCGTTCAGAATATACTCTAAAGTACAAATATAATATAAATCAAAATCTATGAGTCATGGAAATAAAGTAGGTTTACCTAGAGATAATGTCGTCTAACTAGTCAACTATCTGAAGGGGAATGACCAAACTCTATAACTTTATCTGAAAAACATATAAATATTGTATAGTGAGTTTGATAACTCAGTGAGCAGATAATATCTCCTATGATCTCTTAGGTCAATATATGGATGTACTCATATTTTAAAATTTCTCACAAAAAATACAGTTCAGAAGTACATCCATATGAGACCTGTATTCCAAATATTCTCAATTCATATCACATTTAGATATTCAAAGTCATATACAATACGATATAATCATTATTCAAATATTATAATACATCAAAACCTTTCACATGAAAACATTAGGAGAATCCCATATCAGAACCACTATATCAGAGTTCAGGCCCTTCCGTACTTTGTTGGTGTAGGATTTGCCTAAACTCAGCATCTCGCTAAGATTTTTCTTACCACCATTTAAGAGGACACACGAAGGGACTCTAATAAGGATATTCCCCAAACACACAGTAAGAGAAGGCAAATCGCATCTCATATAGTTGGCATCTCACCCATATAGGAGGCATCCCGCTCTCCTTCACATATCATATCCCATGTGTTGGTCGACACACAAGGCTAGCACCACCCTATGCTAACTGGGTTATTAAGGTGCACCAAGGTTAACATCACCTGCTATTATCAAACAGTGTTTCCAATAGAATTTCTCCACAAATTTATCATATGCACATATTCTATATCATTCAAAACAGAGCTTTCAGTATAATACAGAATCTCAGTCTCAATACAGCTCATCTGTCATAAATTACCCAATCAGGGTTTATCACATATACATGCCCTTTCTCGAGGCAAATCATATAGCTTTATAAATCAATGCCACGTGCATAAATATTCACTTTATCATTTAATGAGAAATACATATAAAATCATATGTACCATGAATTCAGAAATCCATATTCGAAACTATACTCTTCTTGAACTATATTACAAATTGTAAACAATTCAGATAATTTTAATGCATTTCAGAAACATATAAAAGTCTTAATATCTTATAAACATAATCAAATACATATTTAAAGATCAAGAAGAGTATAGGACAAATTATAGAAAGAATCATCTACTCACAAGAGAATGGCTCCAGATTAGACAGCCCAAAATGCACTTTTTCAATCTACATTTGACTAAGTAGACTTCAAAAACGTATTCAGAGGGTATAAAAATCAAGAAAATGACTCCGAAAATTTGGTCACTATTCATGGCTGAAAAATACTGTTCACCCTGGCAAAATCACTATTCACCACCGGAAATCACTATTTATCGCTGGAAAATACTATTCACCAAGAACAAAATGTTGTTAGATAGCTGAAAAATTTCATATCATAAGGTTTATCTAACTCTTGAATTTATCTACGGTGTCAGATTTTCAATTTAAAGTATCTAAGTAAGAGTTTTAGAACTTATCTTTTTTAAGATTTTCTACTTCCGATCTGTGGCAATTCAACGACTGATTTGAAAAATTGTTATGTCAAAATCGTAGTATTCTCCATCCTAAATCCAGTGGTACTCTTAATTTTGAGATCGAAAGCCAATAAACACTTCAGATCTAAAGAGAAAATATGAAAATACTATTTACACTATTCATACTATTCATCTAACTTTGCAGAACTCTTGATTTTTTGTCTTCCCTCCCCGTTGTCTTTTCTCTTTTTATTTTTTTTATAATAATTATTTAATAATTGAACAATATGATTTTATTTTATATATATTCATATAAATTCTATTTTTTATCCTAAAACATCTCAAAAATTTTTAAAAATTTATATTATTGCAAAAATTTAGTTGCAATATCAAATTATGATTGTTTCTCGATAAAATTTTAATAAAACAAATCACAAAATAAATATCTTTATGTATAATAAAAGAAATAATATTTATAAAAATAAAATAAAAAATTATTAGAGGCCAATATAATTATTTTAAGCAAAATAATAATTATTTTAATTAAAAGTATATTTGCTTTTAGTAAAACATAATCATTTTTAAATAAATAAAAATATATTTATTTATAGAAAAATACTATCATTTGAAAATAAAAATTACAGAATATTATAAGTAACCCGAATGGAGTGGAGATCATAGACATTGAAGTAAACACCTTCTTTTTCATTTTGATGAAGAAGATGTAGCCAGAAGAATAATGGAGGATGCACTATGAAACATCATGGGTCATCTATTAAATTTGTGCTACTAGGTTTCGGATATAGGGTTGAGGGAACTAGACTTCAACTTTGCATCATATTTGGTACAGATACTAGATCTACCTCTAGAATATCTCACAGTTAAAAATGGCACCCAAATAGGAGGGAGACTTGGAGAAGTCCTACAGGTGGAGAATCTAATGGTTAATGGATGGATAATGAGGTACTTTGTGTGAATTAAAGTACTCATGGATATTAGAGAACCTTTTACTACAGGATTCTGGGTTCCAAGAAAAAATCTATCGAAGGTATGGGTGAGACTGAGGTATGCAAAGTTTCAAGAGTATTGCTATAGATGCAGGAGGCTTGGCCCCGAATAGAAAATGTGCAAGTAAGAAAGAGGAGCAGAGGATAAGGGTGGAGAAAGAACTTGCCAGGGATCAGGATTAGGAGTTCCTCCAACAAGATCAATGGCAGCGATGGCCATGGAGAGCGTTAGGAGAGGAAGAGGAATATTCCGATAGAGCACCGATGGAGATAGAGAAGGGACAGTAAAAATAGACAGGGCAAGTAACGACAAGATGAACATTTTCGGATTTGTGCATGCAAATGTAGAGATGAAGGAAAGGTGGTCTGAACAAAACAGGGGAGAAGCAGCAAGCAAGGAAAGTGAAGCAAAAAAGATAGAAGCAATAAACAGAGGCAGCGAAAAGGGAGGAACAAAATGGAAGATGAAAATAGAAATAGCAGAAAAGCAGGTCAAGGAGAAAAGGAAGATGTATCAAGAAAAGGGAAATGAAGACGAAAATGAGAAAGGAAAAGTGAAAGTAGATCTGACAAAGGTGAATTTAAAGACAAGAAAAAGTCAACTAGGCCTGGGCCCAACAAAACTGATGGATTTGGGCCTTAAAAAAGAGGACATTGGGCTAAAATAAAAAATCATAACCACTGATATGGTGAGCCCAACAAAAACTAGACAAGATTGCTTAGAAGACCCAACAAATGAGCAATTGATGTGATCTTAATTAAGCATGATTTTAATACCTTTATGCTTACCTTTTGTTTGATTTAAGTAAAATATAATTAGGAATTAGCTTAGTTTTGTGTTTTGTGTTGTAGGAACAAAGGAAGAAGAAAATGGAAGAAAAAGATCAGAAAATCATGAAAAATGCTGATTTCTGACCTTTCGTCACTAATGGAATCATATCTCACTCATTTTAGCTCCGATTGAGCTGATTCCAGCGGCTATGGAAAGAAGAAACATAGAGCTACAACTTTCGTGTTCGGCATTTTGGCAAAATCCGGCGTTTTCTAGGAACCACGGCGCTCACAATACAGCGCCGCGGCGGCCCGTCATGGATGTCTCGTAGCGCCGCGGCGCTGGTTATTGGCGCCGCGGCGCCCTTGCCCCAGAACCACGAGCGCCGCAGCGCTGCATGGGTGCGCCGCGGCACCCCGTGGATGAAGTTTCGCAGCGCCGCGACGCTGAACTTATGCGCCGCGGCGCCGCCGCTCCGGAAGTCGCGATTTTAGGGTTTTTTCGCCTGATTTGAAGCCCAATTGATGGAGATTTGACCTGAAAACTTTCCTACTTCGACTAGGAGGGTTGAATCGATAAAAAGGGAAGGAAAGTAAGCAGAGGGGGATCTATTCATTCAGCAAGGAATTCATTCAAGTTCTCAACTCTTTTCTTTACTTCTTGTTTAGTTTTCTATGGCCCTGCGCGGCTAATTTTCTTTAGTTGGTTGAGGGAGATTGAAACCTCAAGGGATTTGATGTCATTGTGAGATACGGATTTGATTTCATTGCATTCAATCTTAACTGGGTATTGTTTATTCATCTGTTCTTATTTTCTTAATAATATACATGTGATTGCTAGGAGGCCTACTAGTATATTGTATGTGTAGCTGCTGAATTAGGTTTTGAACAAAGCTTTTATTACTTGATTCGTGAAGCAAATAGGATTAAGGATTTTAGATTATAAATCGTTAACCCTATGATGAATATCAACTAAATTGAATATAACCGATGTGCTTGTATTTGTTTAGCTCTATTAGTTTCTCTTGTTCTTCATGCGGTTAATAAGTTATGCTTTACCGATGTGCTAAAGGATTGCTCGTTAATTAGAGTATAATTAGTGCGATTGTCATTAATTTACTAGGCTTAAGGAGGAACTGGGATAGAATCCCAATGATAGATATTTGGTTTAAGATTGATAATTTTGTCAATGATCAATGCAATCCCTTGATGGTGAATATCGACCGAAACCAACGCTTTTCTCATTAATCACTTTCTCTCAATTATTTTTGCTATTGTTTACTTAATTTTAATTGCGACTCTCAATCCCCCCTTTCTGAATCACATAAGGTAATTCCAGTCTCTGTGGGATCGACCCTTACTCCCACTACTACAGGTTAGTGTTGAGGTAAGGTTTTAATTTGGGCGTGCCTGCGACAGTGCGCACCAGCAATGCATCAACTTAAGCCTAATGGAAATAGAGGTATGCAGGAAAGCAATGAGGGAACAAGGAAACAAGGAAAAAGAATCAAAAGACATGAGCGAAAAGGAGAGATGTGAGAACTCAAAAACAAGAAGCAAAGAAGGAAAAGGAGAAGATAGAAGAAGATGGAAAAAAATCAGTAGAGAAGTAAACAAAACGAGACAGCAATATTATGTGGAGATGCCTAGTAAGGAAGAAGTTGAAGAAGAAGAACATCACCCCCTAAGCTGGGTAATAGTAGATACACACCTAGCAAACATAATGAAGACAAATCTGTCACTGAAAAGGACAAGGGAGAATGAAACATCCCGTAATTTTTAGATATTTTCCTTAGAAATTCTTCACCTTACATATATGCATAGAAATGTTCTAATATTAATGGAATAAGTAAAGAAAGAAAACCTAAGAGGAAATATTAGAAATAAACATGTTAAAGAAAGGTGAAATTCTTAGGTAAAGAAAGATAAATTTTTGTGAAGTAAGTAAAGGTTTTAAAATTTCAAGAAGATCGGATTAGGGTAATTTTTCTTAATTTAAGAGCAAAAGTTACTAAGTTTAGTATCTCCACCCGTAATTGGGCTTTAACCTATAGACACTTCATATAGAGTTTTTCTACTTCACATGAATTTTTAGCAAGTCAATAGGATAGCCCAAGGAAGAAATAAAACATAGACTTGGACTAGGATATAGAAATTGGACCGGTAGCCCAAAAATCATGAAAATGTGACCAAGCCCATTATGAAAGGAAGAATTTTAACCAAAGTAAGGAAAATGGGCAAGAATGAGCCCAAACCCAAGAGGAAAAATAAAAATAAAAATAAAATTAAAGTGATGAAATATTGGTGTAATCAAGATTAAGTGACATGGCATTAAGACAAAAATTTGGCAAGTGGTGTGATTCTACATTCATCATTTTGGCAAGTGACATAATAATACAAGGCTTTAGGACAAAAACATCTATATCCTACATTCATAACTTTAGCAAGTGGGTAATAATACATAGCATTATGACAAAACATCATTATCCTACACAAATAATTTTAGTTAAGTAAGGAAAATTCAAGGGCTAGAAATTTGCCACTTAAAAAGGCAAATCTATCATACTTGATTAAGACAAAAGAAAAAGGAAATGAATCCCTAAATCAAAGGGATCTTACCCCATGTCTTAAGAACATATCATCATAATTTTCAAAATACAAATCTCCTTTTTCTATGCATATCTTGACTAAGGAAGAGGAAGACAAGAACATAAGTTGTTTGTTTTCCAAAAATTCAACAAAGTGTATCCTAATTGTGATAAGGTAGACCCATGATCATGAAAGGTGAATTATTTGGTGGCCTATATAAGAAAACCCACCCTTACAACATTAGAATTTCGTCCAAGTGAGGGAGAGCAAAAATAGAAGCAAGGTAGTGTGAGAAAAAGGAGAGGAAGAAAGGAAGAAAGAGGAAGGAGAAGTCTAGGGGACTAAGTGCTCCAGGTAAGTTTAACAATATTTCTTTTTGAAGAAAACCTTTGAAACTCATAATATTTATATGAGATTTTGATCTTAGAACTTTGATGATTGGTCAAGGATGTTGCTATATCATGTTACATATTGATCTTGCATGTGATGTATGTTTGAATACTTAGGTTGGTGTAGATAGTTTTGCATGGGTATGGCTATGGTTGACAGAATTTTATGCTTCGGTATTTTAATTTCTGGGAACAATCTATAAGGAATTAAAATAAATGGTTAACATAAGAATTAAAGATATATGTGTCACGGATTTTCACCCACTGGAATCGTTCCATTTGGAGTCCATATGAGGTAGCTATGGTCTGATTAGTAGTCAAAGGTCAGAAAATGAATCATCAGGGAAGAATATGTTAGGATAGTTTCGGTAATTTAATTTCTGGGAATTATTGGTAGGGAATTAAAATAAATGGTTAACCTAAGAATTAAAGATATGTGTGTCTTGGATTTTTAGCCACTGGAATCATTCAATTTGGAGTCCACATGTGGTAGATATGGTCCGATTAGTAAGCCAAGGTCAGAAAATGGTTCATTAGGGAAGATTATGTTAGGACAGCTTTTGTATTTTAATTTCTGGGAATTATCTGTATGGAATTAAAATAAATGATTAACATGACCATTATATATCTATGTCTCATGGAAATATACCCACTGGAATTATGCAATTTGGAGTTCATATGAGGTAGATATGATCCGATTAGTAAGCAAAGGTCAGAAAATGTTTATTCAGGGAAGAGTATGTTATTAATGTTTTAGTTTTTGAATTTCTGGGAATATTCTGTAGGGAATTAAAATAACGCGCCAACATAACAATTATAGATATATGGCTCATGGATTTTTACCAACTGGAATAACTCAATTTGGAGTTCCAATTTGGGAGATATGGTCTAATTAGTCAGTAAAGGTCAGAACCTATCCGAGAGGAACTATCCTGTACTTTGAGGGAGTAATATCACCTTCGTTTCTTAATATTTCGCTACAATGTTCAACATAATAGTTTTAGATAATTGTTTTATCTTGAAATGGACACCAAGATCACCTACATCAGAGTTAAATTGAGGGAGTTATGCTCTGATTAGTAAGAGAAGGTTAGATAGGATGAAAACCTGCATCAAGAAAATAAAGAAAATAAAATTAGTATTTAAAAAAGAAGATGAATCTTAATAAATGACTAGTATAGCCATAGCCATTGCCATTGTATGAACTTCTTACCATCTTAAGTGTGAAATTTTGACATGGAAATATTTTATAAAGTGATATTTGAAATGGTTATGTTCATGGCATGATTACCAATGATTTATGGTAGTAGTTATATTTTGATGAACATACTTGTTATTGAAAACATATTTTTGGCTATCATTGTGAAAAGAAAATAAATGAGCATGGTCACATGGCAATCCCTGTGGTGCACCAGTAGGGGACGCCCTACTAACGGTTATGATCATGATAATGAGAAAAGAAAGAGAAAGTGGGCCATGTCGGACGGAGCGAGAAAAGCCCGTACCGGAGAGTAGAGGATACTCACCCTGACCGGGGTAGCTTGAAATGAGAATAAGTTGATGGCCATCATATGATATTTGGAAAATAGTTAATCATGTCATACATATCATTACAGTATGATTCTTATGTGCATAGATATAATGCATTCATGTGACCAAAAATATTTTCTGTAGTTTATACAGCTGAACATGACGTGATGAGCTTTACTGATGATAATTTATTGTTGAACTTACTGGGATTTAATTCTCACTATATTTTCATATCATGTTCAGAAAATTATTTATGCAGCTTTTGTTTCTAAGGCTCTGGCTTTTAGTGCACATTGGATCGAGTTACTTTATGTTGAGAAGATTTCAGAATCAAATAAGATGTTTGTGGTCGAGTTGGCTCAAATCCCGGTGAAGGTGCAACCACCCGCACCTGTATCTCCGGAATTGGTCAACCAAAATAAACAAGATGTAAATATATATGTGTTTGATATGTTATACGTATGTTTTGATTAATGACATGTATGTGAACTCAATATTGTATAATAATAATAAAAAAAAAAGGTTGTTACATAATTGGTATCAGAGCAGGTCGATCCTAGATGGCCAATGGGTGGTTGGTTATCTGAATCAATCTTATAGTATCTTGAGTATGTTGTGGTAGTGTTGTGTAGGGGATCAGTGATTTCATATAGGTAGGAAATTACTAGTGTTTCCTATCTATATGCTGAGGTGGTGTTATGACTGCTGTTAAATTTGTTTTTTAAATTAACTATTAGGCCTGATCACCTCAATAGCAATTTATTTTTCCCACAGTAGGAAATGGCACCACCAAGGCGGAATCCGGTAAACAATGCGGAGGAAATCTTACACAACCTTGCCACGGCAATTTGAGAATTTGATATTGATTTACTCCTTAAAACCCAACTAGTATCTATATCCCTATATAGAATGATATCGATTGAATTTTTTTTTTAAAAAAAAAATTAGTTACAAGACTTGTTAGACAAGGGATTTAAATGCCCTAGTACTATTATTTGGAGTGCTCTAGTTTTATCTGTGAAAAAGAAAGATGGATCATTATAACTATGCATAGATTATAGACAGTTGAATAAGGTGACAATGTAGAATAGAAACCCATTAGCTCGTATAGATTACCTGTTTGACCAGTTATAAGGTGTTCAATATTTTTCCACAAATAAATTTGGGATATGAGTAACATTAATTAGGGATAAGAGAAGAGGATGTAGGACTTATTATGGGCATTATGAGTTCTTGGTGATGCATTTAAATTGACAAACATTTAGCTACATTCATAAATTTAATGAATAGTAATTAGGTCATCCTTGGAATAATTTGTTATTATATATATGGATGATATACTAGAATATTTCAAAGGTTCAGAGGATCATAAGCAACATTCAAAGATAGTTTTACCAACTCTAAAGGAGTATGGTTGGTAAATATGGTATACAAGTAGAGTCTAAGAAAGTAAAAGTAGTACAATAATAGCTACGTTTTACTACATTTAAAGATGAAGATCCAAATCCAATTTACGCTTCCTGCGGTTATCTGCCGTCCATTCTACTGGAGTAATAGTTAGATCAGGTACATGAACATAGGCTTGTAAAGCATCAATCAACTCTTCAGCATTTGAAGCTGAGATGAGAATTTGTCGTGCTGAGTGTGAGATAAACCTCTGTTCCACAGCTTGATCTAGAAAAGATAACAAACCATCAAAGAAGTTATTAACATTTAACAAACCTATCGGTTTGTGATGCATATTTAGTTGCACCCAAGAGACTATTTGGAAAATCTCCTCTAAAGTACCAAAACCACCTGGTAAGGCAATGAAGGCGTCAGCATTGCTCATCATTCTAGCCATGCGTTCATGTATAGAAACTACCCTATATTCTTCCCCAATTGTCTTCCCTATGTTGCTGGATGTAGTTAGAGCTGTAGGAATAATACCTAGAACTTGGCATCCCCCTGCATGTGCAGCTGTAGCCACACACCCCATTAACCCACAGTTACCTCCACCATACACTAAATGAATTTTTCTCCTAGCCAGCACCATACCCAGATTTTGTGCTGCTTTAACATACTCCTCATCTTTTCCAGGACTGGAACCACAAAAGACACAGATATTTCAAAACTGACGGAATGCGGTTCCCTCCATAATTTCTATCACCTTAACTTTGAGAATAGACAAAGATACTAATGTAAGTATTTATAGAACTCAGAGAAGGGCATATTTATAATAGCTATGCAAATAGGCCGGGTATTATTAGAACAACTATGTGAGTGATTGGTGGATATCAGCTAAATTAAAGGTAAATAAAAAAAAATTTCAAAAATGACGGCAAGCATGTAAATATACAGTAGTATGACTGTGACCCATATTAAACACATAAAGAGTATAAGATAAGATATCACCAGAAATCTGTCTTCATCTTGTTGTCTTTGATAAAGCATTGATGTTTTGATTCTTGTAGAAAAGTTGTAGGTGATAGCCGTCATTGAAAAAAAATGCAATCAAATGATTTATTTTGTATTCTCAATGTTTTTGTCAGTCGACTATCAGTATTATTAAGTCGACTAGCTATTTTGAGAAATTTTAATTTGGACTGGTTTTTTTTTTACAGTTGATTGATTACATCTATTTTGAAGCAATCAACTGCATCCTACCAGTTAACTACATATTCTTTGATTTTCACAAACTTTTATAAGCTCAGAAATGTTTCTTTTCCATGTGATATCTTTCCACCGAATACCAATAGATTTACAGTAGATTCTGACACATATATTCAAAATTTGCGGCCACCGATTTTTGCTGAAATCATAGATAGATTTTATTTATAGATTTTCAAGAATTACGGCCACCGATTTTAATATTTTTCAATGCTTTGTCAAAATTTTTGACTTTCGCTTTTGGTACCATTCTCTATTATGCTTTTCGTCTATTTCACTCATTAACGGTTGGCATTAAATGCAAGGTTATTTTCCCTCATTGCAATGAAAGATAATTTCTTTTCTTTGAAACTCGGTTATTATGGTGTCTAAGTTGTTAGTAGGTTAAAGTAATGAAAAGTTTGAAAAGAATGGACGGATGATGGTCTTATGGTGTTTTGACGAATGTAATCAAGAGAATTAGTGGTGTTGAAGTTCTCGAGGAATAAAATATAGGAAGTAGGATTTCAGTTAGTCTTTGAACTCTTAATTTGGAAATATAGAGAATATTCTGAGAACCATGTCCGAAAATAATGTAGGTTATCAAGATATTTGTGTTAAAGGATTATATCATGCTAAATTGAGTCTAGTATCTAGGATGTGAATTATGTTGGAATTGAGAATTCATGTATGAGTAATTGTTAAAAAAAAACACAAATCTTCTTGAAATGATTGGGTGAATTAAATGGGATTGGCATAAGCTAGAATGAGGTGCTTTTGGATATGATAGAAGAAATAATTGAAATTTTTGACAATGAGTTTAATGGTGTTAATAAGCTTCTATAGAGTTACTGTGATGAGGTAAGTTGGAATTATTAGACATGTGTTAATGGTACATAAACGTTATTAAAGGTTTGAAGGATTTATTGCTACGTATGTTTAACATATTGATTAAAGGATTTGAGGATAAAAATATATGATAGATTAAGATGATGATATTCAGGGGATGATGTTGATATATGAAAAAAAAAATTGACTTGATAGAAGTTTGGAATAAGAAAAGATAGTTACATAATATGAAGGTGTATATGTTCCTTTATATGTGTGTTTTCTAATATCGACCCATAGATATATCCATGCGGGCTAGAGAATATCAATTGAAGAACTTATGAGTGAAAGAAATCCTTATGGTTAAGTTATATGGCAAAATCACTCAAGTGAATAGACATATTAAAAAGTAAAGATGTCATACAGAAAAGATATCTCTAATTATTTAGGTAATAAGCTTGGTAACTCTGAATAATGCCTTAATTTCATTCCCTACATGTGGTAGGATGGATTGAAATTCGGGGACCGAATTTCTTAAGGGGGGAAGAATGTAACATCCCGTAATTTTTAGATATTTTCCTTAGAAATTCTTCACCTTACATATATGCATAGAAATGTTCTAATATTAATGGAATAGGTAAAGAAAGAAAACCTAAGAGGAAATATTAGAAATAAACATGTTAAAGAAAGGTGAAATTCTTAGGTAAAGAAAGATAAATTTTTGTGAAGTAAGTAAAGGTCTTAAAATTTCAAGAAGATCGGATTAAGGTAATTTTTCTTAATTTAAGAGCAAAAGTTACTAAGTTTAGTATCTCCACCCGTAATTGGGCTTTAACCTATAGACACTTCATATAGAGTTTTTCTACTTCACATGAATTTTTAGCAAGCCAATAGGATAGCCCAAGGAAGAAATAAAACATAGAATTGGACTAGAATATAGAAATTGGACCGGTAGCCCAAAAATCATGAAAATGTGACCAAGCCCATTATGAAAGGAAGAATTTTAACCAAAGTAAGGAAAATGGGCAAGAATGAGCCCAAACCCAAGAGGAAAAATAAAAATAAAAATAAAATTAAAGTGATGAAATATTGGTGTAATCAAGATTAAGTGACATGGCATTAAGACAAAAATTTGGCAAGTAGTGTGATTCTACATTCATCATTTTGGCAAGTGGCATAATAATACAAGGCTTTAGGACAAAAACATCTATATCCTACATTCATAACTTTAGCAAGTGGGTAATAATACATAGCATTATGACAAAACATCATTATCCTACACAAATAATTTTAGTTAAGTAAGGAAAATTCAAGGGTTAGAAATTTGCCACTTAAAAAGGCAAATCTATCATACTTGATTAATACAAAAGAAAAAGGAAATGAATCCCTAAATCAAAGGGATCTTGCCCCATGTCTTAAGAACATATCATCATAATTTTCAAAATACAAATCTCCTTTTTCTATGCATATCTTGACTAAGGAAGAGGAAGACAAGAACATAAGTTGTTTGTTTTCCAAAAATTCAACAAAGTGTATCCTAATTGTGATAAGGTAGACCCATGATCATGAAAGGTGAATTATTTGGTGGTCTATATAAGAAAATCCACCCTTACAACATTAGAACTTCGTCCAAGTGAGGGAGAGCAAAAATAGAAGCAATGTAGTGTGAGAAAAAGGAGAGGAAGAAAGGAAGAAAGAGGAAGGAGAAGTCTAGGGGACTAAGTGCTCCAGGTAAGTTTAACAATATTTCTTTTTGAAGAAAACTTTTGAAACTCATAATATTTATATGAGATTTTGATCTTAGAACTTTGATGATTGGTCAAGGATGTTGCTATATCATGTTACATATTGATCTTGCATGTGATGTATGTTTGAATACTTAGGTTGGTGTAGATAGTTCTGCATGGGTATGGCTATGGTTGACAGAATTTTATGCTTCGGTATTTTAATTTCTGGGAACAATCTATAAGGAATTAAAATAAATGGTTAACATAAGAATTAAAGATATATGTGTCACGGATTTTCACCCACTAGAATCGTTCCATTTGGAGTCCATATGAGGTAGCTATGGTCTGATTAGTAGTCAAAGGTCAGAAAATGAATCATCAGGGAAGAATATGTTAGGATAGCTTCGGTAATTTAATTTCTGGGAATTATTGGTAGAGAATTAAAATAAATGGTTAACCTAAGAATTAAAGATATGTGTGTCTTGGATTTTTAGCCACTGGAATCATTCAATTTGGAGTCCACATGTGGTAGATATGGTCCGATTAGTAAGCCAAGGTCAGAAAACGGTTCATCAGGGAAGATTATGTTAGGACAGCTTTTGTATTTTAATTTCTGGGAATTATCTGTATGGAATTAAAATAAATGATTAACATTAACATTATATATCTATGTCTCATGGAAATATACCCACTGGAATTATGCAATTTGGAGTTCATATGAGGTAGATATGATCTGATTAGTAAGCAGAGGTCAGAAAATGTTTATTCAGGGAAGAGTATGTTATTAATGTTTTAGTTTTTGAATTTCTGGGAATATTCTGTAGGGAATTAAAATAACGTGCCAACATAACAATTATAGATATATAGCTCATGGATTTTTATCAACTGGAATAACTCAATTTGGAGTTCCAATTTGGGAGATATGGTCTAATTAGTCAGTAAAGGTCAGAACCTATCCGAGAGGAACTATCCTGTACTTTGAGGGAGTAATATCACCTTCGTTTCTTAATATTTCGCTACAATGTTCAACATAATAGTTTTAGATAATTGTTTTATCTTGAAATGGACACCAAGATCACCTACATCAGAGTTAAATTGAGGGAGTTATGCTCTGATTAGTAAGAGAAGGTTAGATAGGATGAAAACCTGCATCAAGAAAATAAAGAAAATAAAATTAGTATTTAAAAAAGAAGATGAATCTTAATAAATGACTAGTATAGCCATAGCCATTGCCATTGTATGAACTTCTTACCATCTTAAGTGTGAAATTTTGACATGGAAATATTTTATAAAGTGATATTTGAAATGGTTATGTTCATGGCATGATTACCAATGATTTATGGTAGTAGTTATATTTTGATGAACATACTTGTTATTGAAAACATATTTTTGGCTATCATTGTGAAAAGAAAATAAATGAGCATAGTCACATGGCAATCCGTGTGGTGCACCAGTAGGGGACGCCCTACTAACGGTTATGATCATGATAATGAGAAAATAAAGAAAATAAAATTAGTATTTAAAAAAGAAGATGAATCTTAATAAATGATTAGTATAGCCATAGCCATTGCCATTGTATGAACTTCTTACCATCTTAAGTGTGAAATTTTGACATGGAAATATTTTATAAAGTGATATTTGAAATGGTTATGTTCATGGCATGATTACCAATGATTTATGGTAGTAGTTATATTTTGATGAACATACTTGTTATTGAAAACATATTTTTGGCTATCATTGTGAAAAGAAAATAAATGAGCACGGTCACATGGCAATCCGTGTGGTGCACCAGTAGGGGACGCCCTACTAACGGTTATGATCATGATAATGAGAAAAGAAAGAGAAAGTGAGCCATGTCGGACGGAGCGAGAAAAGTCCGTACCGGAGAGTAGAGGATACTCACCCTGACCGGGGTAGCTTGAAATGAGAATAAGTTGATGGCCATCATATGATATTTTGAAAATAGTTAATCATGTCATATATATCATTACAGTATGATTCTTATGTGCATAGATATAATGCATTCATGTGACCAAAGATATTTTCTGTAGTTTATACAGCTGAATATGACGTGATGAGCTTTACTGATGATAATTTATTGTTGAACTTACTGGGATTTAATTCTCACTATATTTCCATATCATGTTCAGAAAATTATTTATGCAGCTTTTGTTTCTAAGGCTCTGGCTTTTAGTGCACATTGGATCGAGTTACTTTATATTGGGAAGATTTCAGAATCAAATAAGATGTTTGTGGTCGAGTTGGCTCAGATCCCGGTGAAGGTGCAACCACCCGCACCTGTATCTCCGGAATTGGTCAACCAAAATAAACAAGATGTAAATATC
Source organism: Gleditsia sinensis (assembly GCA_037074535.1). Lineage (NCBI taxonomy): Eukaryota > Viridiplantae > Streptophyta > Magnoliopsida > Fabales > Fabaceae > Gleditsia > Gleditsia sinensis. The sequence continues at coordinate 34,902,162 of CM073467.1, read as the reverse complement.
TATGTGTTTGATATGTTATATGTATGTTTTGATTAATGACATGTATGTTAACTCAATATTGTATAATAATAATAAAAAAAAAGGTTGTTATAGAGAAGACGAGAGATTATAGGCAGGAAGATCCAAAAGAAGAAAATAAAAAACAGGAAAATTGAGAGAGTGAAAAATAAAAGAATAAAGAAGAAAGATAAGAAGGTAACTAGGGAGGGAAGCAGGGAGGAATATGGGATGCTGAACATGGCTGACGAGGCAGGCCTTTCCATGCCCTGCCAAGTGCCATGACCACCATAAGCTGGAACTGTCAATGTGTGGAGGTTGCCTTGACAGTTTGAAAATTAAGAAACTTATGTCTAAAAAATAAACACATAATCCTTTTCCATATGGAGGCTAAGGCAAAGGAAAGGAAGATGGAGAACCTGAGAAGAAAAATGAAGTTTGATAAGATGGAGGTTGTTGATTCGGTGGAAAGAGCAGGAGATTTGTGTCTTATGTGGCAAGAAGAGGCAGAAGTGAGTATCCTAAATAAGTGTCAGAATTATATTCATATAAATATAAAGCTGGATGTAGAGAGGGGAGAATTCTGGTCTACCTTTATCTATGCGTACCTAGAAGGTAGATTAAGTAGGAAGCTATGGATGGAATTAGAAGAGCTAAACCCAGGTTATTTGAAGCCATGGCAATGCATAGGTGATTTTAATGAGATCCTGCACCAAAATGAAAAAGAAGGAGGAAGGCAATATAGCAGAATCCAAATAGAAGATTTCAAAAATTTTCTTGCCCAGAATGAACTTCTAGATACCCCTCTTAAAGGATGCAGGTTTACTTGGAGTTATATGAGGAAAGTTGAAGGCATAAGGGAAAAGTTAGATAGGCATATAGCTAATGATGCTTGGAATTACAATTTTAAAGATGCTAAGGTGATAGTTTTACCTGTAGTGGGTTCTGACCATTGCCCACTAGTTCTCAAGTCAAAACAGGAAGCGAGAAGAAAGGAGAAAGCATTCAAGTTTGAAGCATACTGGGCTGATCAAGAGGATTTTAGTGAGGTAGTAGAACAAGGATCGAATGAAGGCTGCCAAGCTAGATATTTAAGAGGGAAAATTAAAAAAGGGTGGCAGAGAAGTTGGAAATATGGAAAAAGAAGAAGATTAGGAGGGTTGATTTGGAGATAAAGAAGCTTAAAGCAGACCTCCTTGTAGCACAGCAAGGAGCTTTAAACAATCATGCAGTTAGTAATATAAAGAGTATTTAGAGAAAGATTAACAGATTGTAGAGTCAAGAAGAGAAGTATTAGGCACAGAAGTCAATAGTAAAATGATTAAATTGTAGGGACAAAAACACCAAAAATTTTCATAGAATAACAATGCAGAGAAGGAGAATGGATAGCATACACAGAATACAAGACGAAGAAGGGATATGGCATGAAACTTAGGGAGACATCTAGAGAGCATTTCAATAGTTTTATTCAAAGTTATTCAGCACCTTTAATCTAGAAATACAATCCAACATTCAAGCAATAATAACAGAAACTGTCACCCAAAGTATGAATGATAAGCGTACCAGCGATCTTACTGTAGAGGAGATTGAAAGAGCAGTCTTTGGCCTTGGATCTATGAAAGCCCCTAGACCAAACGGTTTAAGTGGTACCTTTTACTAGCAATCTTGGAGCATTATTAGAGAAGAGGTGGTTATAGCAGTGAAGAAATTCTTTAATAATGGGCAACTCCCCATTGAGGTCAATGAAACCCATATTACACTCATTCCAAAAATACAAAACCTGAAAAATGTAGGGCAATTTAGACTCATTAGCTGTAGCAATTTTATTTATAAAACTATTGTAAAAGTTATGGTTAATAGAATGAAAAGCCACATGAATGTTCTAATATCTCAAAACCAAAGTGCTTTCGTGAGTGGCAGGCTGATATAGGATAACATAATGCTAGTGCAAGAAGCATTGCACTTTCTTAAGCATAATAGAAGCAGGGGAAAGCACTACATGGCCATAAAATTAGACATGAATAAGGCATATGATAGATTGGAATGGGATTTTCTAAGGGAGGTAATGAGAGCCTTTGGGTATGATGAGAAGTGAATTGGGTTGGTTATGGAATGTATAACATCCGTTACATACAGGGTGAAAGTCAAGGGAGAGCTAGGTCTAATGATACACCTACAAAGAGGGCTTAGGCAAAGGGATCCACTATCACCCTATCTTTTTATCCTTGCAGCTGAAGTACTCTCAAGATTATTAGAAAAAACAAACAGAGAAGGAGAGTTAGATGGTTTAAAGATGGCAAAAAATGCTCTTGAGATATCTCACTTGTTATTTACGGATGATTCCATTTTGTTCGCAAGAGCCAATGAGCAATAGGCTAACAAAGTGATGAATGTATTGGAAAGCTATTCAAAAATGTCAGGACAAAGAATCAACACAAGGAAATCTAGTGTGGTATTCAATAGAAGCTATTCGGAAGAAATAAGAAATAAAGTCCAGGGGATCTTGGGTATGCCTGTATGGGAAAACCTAGGAAAATATTTGGGACTACCTGCCATCTGGGGACGATCCAAAAAAAAAAGCTCTGGATTGGGTGCTGGAAAGAGTGAACCAAAAGCTGACAGCCTAAAATTCTAAATTTTTATCACAAGGAGGGAAGGAGATCCTAATCAAAGCAGTCATTCAGGCAATACCCTCATATGTTATGTCTATCATCCTTTTCCCAAAAAAATTTTGTAACAAAATGTGCTCAAAAGTAGTGAGGTTTTGGTGGAAAAGTTTAGGAAAGGAGACAAGAGTGCACTGGATAAACTGGAAGAAGATCACTATGAGGAAGAAGAATGGAGGTATGAACTTCAAAGACTTTAGAAGTATGAACACAACACTCCTAGCAAAGCAAGCGTGGAGGCTGATGATGGAACCGGACTCACTATGGGCAAAAGTAATAAAGCAAAGATACTTCCCCAACACTACTTTCCAGCTAACTAAAAGAGATAGATGTGGGTCTTGGGCCTGGCTGAGCATACTAGAAGCCAGAGATATCATAATGAAGCATTGCAGATGGAGAATTAAAAAGGGAGACCAAGTTAAAATCTTGGATGATAGATAGTTGCCAAATGGTTAGATTTTAAGGAATGATTCTAGGAGTGGACTCAAATGTATTGTTGAACTAATCAACTAGAATACAAAAACATGGAATAAGGAGATCCTAAGAGAACTGACTACGAAGAACATCATGAAAGAAGTTTTGACTATACCTCTACCTATGACACAAGTGGAAGATAAGCTAATTTGGCCAATGGATAAGGATAAGGTGTATGACATGCTTTAAATTAAGCATGTATTTAGCATATTTTATGTTTCTTTTTATTTTATTTAAATGATAAATAGATAGGTTTTAATTAAATTGTGTGTTTTATGTTTTTAGGAATAATAAAGAAGAAAAGAAGAGAAAAATAGAAGAAAATCATGAAAAATGCTGATTTCTGACTTTTCGTCACTAACGGAAGCATATCTCACTCATTTGAGCTCCGATTGAGCTGATTCTAGCGGCTATGGAAAGAAGAAACATAGAACTACAACTTTCGTGTTCGGCACTTTGGCAACATCCGGCGTTTTTTAGGCGCCGCGGCGCTCACAATATAGCGCCGCGGCGGCCCGTCATGGATGTCTCGTAGCGCCGCGGCGCTGGTTATTGGTGCCGCGGCGCCCTTGCCCCAGAACCACGAGCGCCACGACGCCCGTGTACGAAGAATGGAGCGCCACGGCGCTGAATGGGTGCGCCGCGGCACCCCGTGGATGAAGTTTCGCAGCGCCGCGACGCTGAACTTATGCGCCGCGGCGCCGCCGCTCCGGAAGTCGCGATTTTAGGGTTTTTTCGCCTGATTTGAAGCCCAATTGATGGAGATTTGACAAAAAAACTTTCCTACTTCGACTAGGAGGGTTTAATGGATAAAAGGGGAGGAAAGTAAAGAGAGAAGGGATCTATTCATTCAGCAAAGAATTCATTCAAGTTCTCAACTCTTTTCTTTACTTCTTGTTTAGTTTTCTATGGCCCTGCGCGGCTAATTTTCTTTAGTTGGTTGAGGGAGATTGAAACCTCAAGGGATTTGATGTCATTGTGAGATACGGATTTGATTTCATTGCATTCAATCTTAACCGGGTATTGTTTATTCATCTGTTCTTATTTTCTTAATATTATGCATGTGATTGCTAGGAGGCCTACTAGTATATTGTATGTGTAGCTGCTGAATTAGGTTTTGAACAAAGCTTTTATTACTTGATTCGTGAAGCAAATAGGATTAAGGATTTTGGATTATAAATCGTTAACCCTATGATGAATATCAACTAAATTGAATATAACCGATGTGCTTGTATTCGTTTAGCTCTATTAGTTTCTTTTGTTCTTCATGCGGTTAATAAGTTATGCTTTACCGATGTGCTAAAGGATTGCTCATTAATTAGAGTATAATTAGTGCGATTGTCATTAATTTACTAGGCTTAAGGAGGAACTGGGATAGAATCCCAATGATAGATATTTGGTTTAAGATTGATAATTTTGTCAATGATCAATGCAATCCCTTGATGGTGAATATCGACCGAAACCAACGCTTTTCTCATTAATCACTTTGTCTCAATTATTTTTGCTATTGTTTACTTAATTTTAATTGCGACTCTCAATCCCCCGTTTCTGAATCACATAAGGTAATTCCAGTCTCTGTGGGATCGACCCTTACTCCCACTACTACAGGTTAGTGTTGAGGTAAGGTTTTAATTTGGGCGTGCCTGCGACAGTGCGCACCAAATTTTGGCGCCGTTGCCGGGGACTGCGTCATTACTTTTGTGATTTTTTTATTTATGCCTGTGACTCGTTCTGCTAATTGTCAAGATTTACTGTTCAATCGAGATATTGGAAAATCTGTATACAGGCACAGAAGAGGAATTCAAGAAGACGTTGATCAGGATAAGGAGGAAGTGATCATGGCCAGACACCCCACTTTGAAGGAGCTTGCAGCTCCAGATTTGCATCAACAACCCTTATGCATTACTTTCCCTAATCTTGATGATAATGTGAATTTTGAATTAAAATCTGGATTAATTCATCTCTTACCTAGTTTTCATGGTCTTACAGGTGAGGACCCGCATAAACATCTAAAGGAGTTCCATGTGGTTTGTACCAGTATGAAGCCCCCTGGAGTAACTGAGGAACAAATTAAACTCAGGGCTTTTCCTTTTTCTTTAAAAGATTCAGCCAAGGATTGGTTGTATTATTTACCCTCTGGTACTATTACTACTTGGAATGAGATGAAAAGAATGTTTTTAGAACGTTATTTTCCTGCATCTAGAGCCGCCATTATTAGGAAAGAAATATGCGGCATTAGGCAATTGCATGGTGAAACCCTTTATGAATATTGGGAGAGGTTTAAGAAAATTTGTGCAAGCTGCCCACATCATCAGATTAGTGAGCAGCTATTAATCCAATATTTCTATGAAGGCCTTTTGCAGGGAGACAGGAGCATGATAGATGCAGCTAGTGGAGGAGCACTAGTAGATAAAACTCCTGAGGCAGCCAGAATTCTCATATCAAATATGGCTGCCAATTCACAACAATTTGGCGTTAGGCATGATCCTCCTGTTAGACATGCCCATGAGGTAAGTACAACTTCTCTTCAGAATCAAATATCTGAACTTACTTCTCTTGTACGCCAAATGGCTACAGGTACACTCCAACAAGTTAAAGTCTGTGGGATATGTTCAGCAACAGGGCACCCTACTGATACGTGCCCTACACTTCAAGAGGAAGCCACAGAACAAGCTAATGCTGTAGGAGGTTTTCCTGGCCAACCAAAGAGGTATGATCCATATGCTAATACATACAATCCTGGATGGAAGGATCATCCAAATTTCAGATATGGGAATGCACAAAATAGGCCTGCAGGACAGAATTTTCAACAAAACCAACAGGCCTATTATCCTAAACAAAATGCATCCCAGGAGCATCAGGTAAGTAATCCATTGGAAGATATTGTGAAGACTCTTGTGCATAGCTCTCATCAATTTCAGCAAGAGACAAGAGCTAGCATTCAGAACCTGACAACTCAAATGGGTCAGTTAGCAACCACAGTGAGTCGACTGGATGCTCAAAACTCAGGTAAGTTACCTTCACAAACTGTGGTGAATCCCAGAGAGAATGCTAGTGCAATTGTGTTAAGGAATGGTAAGGAGATTGAAAGCCCACCAGCACCCTCTTCTCCTAAGAAAACTGAAAAATCAATTAAGGAGAATGAAGCACCTACAGGTAAGTCTCCTTCTAATTTAAATTATGAAGTTGTGCCTCCTTTTCCAGAAGCTCTTAAAGAAGACAGGTTGCATGAAAAAACTTCTGAATTATATGAAACCTTCAGAAAGTGTGAAATTAATATTCCCCTTTTAGATGCTATTAAACAGGTACCAAGATATGCAAAGTTTTTGAAAGAACTATGTACTCAAAAAGAAGGGCAAAAATTAAAAGATTTTGAAAAGATTCATATGAGTCAGAATGTATCTGCTATGATACAGACAAAACTCCCCACTAAATGCAAGGATCCAGGTATGTTTACTATTCCATGCAAAATTGGGGGAAATCGCATTGAAAAGGCTATGTTAGATTTAGGAGCTTCCATCAATGTTATGCCATATTCTGTATATACATCTTTGAATTTGGGACCATTGAAATCTGTAAATTTGATAATTCAACTAGCAGATAGGTCCACTACATATCCTAAGGGAATAATTGAGGATGTCTTGGTGCAGGTAGATGATTTGGTGTTCCCTGCAGATTTTTATGTGCTTGACATGGACAATGGGGATTTTACTTCTCCAATATTATTAGGGAGACCATTTTTGAAAACCTCCAAAACCAAGATAGATGTTCACAATGGCACACTCACTATGGAATTTGACGGTGAAGTAATAAAATTCAATATGTATGAAGCCATAAAATACCCAGGTGATGATACTCCTGTCTATTCCATTGATGTGCTTAATTCATTAGCATACGATGTGTTTGAATTAGATGAAAAGGATAAAATGGAGGAAAGTGTGAACAAATCTATAGCAGCAGATGATGGTGAGATAAACTTAGATGAAAAGACAAAGGAGAAACTGGCTGCACTCAATGATTCTTCGAAAGAACCACCAAAGGGTAAGATTTCTTATATGGAATTATCAAATTTTGATACCATTCTTGCACCTTCTGTTTTGCAGGACCGTGGATCAATTTTGTCATCTCTGCCTAATCACCTGAAATACTTGGAAATAGGAGATGCATCACCTATTATAGTTGCAAAAAGTTTAGGTGTTAAAAAAGAAGAGGAATTGATGCATATTTTTCAAGAAAAAAGAAATGCCATTATAAGAACAATTGCAAACCTTAAAGGCATAGACCCGACTATAAAATTGCATCAAGTTCTAGAAATGAAAGGGGTTGAACCCTTTAAAGGTAAGAAATCGCTCCCTTGGTTAGGTCCACTTGTTATTACTGATGTGCCTTCTGGTTATGCAGTTGAATTTCAAAGATTGAATCAGTCCCAGAAATTTAAAGTGAACCTCAAAGAGCCTCCATGAACAAAGATAGGGAGCTGAGTCGAGCCAACGACGTTAAACAAAGGCGCTGGTTGGGAGGCAACCCAACATCTATTCTTCTTCTTCTTATTTTTTCTTTTCCTAGTTTAATTTTACTTTATTAATTTAAAAAAAAAAAAATTTGGATCTGCGGACGCGAACATGCGCCGCGGCGCCCAAACCAAGCGCCGCGGCGCTCGTCGCCCAGACTGGGAGAGCGCCGCGGCCCTCTAGAACAGAGCCGCGGCGCTCCGAACCCAGAACGGGTGAGCGCCGCGGCGCGCACCCATAGCGCTGCGGCGTTCCGCGTTGTAGCAGAGAGCGCCGCGGCGCTCTCTATAAGAGGGTCGCGCCCCTCTTTGTTTCCCCCGCGATTTTTGCTCTCTCTCACCCCCAAATCCCTTTTCTTGCCTCCAATCACCCATACTCACCTCCCATTCGATTATATTGCTTGCATAACTTGATTTTTCATCTACTTTTGCAGGATTATACACCTCATATCAGCAATTGAGTCGAATTCAAAGACACTTTTCTAAGGTTCTAAGGTATTCTTGAGCTTGCAATTCCCAGCCACCATTCAAGGCAATTTGGGTATAGTTCTCTTCCTCTTTCTGGCTGCAATTGATCCTTATACTTGATTGCTACTGGTTTGTCCTGAGTTTGGGAGATCTAGTTGAAAATTCACCACTCATTCTTCCAAATTTTACAAGCGCCCACAAGGTGTTCGGTAAAAGGCCCTAGTGAATTTTTTTCAACTAATGGCTCCAAAAACTTCTAAATTGAGTATTTCAAAGAGGAAGAATAGAGCTGAGGACCCTCCAGCATTCGACACTGTGGCATTTGTGACTGAACCGGTTTATCAACACCACATCAAAGTGGTGGTACATAAACCTATTGTTCCAGAACGTGGATTTCTGATCACCGAAGGGCTACCTCTCAGAGACAATATCCTCTATAGGCACTGGGAGATTTTCTGCAGGAACCCAGAGCCAGGAGTTATCCCCGTAGTCCAGGAGTTCTATTCCAATGCTACAGTTCATGAACATCATCATGCACGGGTTCGAGGCAAGAGGGTACCATTTTCTCCGCATGCCATCAATGAATTCTATTCCCTACCTGACATTGAGGATGATGAATATACTGCTCTTCTTCAATCATTTATTGATTTTGAAGACGTCATAGGCACTCTTAGCCATAGAGGGGCCTCCTGGAAATTGGATAGCCATGGCCAACCGTTGTACTTTGCTAGGGCTGATATGAATAAGTTGGCTAAAGCATGGTATTATTTTGTGTCAGCACGACTCATGCCCAGCTTCAATGTGAGTCAAGTCAGGAGGGACAGGGCCATTCTGCTCTATGCGATACTAAAGGGCCTTTCTATTGATGTAGGCAAAATTATTCATAGGCAGATGCTCGGCTGTATTAATACTAGAGGCGGATCCCTCTTTGCTCCCAGTTTAATTACTGGTCTATGTCAGCAGGCGGGAGTCAGCTGGGATTCCACTGAGGCTCTCATTCACCCTATGAAGCCTATTTCCTCTACAGATATCCAAAAGTACAAGGGCCATGAAGAAGCAGCAGAGGAGGAGTTAGGGATTCAGCCAATCCCTACAGAGGGACCAGGCAACAGTTCAGCTCCACCACCATCCCAGCATACCATTGAAGATTTATGGCAGCGCACAGAGTATCTGAGCCACCAACTGCACGATCTGGCCCTCTACCAGCACTCTATTGCACAACATAATCATGCCTGCTTCAGTCAGCTAGCCCATGCCCTGAACCTTCCAATTGCATTCCCGGCGCCTCCTGAACCACCCTTTCGGCCTGACACCGAGCATGATGCGATGAATGGTGACACTTGATCAGGGAAGTTTCCCTGGACCCCTCCTTATTTTATTACTTGTCTCTATTGTGTTTTTTCTTTGATATTCTTACATTGGGGACAATGTATGTTTTTAAGTGTGGGGGGGTCACTTTATGATTCAGCTGGATGACTGTATAATAACTCATACACTTGTGCACTTTTCTACTTTGATGCATTACTATAATTCTATGATGTGTGCACTTTTATTCCTGTCATGAGGTGAGCATGTGAACAAAATTTCAATTTATGGGTTTGTGTTAGTGAAACCAATAGCCAATGATATAAATGTTTAAATTGCTAATAGCTCCTAAGAAACGTAGGAAAATAATAATTATGTGTAATTTTAATTTTTTTGCAATTTATTATCCATTTTCTAGAATCCTAAATCTATTTTGCACAACAACTTTGAGTATTTAATTTATCTTTTATTTAAAGAAAGTTTATACAACTTAAATAAATTTTTTATGATCTCAGAAAGGATTCTAGAACTTATTTGAATGATGCTTGAGGCGAAATCCTAGGTTGATACTATTAATTAGGAGATTATTTAGGCATTATTTGATAGATTGAGCCTTTCAAGCCTAACCTAAGTAATAAAATAACACTAGTTCCTTTATTTTGAGCTTAATGAACTTTTCCTTCTGAAAACCATAACTGAGCCATAAGCCAAAGTTTGTATATCCTTTTTTTTTTCTTTACCCTATTCACTCACTCCATGATTATTTTGATGAATATTTGTATTGTATTGCTTTATTTACAAAAAGGGTGGAAGGGTGGAGCAAGGAAAAGAAAAGAAATTTTCAAAAGAAAAAGAAAAAGAAAAAAATTATATATATATATAAGAACAAATGTTGTGGGTGAAAGAAAAAGAGGACAATGATGGATTGAAGCAGGAAAAGTAGTGTGGGGAGAAAATCTTCCCAAAATTATTGGAGGAAAGCAAAGAGCTCAAGAGATCAATTTTAATCATGTGGTGCTGGGTGACTGATCCTACATTGATATCCTTTGTCCCACCCTTCACCTTGGCCACATTACAAGCTAAATAAAGTCCTTTTAATCCTAAAAGTAGTTCTGACCTACATTAGTGGAGAGCAGCAGGAAAAATAAGCTTATGGAAATCCTACGAGGAGATCCATACTTGATTTCTTGAGATATATAAACTCATTTGAAAGAAAGATGATTGAACTGCTCAAAACACACACACACTCAGGGCTCTAGAAAAATGAATTCTGAATAACATTTAAATTGAATATTGCACATAGTCATTAAATTTTCTGAAATTTCTTTAAGAGCATTCAATTTTCACTATGAGGCAATATATTGGTAAGACTTTCACTTACCTTATTTATTGAATATTGTTCACATGGTTTAATTTGCTTGAGGACAAGCAAAAGTGCAAGTGTGGGGGTATTTGACATGCTTTAAATTAAGCATGTATTTAGCATATTTTATGTTTCTTTTTATTTTATTTAAATGATAAATAGATAGGTTTTAATTAAATTGTGTGTTTTATGTTTTTAGGAATAATAAAGAAGAAAAGAAGAGAAAAATAGAAGAAAATCATGAAAAATGCTGATTTCTGACTTTTCGTCACTAACGGAAGCATATCTCACTCATTTGAGCTCCGATTGAGCTGATTCCAGCGGCTATGGAAAGAAGAAACATAGAGCTACAACTTTCGTGTTCGGCACTTTGGCAACATCCGGCGTTTTTTAGGCACCGCGGCGCTCACAATACAGCACCGCGGCGGCCCGTCATGGATGTCTCGTAGCGTCGCGGCGCCCTTGCCCCAGAACCACGAGCGCCGCGGTGCCCGTGTACGAAGAATGGAGCGCCACGGCGCTGAATGGGTGCGCCGCGACACCCCGTGGATGAAGTTTCGCAGCGCCGCGACGCTGAACTTATGCGCCGCGGCGCCGCCGCTCCGGAAGTCGCGATTTTAGGGTTTTTTCGCCTGATTTGAAGCCCAATTGATGGAGATTTGACAAAAAAACTTTCCTACTTCGACTAGGAGGGTTTAATGGATAAAAGGGGAGGAAAGTAAAGAGAGAAGGGATCTATTCATTCAGCAAAGAATTCATTCAAGTTCTCAACTCTTTTCTTTACTTCTTGTTTAGTTTTCTATGGCCCTGCGCGGCTAATTTTCTTTAGTTGGTTGAGGGAGATTGAAACCTCAAGGGATTTGATGTCATTGTGAGATACGGATTTGATTTCATTGCATTCAATCTTAACCGGGTATTGTTTATTCATCTGTTCTTATTTTCTTAATATTATGCATGTGATTGCTAGGAGGCCTACTAGTATATTGTATGTGTAGCTGCTGAATTAGGTTTTGAACAAAGCTTTTATTACTTGATTCGTGAAGCAAATAGGATTAAGGATTTTGGATTATAAATCGTTAACCCTATTATGAATATCAACTAAATTGAATATAACCGATGTGCTTGTATTCGTTTAGCTCTATTAGTTTCTTTTGTTCTTCATGCGGTTAATAAGTTATGCTTTACCGATGTGCTAAAGGATTGCTCGTTAATTAGAGTATAATTAGTGCGATTGTCATTAATTTACTAGGCTTAAGGAGGAACTGGGATAGAATCCCAATGATAGATATTTGGTTTAAGATTGATAATTTTGTCAATGATCAATGCAATCCCTTGATGGTGAATATCGACCGAAACCAACGCTTTTCTCATTAATCACTTTGTCTCAATTATTTTTGCTATTGTTTACTTAATTTTAATTGCGACTCTCAATCCCCCCTTTCTGAATCACATAAGGTAATTCCAGTCTCTGTGGGATCGACCCTTACTCCCACTACTACAGGTTAGTGTTGAGGTAAGGTTTTAATTTTGGCGTGCCTGCGACAGTGCGCACCAGTGTACCACGTAAAAAGTGGATATGGCAATCAGAGAGCAGAGTAAGGAAGACAGGAGAGACAGACTCTCTACCTCATCCTCTGTGAACCCGGCTCTATGGAAAATTATATGGAATTCTTATGCCCTCCCAAAAATTACCTCTCCACAAAAAGTAACATGCATTGGAAAAGGCTGGTTAGTGACTTTCTATGTCCGATGTGTGGAATAGCAGATGAAACTATAGAACACTTATTCCTGGAGTGTGTATGGGTTAGACCAACATGGTTTGGGTCAGATTTGCAGTGTCTGGTAAATGACCGTTGTAACATCCCTAATTTCGTTTCTTTTATTGATAATTAAGGAAATAAAGTTTATTAGACAATATTTTAGATATCTAAAGAAATATAATCCTTAGAAATTTTTCACCTTATGTATATGCATAGAAAATGTTTCTAACATTAAAAGAACAAATAAAGAGGGAAAACCTAATAGGAAAAAAAATTAGAAAGAACATACTAAAGAGATGCAAAATTCTTGGATAAGGAAGATAAATTTTTAAAAACAAGTAAAGGTCTTAAATTTTCAAGAACATTGGATTAGGGTAATTTTTCCTAATTCAAGAACTAGAGTTACTAAGTTTAAAATCTTTACCCATACATTGGGCTTTTACCTATGGACACTTTATATATAGTTTTTTCACTTCACATAAGTTTCTAGCAAGCCCATTGGATAACTTAAGCAAGAAATAAAACATAGACTTGGACTAGAATATAGTAATTGGACCAATAGCCCAAAAAATATGAAAATGTGACCAAGCCCTCCAAAAAAGGTAGAATTTTATCCAAAGCAAAGAAAATGGGTAGGAATAAGTCCATAATGGGTAGGAATAAACCCAAATCCAAGAGGAAAAATAAAATAAAATAAATTAGGTGATGATATAATAATGTAATAATAATAAAGATTAGGTTACATGGCATTAAGACAAAAATTTAGCAAGTGGTGTGATTCTACATTCATCATTTTGGCAAGTGGCATGATAATACAAGGCTTTAAGACAAAAACATCTATATCCTACACTTCTAATTTTAGCAAGTGGTATGATAATACATGGCATTAGGACAAAACATTCATATCCCACACAAATAATATCAACCAAATAATGGAGATTCAAGGGCTAGAAATTTGCCAACTAAAAAGGCAAACCTATCATACTTGTTTAAGACAAAAGAAAATGGAAATGAATCCCTAAATCAAAGGGACCTTGTCCCTTATCTTAAGAACATATCATCATAATTTTCAAAATACAAATCTCCTTTTCCTATGCATATCTTGACTAAGGAAGAGGAAGACAAGAACATAAGTTGTTTTTTTTTCAAAAATTCAACAAAGTGTATCCTAATTGTGATAAGGTAGACCCATGATCATGAAAGGTGTATTATTTGATGGTCTATATAAGCAAAACCCACCCCTACAACATTTTAATTTTGTCCAAGTGAGGAAGAGAGAGAAATAGAAGCAAGGTAGAGTGAGGAAAGGAGAGAAAGAGAGGAGAATAAATGAAGGAAGAAGAAGGAGAAGTTTAGAAGGCTAAGTACTCAAGGTAAGTTACCTAAATCTCCACTTGAGTCCATTTTTTTTCTTCATCCTTGAGGTTCAAAAATTCACCCTCCTTCTCTTACCTAAGCTGCTAGAAAAGCTAAGGGAAGGAAGGAATCTTGCTACTTCTTTCAAGAGGAAACAAGAAAACCAATTCACTAAGTGAGCTAGGGAGATTCTTAGGTAAGTTTAACAATATTTCTTTTTGAATAAAACTTTTGAAACTTATAATATTTATATGAGATTTTGATCTTAGAACTTTGATGATTGGTCATGGATGTTGTTATATCATGTTACATATTGATCTTGCATGTGATGTATGTTTGAATACTTAGGTTGGTGTAGATAGTTCTGCATGGGTATGGCTAGGGTTGGCAGAATTTTAAGCTTCGGTGTTTTAAATTTCTGGGAATAATCTATAAGGAATTAAAATAAATGGTTAACATAAAAATTAAAGATATATGTATCATTGATTTTTTAGCCACTGGAATCATTCAATTTAGAGTCCATATGAGGTAGATATGGTCTGATTAGTAGTCAAAGGTCAGAAAATGGTTCATCAAGGAAGAATATGTTAGGATAGTTTCTGTATTTTAATTTCTGGGCATTATCTGTATGGAATTAAAATAAATGGTTAACATAAGAATTATAGCTATGTGTGTCACGGAGTTTTAGCCACTGGAATCATTCAATTTAGAATTCATATGAGGTAGATATGTTCCGATTAGTAAACAAAGGTCAGAAAATGGTTAATCAGGGAAGAATATGTTAGGATAGCTTCGGTGTTTTAAATTCTGGGAAAATTATATAAGGAATTAAAATAAATGGTTAACATATGAATTATATATTTATGTGTCACGGATGTTTAGCCACTGGAATCACTTAATTTGGAATTCGTATATGGGAGATATAGTCAGATTAGTAAGTAAAGGTTAGAACCTACCCAAGAAGAAATAATATTGAATTTAAGGGAGTAATAACACCAAGATTTATTACTATTTTGCTAATATGATTAACATAATAGTTTTAGATAATTGTCTTAAATTTCCATAGACACCAAGATCACCTCAATCGAAGTTAAAATGAGGGAGTTATGCTCTGATTAGTAAGCAAAGATCACAAAGCACGGTCAGGCCGTGTTCTGGGTGCTTCAAGCACGGGCTAGCCGTGTTCGGGGCTGTTTTTGAGTACATTGGAAGTATTTTTAAAGCATGGCCGTATCCTGGAACATGGCCAGACCGTGTTAGAAGCTGGTTAAGCCTATTTTCAACATTTTTCTACCCTAGATGAACCTCTTTAACTATAGGGTAATAGTAGAAATCAAATTGAAGAACAATGCTCTATAAATTTGTAAGAACATGTGTTGGAAATGATATAAATAAGAAGAAAATTACTAAAGGCCAAGCATAAAGAGAATGTTAGATATGATGAAAACCTGCATCAAGAAAATAAAGAAATAAAATTAATATTTAAAAAAAAAGACGAATCTTATAAATGAAAATAATAAATGACTAGTATATGCCATAACCATTGCCATTGTATGAACTTCTTACCATCTTAAGTGTGAAATTATAATATGGAAATATTTTATAAAGTGATATTTGAAATGGTTATGGTATGATTACCAATGATTTATGGTAATAGATATATTTTGATGAACATACTTGTTATTGAAAGCATATTTTTGGCTATCATTGTAAAAAAAAAGAAATGAGCACGGTCACATGGCAATCCATGCGGTGCACCAGTAGAGGACGCCCTACCAACGGTTATGATCATGTTAATGAGAAAAGAAAAAGAAAGTGGCCCATGTCGGACGGAGCGAGCAAATCCCGTACTGGAGAGTAAAAGATACTCACCCTGACCGGGGTAGCTTGAAATGAGAATAAGTTAATAGCCATCATATGATATTCTGAAAATAGTTAATCCTGTCATACATATCATTATTGTATGATTCTTATGTGCATAGATATAATGCATTCATGTGACCAAAGATATGTTATGTAGTTTATACAGTTGAACATGACATGATGAACTATATTGATGGTAAAATATGATTTATTGTTGAACTTACTGGGATTTAATTCTCACTATATTTCCATATCACGTTCAGAAGAATAAATATGTAGATTTTCTCTATGACACTTATTATTTCTGTACGTTGGATCGAGGTGCCCTACCTTGGGCAACTTCTAGTTATTTCAAATGTATCTGTCGTAGATGTGACTGAGATTTCGGTGGACGTGCCACCCGCACCAGTGTCCCCGGAAGTAGTCGACATAGATGATTAGAGTTAATATGTATCTTTGTACAAATGTTTGTAAAATAATAGTGTGTGTGGAAACTCAATATTGTATCACTGTTAATAACAATTATGCATGGTTAAAGTGATTATTATTACGAGTTAAGTGGTTAGAATTAAAGTAGTAATAACTTCATGGAATTTTACAAATAAAAAAAAAGTTGTTACATTTACATAAATGTAGTTGTTACATAATTGATATCAGAGCAAGTCGATCCTAGATGGCCAGTGGGTGGATGGTTATCTGAATCGATCTTATAGTGTCTTGAGTATGTTGTGGTTGTGCTGTGTAAGGGATTAGTGATTCATATAGGTAAGTAATTACTAGTGTTTCCTATCTATATGCCGAGGTGGTGTTATGACTACTATTAAATATTTTTGAACTAACTATTGGGCTTGATCACCTCAATAGCAGCATAACTTTGTTTTTGCCATAGTAGGAAATGGTACCACCAAGGAGGAATCCAGCAACCAATGCAGAGGAAACCCTGCACAACCTGGCCACGGCAATTCGAGACCAAGTCATGACCACCAACCAAATTTTACAATATCTCCATAATGCTAATAACCCAAATGGTGAGAATGGTGCTAACAACCGGATGGCTGTAAAAGATAATGGCATATCCGAGTTCCTGAGGACTAGACCACCTTGTTTCCAAGGTGACTATGACCCAACGGTAGCCGAAAGGTGGATAAGGGAATTAGAGAAAATCTTTGAAGTGATGGGCTGTACTGAGGAGCAACAAGTTATTTTTGCTGCATATATATTAAAGGGTGAAGCAGAATACTGGTGGCGTGGAGCTAGAGAACTTTTAGCTCATCAGGGAAGACAGATCACCTGGCAAGTGTTCAAGGACATTTGTTTTTGAAAAGTACTTTTCAAGTACTGTACGGGCAGAGAAAGAGATCGAATTTTTCCAACTCAAGCAAGGCAGCATGACTGTGGACCAGTATATCGCAAGGTTCGAGGAGCTGTCTAAGTTCTCCTCTTATCTGCGATATAACCCAGATGAAGCATGGAAGGCGGTTAAGTTTGAAGCGGGACTAAACCCGGAGATAAAGAATGCTGTTATAGCTATGGAGATCAGGGAGTTTGTACCTCTGATAAATAAATGCAGACTCTTGGAAAAGAATTTAAGGGCAGTGGAGGACGAGAAGCAAAGGCGAAACCTATGGAAGAGGAAGAAAAATTTTTCCAACCCTGGAAAGAACGTGAGAAGAAGTGGATATGGAGCTAGTAAGAGGCCATTGTCTGCGGGTCCTAGACCTTTTCAACAAGACCTCGCCCCAGTCAAGTGCGCTAAGTGCGGATGCATGCATGGTAACCGGCCATGCTACATAGGACAAGATGTCTGCTTCAATTGCAGACATAAGGGACATTTTGCGAGGACCTACCCACAGAATGTGGGGAAGCAGTCAGAACAGAGGCCTCAGGTGAAAGGAAGAGTTTTCACCCTGAGCGGCCAAGAGGCAGCTCAATCTTCTGAAATGATTCAAGGTACATGCTATATCTATGGATTTGCTCTTATGGTGTTATTTGACTCTGGTGCTAGTCATTCATTTATATCGGAAGAATGTATTAGGAAGTTTCAATTTCTTATTTCTAAAACTCCCTATGAGCTATCCGTAGTAACCCCTACAGGGGAACGGGTATTAACTTCCTCTGTATGTAAAGACTGTCAAGTCACCATCTAGGAGAAAACTTTTTCTGTAGACCTCGTTTGTTTACCTTTAAGAGATATTGAGGTCATTCTAGGGTTAGACTGAATGTCTAGAAATCGAGTATTGTTGAATTGTTGTAACAAGACCGTTGAATTTCTACCTCATACTCTGAAAGCGGAGGTCCAGTTATTGATGTTAAATGCCAATCAAGTTAATAGGGAGTTGAAGAATGGAGTACTTGGATACATTCTCTTGTATTTATCAAACCTAGAAGTCGAATCGAAGCTTAATGAAATCCCAATAGCCAACGAGTTTCCTGAAATATTTTCATAAGATATTCCAGGCTTACCTCCCAAAAGAGAGATAGAGTTCTCTATTGATCTCCTACCTGGGACAGGGCCTATCTTTATTGCACCATATCGAATAGCCTCGAAGGAACTACAGGAACTCAAGAAACAGTTGGAGGAGCTATTAGACAAGCAATTCATTAGACCGAGTGTATCACCTTGAGGAGCTCCTGTATTATTTGTTAAGAAGAAAGACGGGAGCTTGAGACTATGCATAGATTACAGATAGCTGAATAAGGTGACTATAAAAAATAAGTACCCTCTCCCTAGGATAGATGACTTATTGGATCAATTGAAGGGAGCCTCCATCTTTTCTAAAATTGACTTGAGGTCAGGATATCATCAGATTAGGATCAAGGAGGAGGACGTACCAAAAATTGCCTTTAGGACTAGGTATGGGCACTATGAGTTTCTCGTAATGCCCTTTGGGTTGACGAATACACCTGCAATTTTCATAGATTACATGAATCGCATTTTTTGACCCTACCTAGATCAATTTTTTGTAGTGTTCATTGATGACATCTTGATATATTCTAAGAGTGAGAAAAAACATGAACAACATCTTCGAATCGTGCTGCAAGTGCTGAAAGAGAACAAGTTTTATGCCAAATTGGAGAAGTGTAAATTTTGGCTGTCAGAGGTGAAGTTTCTCGGACATGTCATCTCTAATAGAGGGGTAGCCGTAGATCCTAGCAAGACGGAAGCAGTGATTAAGTGGGAGAGACCAAAGACGGTTACGAAAATTAGAAGTTTTCTGGGTTTGGCAGGATACTACAGGAGATTTATACAAAACTTCTCTCGTATAGCCTTGCTATTGACTAAATTGACCTGGAAGGGAAGTCCTTTCAAATGGACTGATCAATGTGAAGCTAGTTTTCAGAAGCTGAAGATAAGACTGACCACTCCTCCTGTTCTAATTATTCCAGACCCCACAGGATATTTTGAAGTGTATAGTGACGCTTCAAAGAAAGGGCTAGGATGTGTGCTGATGCAAGATAAGAGAGTAGTTGCTTACGCCTCTAGACAACTGAGACCCCACGAAGAAAACTATCCAACCCATGATCTTGAATTAGCGACAGTAGTGTTTGCCTTAAAGGTTTGGCGACACTATTTGTACGGGGCAACTTTTGAAGTATATTGTGATCATAAGAGTTTTAAATACCTCTTTGATCAGAAGGAGTTAAATATGAGGCAACGAGGATGGGTAGAATTCCTCAATGACTACAAGTTTGAGATAAAGTATCATCCCGAAAAGGTGAATGTTATAGCAGATGCCTTGAGTCGAAAATCTCTGCACATGGGTCAGAGGATGGTGTATGAGATGCAGATGCTAGAGGAGTTTCGAAATTTGAAGCTAGCCACTACTCTTACTCCAAAGAATCTAGTCATTAATGGTTTAAGTATAGGGTGTGACCTTAGAGCTCAGATCAAAGAGGCTCAAGCTCACGATCAATACTTACAGGATCATAAAGACTAAGGTAATTTTTCTGTCATAGAATATGGAGCAATCATGTATCAGGGAAGGATTTGTGTCCCTCAAGAACAAGAGTTGAAGACTAAGATCCTGCAGGAAGCGCATCAAAGTAAATACACAGTCCATCCTGGATGCACTAAAATGTACCAAGATTTAAAAAGGATGTATTGGTGGCCAGGGATGAAAAAGGACATTGCTGAGTTTGTGGCGAAATATCTCATTTGTCAAAAGGTGAAGGTGGAGCATCAAAAGCCAGTGGGATTTCTACAACCTCTTGAGATCCCTAAATGGAAATGGGATAGTATCTCAATGGACTTTGTTGTGGGATTACCTAAGACTTCAGTGGGACATGACTCTATCTAGGTAATAATTGACAGATTAACCAAATCTGCTCACTTTTTGCCCATAAAAATTAACTATTCACTGGATAAATTAGCCCAATTGTACGTCCAGGAAATAGTTAGACTGCATGGAATTCCCTTAAATATCGTTTCTGATAGAGATCCAAGGTTCACATCGAGGTTTTGGAAGGCGTTGCAAGAAGCTTTTGGTACTCAGTTGCGGTTCAGTACTGCCTACCATCCTCAGACTGATGGGCAGACAAAACGTACCATTCAAATCTTAGAAGATATGTTGAGGGCCTGTGTGATAGAGTAAGGTAAATGATGTGATAAGTGCCTACCTTTAGTAGAGTTTGCTTATAATAATAGTTATCACTCTAGTATTAAGATGGCCCCCTATGAAGTTTTATACGGTAGAAAGTGCCGATCTCCACTATGTTGGTTTGAGGTAGGAGAAAAGAACTTGTTGGGTCCTGATCTAGTTCAACAAACCACTGAACAAATCAGGATGATACGAGACAAAATACTTACAGCTTAGAGTCGACAAAAGAGTTACTACGATAAGAGACATAGACCTCTAGAGTTTGATGAAGGAGACCATGTATTTCTGAAACTTTTTTCGACTACTGGAGTTGGTAGGTCTCTTAAAACAAGAAAGTTAAGTCTGCGATTTTTGGAACCCTACCAAATTCTGAAGAAAGTAGGGACATCAGCATATCAAGTTGCTCTCCCACCTAATTTATCCAACCTGCATAATGTTTTCCACGTATCACAGCTGCGGAAGTATCTTCCAGATTCATCATATGTAATACAGGATGAACCAATCCAAATAAAGGAGAACATGACATACCAGCTAGTACCTGCATCCATATTGGACACTGACGTAAAGCAACTGAGAAATAAAACCATTCCCCTTGTTAAGGTGTTATGGGAAGGTTTGACTCCAGAAGAAGCAACTTGGGAGCTGGAAGAAGTCATGAGGAAGAAATATCCGCAATTGTTCTTATTAGGTAATTTCTGAAATTTTGAGGACAAAATTTCTTTTAGGGGAGAGAAATGTAACATCCCTAATTTCGTTTCTTTTATTGATAATTAAAGAAATAAAGTTTATTAGACAATATTTTAAATATCTAAGGAAATATAATCCTTAGAAATTCTTCACCTTATGTATATGCATAGAAAATGTTTCTAACATTAAAATAACAAATAAAGAGGGAAAATCTAATAGGAAAAAAATTAGAAAGAACATACTAAAGAGATGCAAAATTCTTGGATAAATAAGATAAATTTTTAGAAACAAGTAAAGGTCTTAAATTTTCAAGAACATTGGATTAGGGTAATTTTTCCTAATTCAAGAACTAGAGTTACTAAGTTTAAAATCTTTACCCATACATTGGGATTTTACCTATAGACACTTTATATAGAGTTTTTCCACTTCACATAAGTTTCTAGCAAGCCCATTGGATAACCTAAGCAAGAAATAAAACATAGACTTGGACTAAAATATAGTAATTGGACCAATAGCCCAAAAAATATGAAAATGTGACCAAGCCCTCCAAGAAAGGTAGAATTTTATCCAAAGCAAAGAAAATGGGTAGGAATAAGTCCATAATGGGTAGGAATAAGCCCAAATCCAAGAGAAAAAATAAAATAAAATAAATTAGGTGATGATATAATAATGTAATAATAATAAAGATTAGGTTACATGGCATTAAGAAAAAAATTTAGCAAGTGGTGTGATTCTACATTCATCATTTTGGCAAGTGGCATGATAATACAAGGCTTTAGGACAAAAATATCTATATCCTACACTCATAACTTTAGCAAGTGGTATGATAATACATGGCATTAGGACAAAACATTCCTATCCCACACAAATAATATCAACCAAATAATGGAGATTCAAGGGCTAGAAATTTGCCACCTAAAAAGGCAAACCTATCATACTTGTTTAAGACAAAAGAAAATGGAAATAAATCCCTAAATCAAAGGGACCTTGTCCCTTATCATAAGAACATATCATCATAATTTTTAAAATACAAATCTCCTTTTCCTATGCATATCTTGACTAAGGAAGAGGAAGACAAGAACATAAGTTATTTGTTTTTCAAAAATTCAACAAAGTGTATCCTAATTGTGATAAAGTAGACCCATGATCATGAAAGGTGTATTATTTGGTGGTCTATATAAGCAAAACCCACCCCTACAACATTTTAATTTCGTCCAAGTGAGGAAGAGAGAGAAATAGAATCAAGGTAGAGTGAGGAAAGGAGAGAAAGAGAGGAGAAGAAAGGAAGGAAGAAGAAGGAGAAGTTTAGAAGGCTAAGTACTCAAGGTAAGTTACCTTAATCTCCACTTGAGTCCATTTTTCTTCTTCATCCTTGAGGTTCAAAAATTCACCCTCCTTCTCTTACCTAAGCTGCTAGAAAAGCTAAGGGAAGGAAGAAATCTTGCTACTTCTTTCAAGAAGAAACAAGAAAACCAATTCACTAAGTGAGTTAGGGAGATTTTTAGGTAAGTTTAACAATATTTCTTTTTGAATAAAACTTTTGAAACTTATAATATTTATATGAGATTTTGATCTTAGAACTTTGATGATTGGTCATGGATGTTGCTATATCATGTTACATATTGATCTTGCATGTGATGTATATTTGAATACTTAGGTTGGTGTAGATAGTTCTGCATGGGTATGGCTATGGTTGGTAGAATTTTAAGTTTTGGTGTTTTAAATTTCTGGGAATAATCTATAAGGTATTAAAATAAATGGTTAACATAATAATTAAAGATATATGTATCACGAATTTTTAGCCACTGGAATCATTCAATTTGGAGTCCATATGAGGTAGATATGGTCTGATTAGTAGTCAAAAGTCAGAAAATGGTTCATCAGGGAAGAATATGTTAGGATAGTTTCTGTATTTTAATTTTTGAGACTTATTTGTATGGAATTTAAATAAATGGTTAACATAAGAATTATAGCTATGTGTGTCACGGATTTTTAGCCACTAGAATCATTCAATTTAGAGTTCATATGAGGTAGATATGTTCCGATTAGTAAACAAAGGTTAGAAAATGGTTAATCAGGGAAGAATATGTTAGGATAGTTTCGGTGTTTTAAATTTTGGGAAAATTCTATAATAACTTAAAATAAATGGTTAACATATGAATTATATATTTATGTGTCACGGATGTTTAGCCACTGGAATCACTTAATTTGGAATTCGTATGTGGGAGATATAGTCAGATTTGTAAGTAAAGGTTAGAACCTACCCGAGAAGAAATAATATTGAATTTAAGGGAGTAATAACACCAAGATTTATTCCTATTTTTCTAATATGATTAACATAATAGTTTTAGATAATTGTCTTAGCTTTCCATAGGCACCAAGATCACCTCAATCAGAGTTAAAATGAAGGATTTATGCTCTGATTAGTGAGCAAATGTCACAGAGCACGGTCAGGCCGTGTTCTAGGTGCTTCAAGCACGGGCTAGCCGTGTTCGGGGCTATTTTTGAGTACATTTAAAGTATTTTTAAAGCATGGCCGTGTCCTGGAACATGGCCAGACCGTGTTGGAAGCTGGTTAAGCCTATTTTCAACATTTTTCTACCCTAGATGAACCTCTTTAACTATAGGGTAATAGTAGAAATCAAATTGGAGAACAATGCTCTATAAATTTGTAAGAACATGTGTTGGAAATGATATAAATAAGAAGAAAATTACTAAAGGCCAAGCATAAAGAGAAGGTTAGATATGATGAAAACCTGCATCAAGAAAATAAAGAAATAAAATTAATATTTAAAAAAAAAAGACGAATCTTATAAATGAAAATAATAAATGACTAGTATATGCCATTGCCATTGCCATTGTATGAACTTCTTACCATCTTAAGTGTGAAATTCTGACATGAAAATATTTTATAAAGTGATATTTGAAATGGTTATGGCATGATTACCAATGATTTATGGTAATAAATATATTTTGATGAACATACTTGTTATTGATAGCATATTTTTTGCTATCATTGTGAAAAGAAAAGAATTGAGCACGGTCACATGGCAATCCGTGTGGTGCACCAGTAAGGGACGCCCTACCAACGGTTATGATCATGTTAATGAAAAAAGAAAGAGAAAGTGGGCCATGTCGGACGGAGCGAGAAAAGCCCGTACCGGAGAGTAGAAGATACTCACCCTGACCGGGGTAGCTTGAAATGAGAATAAGTTAATAGCCATCATATGATATTCTGAAAATAGTTAATCCTGTCATACATATCATTATTGTATGATTCTTATGTGCATAGATATAATGTATTCGTGTGACCAAAGATATTTTCTGTAGTTTATACAGCTGAACATGACATGATGAACTATATTGATGGTAAAATATGATTTATTGTTGAACTTACTGGGATTTAATTCTCACTATATTTCCATATCACGTTCAGAAGAATAAATATGTAGATTTTCTCTATGACACTTATTATTTCTGTATGTTGGATCGAGTTGCCCTACCTTGGGCAACTTCTAGTTATTTCAGATGTATCTGTCATAGATGTGACTGAGATTCCGGTGGACGTGCCACCCGCACTAGTGTCCCCGAAAGTAGTCGACATAGATGATTAGAGCTAATATGTATCTTTGTACAAATGTTCGTAAAATAATGGTGTGTAGTTTATAAAATAATAGTGTGTATGGAAACTCAGTATTGTATCACTGTTAATAACAATTATGCTTAGTTAAAGTGATTATTATTACGAGTTAAGTGGTTAGAATTAAAGTAGTAATAACTTCATGGAATTTTACAAATATAAAAAAAAAATTTGTTACATTTATATAAATGGAGTTGTTACAACCGTGATGCAACAAGAATAGATAGATGGATATGGAAAACTATGGAGTTCTACAAATCTAAGGGGATGAAGGTAAAAGACATCAGCTCTAGGCTGTTCATAACCCTATGGTACATGTGGAAGGAGAGGAATGAGCACATCTATGAACAGCAAACAATTGACCCACGCAGAGTCATCAGGAAATACCAGGCTATGTACACCAGTATTACCAGTAACCAACAAGGAAAATGAAGAAAAACAAGACCAAAAGAACAGGTAGGAGAAGAGAAGGAGAACAAAGAAAAAGCAAAAGGGAAATTACTTGAAAATGGATGGGTTAAGATGAATACAGATGCAACTTTCTCAAGCCGTGAAGAGGAGAGCCACACTACAGTGGTTGTCAGAGACTCCAATAGAAGATGGTTCACCAGATCTGCCAGATCACACTGGACAGCATCGGCCTTAGAAGCTAAAGCCAAGGCAATGGAGGAAGCCCTGATATTGGCCCAGAATCTAGAAATTAACCTAGTCATCCTTGAGTCAGACTATAAGCAACTAATAGATGATTGTAAAGGGAAAACGCAGATGTGAAAACTCTTTCACATAAGAGAATTAATCAAGGAAGGCAAGAAGCAAGGAAGGAAGCTCAAATTCCAGTGGATAGCGAGGGAAAGCAATACGATAGCTCACCTGGTGGCAAATCTATGGAAGAAGGGGTGCCTACACGAAAATTGGTCATCCCAGCTACCAAAAAAACTGAAGTCCCTTCTAGAGAAGGAGGCGAGTTCGGGGAAAGATAATGATAAAGGTAGATAGATTTTTTTAGGAGTGTAGAAGATTCCTAAGTGCTTTTGCGGAGTGTGTTGCTCTGTTTAGCTTACAGGTTCTGATTGTAGAGGGGTGGACTGGGTCACGTATGAAAGCCCATGTTCCTTGTGTCCCTCTTCCCATTTGGGCTATATGCCCATGTTATGTTGTTTGGCTTTGCCAATCTAAAAAAGAAAAAGACACAAAAAAAAGGAGAATCCCAACTTACAATCTCAAAAATTAAAATTAAAATTTGAAAATTATGACTCAATTAGACCTAACAAAATAACCTTAAAACATTGTTTTTGTTTTAAAAAAAGAAAAATACACTTTGACGGAAATAGCCGGAAAAAATACTTTGTTCATTGCCAGAATCAAACTTTAGTGGAAATATATCTGAATTACTAATTAATTTATGTATCTGTTTTCCAAGATTGCACTTTAACTCATATGGGACAAATTGCTTCTATGGGTTTAAACCTTATTTCAGGTTCATTGTACACTCACGCAACAATTTTCTACTAACTAATTGGTAAGTTCAATTATTTTAATGCAATGCCATTAGTCGTTGCTTTAAAAATCAGTTTCTTCTGTAGCAGTAACACCATTCTGCTCTTCGATTCTTGACCGCACATGTTGAACATTAAACTGCCACGCCCATGTCACAAATTTTCCAATTAGTCAGTGTAATCATATTCACAATAGTTTTAGCAATTAAATTTGCTCGGCATGTTGTGATTGTTTGCTGCATTAATATATAGCTGTATATTCATTGTTATCATTAGCTTTTGCACTAGAGCTATTCCATTTGGGACATTAAGAAATGTAAACATCTTCCCTGCAAATTTACCTCATTGCGCAACAAGGTTGAAAATTTGCCTTTCTTTGTTATATATATGCAGTTGAAGAAGACGTAGTTGGCCACATAATTAACTTTGATGCTACGCGTTTATATGTAGTGGATTATGTTCCTAGGATTTTACTTTTCTTTAAACCACTGGATCAATTCTTTTATTTAGCTTAATTTGTGTATCTATGGTAGATATACACTTTATTATTGTGGTTTGGCCCAAAATAAATTTATTTTTGATAGTTTAAAGTGTGTCATTCAGTCACTTCAATGATTTGTTATGTAATCACTTAAAAGTCTTGTTATACATTTTAACATAAATAATCATATAAAAATTAAAATTAAAAATAATTTCAATGTTAAAAGTTAAATTTACGTTTTGTGCAATTTTGTAGCATCATGAAGCTATAATTGAAATTAAAGTAACAAATTCAATTAGCAAATGTCATTTTAATCCCAATAAAGATTTTAAAAGATTATGATTATAAATAAAGCATATTTTTAATAATAAATTTGTTTATCATTTTAATATATTAACTTATTAATATCTAATTATAATTATATATTTTTAATAATTTTGATTAATATTATTAATTTAATTACATATTTTAATAATAACAAATTTATCAAAAATGTTATATTCAAAAGTATATATACAAAATATGTATACAATGATAATACGTGCAACATGCGTCCTTTACTAGTATATATAAAAAGTTGACTAGTTAAAAATATATACTTTTTATTTTAATTACTCAAGGGGAAAATATGTAAATAAATTTATTTTTTTAAATACACTATTTTAATGTGAAAAGTGTTTCTTAAAAATTATTTAATGATAAATTTAATTTTAGTTAACATATAAATTGACTCAAAAATATTGTTACAAGTGAAAAAACAAAAAAGCAAAAATTTACTATAAATTTTGATTAAAAAAAAAATTTGTCTGAACTTTATAATATAATAATATTTTTATCCTTATTTGTCATAATATGTCATGTTGTCATCATTGCAATTGATAATTACCTTTGTCAATATCATCACAACTATATATATATATATATATATATATATATATATATATATATATATATATATATATATATATATATATTAACGAAAAATATTTTAAATTATTTAAAACATCTTGGTTCATCATTCATGTAATAAAAAAAAACTGTATTATTTTATTAATGAGATGGGGTCAAAATTCATCTCGTTACCCATTTTCTTCCATGGATAGCATAGAAAACCCGATTTGAGCGTTGCAAAAACACTTCGGAATTTAGTACCTTGGTTGTTTGAGAGTTCAGTACTCTAGCTATGGTTGATGTCTTTTCATAACCAATCCCTTTAAAGGACAAATTTATCTTACTTTGCTGGCTAGATAAGCATTCTAAGGACAAAATTTTCCTAGTCCTAGAATCCTGCCCTCTTTCGTGATTGGCGTCAATTACAGCAGAGCTTGAACAAACTTGTCAATGTCCCTTCAATTGTATTCTTAAGTAACCTTGCTCTTGTCCAAAAAAAAAAAAAAAGTAACCTTCCTAGAGCAAATTTCGCAAAAGATGCTCAGTTGTTCACGTCTCTAAGTTTAGAATTTCGCAAACAGAAAATCTTTCGCAACAATGACTATTTTTATATTTGATTTAAGGTTTTTAAAAAATGTTTTTAAGAATATAATATTTTATGAGAGGAGATTAAAATATAAGATGGACGAAATTTTTTTTTGTGAAAGTTAAAAATTATTTTTATTTTTATTTATATTATCACTTTTATATTTAATTTTAAATTTTAATTTACAAAATCTAAAATTTTAAAATTTCAAATCTTAAACTTTAAAATTTTAAACCTCATATATTAAAATATTAAACTCAAAAATCTTAGAATCTTAGGACTTATTTATTTCTGATTTTAAAAAATTATTTTTTTATTTTTAAAACAAAAAAATCGTTTAATAACTATTTTTTGTTATTATTTCAAAAATAAATTATTTTTAAAACAGAAAAAGAGAAATAAAAAAAAGTTATTTTTATTTTCAGAACACAAAAAATAAAAAATAAAAAAATATTTTTAAAACAGGTTATCAAATGAATTTTTATTTTTTATTTTTATTTTATAGAACAATTTTTAAATATAATTTTTAGAAATAATTTAAAAAAAACAGAATCAAACAAATTCTTAAATTTTAAAATGATAAACTTTAAAGTATATTTTTGTCTTTCATTTAATATTATTTAATTACATATATATTTTATTTTTTTATATGTTAAAAATTAGTTGAGATATTTTCATATTGATCTAACTAGAGGTGAAAATGTTAGATTCTAAAAAATGTAGTAAAACATTTTCAGAAATATTTATACTAAACTAAATATAGGAATGCTATATCAAGTGTCTGCGAGAAGGAAATACTTTCATTCGCGGTTGGTGTCTGCAAATATTTACACGTATGCAGTTTGTTTGTTTCTACCTTCAGAGCATTATGTGCAAGGAGTCAAGCCAGGAACTGATCTGGATGTCCACGCTAGCATAGTTTGGAGGGACATCA
Source organism: Gleditsia sinensis (assembly GCA_037074535.1). Classification (NCBI taxonomy): domain Eukaryota; kingdom Viridiplantae; phylum Streptophyta; class Magnoliopsida; order Fabales; family Fabaceae; genus Gleditsia; species Gleditsia sinensis. The sequence goes on along the minus strand of CM073467.1, from coordinate 34,873,087 downwards.
AGCATATGGAAAGTTTATTCACTTAAGTTTGTTTTTATTTCTTAGATAATAGGTTAGAGCCATATTTAGACATTATAAACAACTCTGTTAAATGGTTATAGCCCGGTTGATATATTTTGTAATCTAACTGGACGTAGGACCAATGCAAAAAAAAATAAAAATCATTTTTTCCTTGTTAAGTTTAAGGTTGTAATTGTCAATTCAGCAAACTTAGCTTGTAGCATAACCAAGTATTCAACAGTGTTGCCTGTCTCTCTTTTCTGAAGGTGCTTCTTTGTTATCATCCTCCCCAAAGACCAGAATCCCTAACTAGTTATATGCTTTTCAGATAATGGCGATCAGCTATTTTTGATGAATATATTTTTAGGGATTTAACCGTAAAAATAGATTTCCTTCTAGTAAGTCATGTTTAAGAATTTAAACACAGCAAGCGAGACTACTATATAGTAGTATTTGAATTTAAAATTTAAGATTTAGAGTTGAATTAATATTTAATATTTTTTAAAGATATCCAAATATCCAGATTAACGTGATGATTCATGTATTTAGGTTAGTGCCCTTTATGTCTAGGGATTTAAGTAATGATTTTATGTAACTATGCTAGGAATCACCTAATGTGCAATAAGTACTCATTGTTTTCAGAAGTTCTAAGTTGAGTAATGTCATTTAAGCCATTCAAGAGAAGTTGGGGTGTGCACAACCTGTGCAACTTGAATTAACTTGAGTGAAACCGATAAAAATATAGGTCATCGGGTGAACAAAATTAGGTTTTTAGTTAATATTGGGTTACAAAATTTTAAAAAATTGGGTTACTTTGGTCGGGTCGGGTTAGGCTTCAAAAAATGATCCAATTCGACACGACCAAAAGTATCAGGAAAACACTTCTCATTTAACCTAAACGACATCGTTTCATGCCTCCTGCCCTTTTTCTTTTCTTCCCCTCACCTGAGTTCGCGATGCCTAAATCCCAATTGCCCTTTGCACTTTTGATCCCTTCAATTTTTCTCTCGGTCTCAGTTCCTCTTCCCCACACTCAAACCTCAGCTTAGCTCTCATCATGGGCACAACCTCCTCATTGCGTGTCACGCTCGAAGCCTCCATCATCCATGGTAGCTCTGCATCTTCATCTCTAGTAAGTTTTTCACCTTCTCTTTCAAAACCTTAAATCCCCAATCATACTTTGGTTGCCTGAAATCCACAGTAGCTTATCTATGGCAAGACTACGTTTCTACAGAATGTTCTGGCCTCCTCTGAGTATATTGTCATTATATTTAGTTTCCATTCTCTATATGCAATTTTTTAAGGATGATTATTTTATCAATACATCATTCTCTTGTGCTTGATTTTGCATTCATGGTTTTCAACTTGTGTTTTAACTCCTGAACTTGGTGAAGGTGCATTTCCCTCTTATTTATTGTCCAAAGTGCTTGTGGCAACTTCTGAGTCTCAACCCGCATCAATTCGCAGTAACCCACAAACCCAAACAAACCTGTGTTTTTCTATTCACTGAACCTGCAATTGGTTTTGGTTTGCCTTCTGCTGACCCAACAGGTGGTTGGGTGGGTTGAATTACACTCTAAACTTGACTGAATCCGCTCGCTGTACACCCTTAAAGAGAAAGAAAAACTATAAAGTGACTTCAAAGGAAATTCGATCCTCTCCTCTTCCTCCTTCCAAAACCTGGTATCAAAACTTGGTTCCATGATGAAGAGAGAGCTTGCGAAGAGGAGTACTGAGATGATGAGCCTCCTAAGTAAAACTCGTGACACCCAAAACGCGATAGATGATATCCAATCAAAAGTTAGAAATGTGAAAGAAAATGTGAAATTATAAGGGACTATTGGAGATAGTAATTTAATATTTTTTTTAAAGATGTTCGAGTTTAATGTTTTATGTACCTAAATTACTGTGATGATTCATATATCTAGATAAGTGTGTGATTCATGTGTGGGGCTTTAAGTAATGGTTCCCGTAACTTGATGCTAAAAGTCACTTATTAGTGTGCCTATGTATACTAATTAAGAGTCACTCGAAGTCATGTTACTCATTCAAGAGAAAGAAAATCTACAGTGACTTCAAAACAGATTCCTCTCCTCTTTCTCCGTCCAACAACTAGATGTTTGTGGTTACAAGGATAAATCTGGTGCTAGGTAGGTACCATATTCTTCTATTCACAACCCTCACCTGCCATTACAGCATAAAGATAATTAAACTGTTCGGGATGAGCATGCGAGAATGGTAACATTTATACATGAAAACAAGCATACCAATAGGCTTTCGTTATATCCTAGGCAGGTTTAATTATATCTTAGGCTGCATATAATTAAAAAATTTGAGTATGAGATAAATAAATAAAAATAAATTTTTTTAATATTATTTAGATCATATAACACATAAATTTTAAAATTTTTACATTTACTATATTTAAATATTCTAAAAATAATTTTCAAATGTTTGAGAATTTAAAATTCTTACCAAAATTAGTGATAGTTACATGTCACTTTATTAGATAATAATTTATAAATTGGCTTAGTTTACAATTATATTATAAATAAATTAAATCAATTATTAATCAACTAGTAGTGAAATTCATGCTTATATATATATATATATATATATATATATATATATATATATATATATATATATATATATATATATATATATATATCTCTCTTTTTATTTCCTTGGTCTATTTATCTATATCTTTGATATAACTTAAAAAATTTCACATAATTAAATGTAAAATTGTGTACAACTATTAAGTATTCATATTCATTCACCAATAGGAATCTGCGTACAGTATAATTATACACAGAAGTGATGTGCAACGGCCTTTTCTATGTTTTCAAGCTCATTTATGAGTCACAGCTTAAATTCATAACGGAACTGTCATGCTCATTAATATATATATATATATATATATAATCCCCTTTAAAGGGTTTTCCAGCATGATTTTTTAGTTGCACTCATTTGTTTCAGATTGCATATGGGTATTTCCTGATCTTGTTGCTTCACTTCGATGTATATATTATAAAAAGGAGTAAGATATTTTTATAATATGATTTTTTTATTATAAAAATATAAATAATTTTTTTTAAAATAAAAAGATATTACAACTTATTTTAAATATTTTTTATAAAAATGAACAAAAAAAATAGCACTCTCTGATCAAATTTGTTTTCTTCTTCACTGCTTATTAATACCAATTATTTTTTCTCAACTATTTTATCTTCATATCCCCTTCACAGAAAATATTATTCTAACATACAATATAAAAAGATATAATGATAATAGAGGAACACCTATTTACTTAATATATGTTCATATAATCAAACTCAATCTTATAATATAAGTGTGACAAAATCTACTTTTCGGTCATAAGAGTCGATAGAAGGAAGACATAAACAAAGGAAGAGATTCATATTTGAGAAACAATACATGAGGTGTATAAGAGAGCAAGATAGAGATGTGAGATAAATGCTATGGGGTATCTCTGTTATTTTGATGAAGGGGCTTGGGCTATAAAAATATTAATTTCGTTGGTTTAGAAAATTGGTTGAACATTTTTTCTTCTGTAGTATTATACCAATATAAAAACCTATTTGTAAAAAAAATTTAGAAAATTAATATCGCAAGAAACATAAAGGGGAGAGAGGTAGGAAAAATAGTTGCAAAGAAATAACTGGTATTAAAAAAAATAGAGAAGACAAAAAAAATTTGAGAAAGTTCTCTTTTTTATTTTTTATTTCTCTTTCATAGAGGATATTTGAAACATTTAAGTTGTCGCATTTTTTAGGGTAATTTGTATATATTTTTACAATAAAGAGAATGATCATATAGTAAGAGTAATAATCAAGAGAGAAAATAATATTTTATTCTTATTTTAAAGGAAGAATTATGTATATTTTTGTAATAGAAGATATAACATATTAATAAAGACATTATTAGTGAAAGGAAGCGTATTTTATTCTTATTTTTTTAAAAAAAAATTGTATATATTTTAATAATAAAAGAGATGATCATATGACAAAAATATTAGTTAGGAAAAGAGAGAGTATTTTACTCTGTAGAATAAACTCATTAATTATCTAATTCATTATAATTACAACAAGTGTAGGTTTGAAAGAGAGAGATGCGAACTTTGCAGTTCCCTACTAGAATTAGGTTATTCCCTTTTAAGTAAAGATTCAGATTAGTTAAAAGGGAAAAAATCACTTATAGGAGCTCGCATATATCCTTTTGAAAGTAACCACTTACTTAATACCATAGAGGATAAATTATTGGTAAACTAAAGAAGCTAAGAAGGTAAAGAGTAATAAAATCTTTTCATATTATATTGAGTTCAAGAGTTTAAAATTAAAATTTTGAATGTATTAGATAGGAGAATACTACACCCTTAATATCACTCAAAGAGAAATTAGTCTCAAATAAAATATTATTGCAAAGTTTTCTGAATGAGACCCATATTAATTAGCTAATTAATAGAACCTTTATTTTTGGGCAGTTGATATTATTTATAGAACTCAGCTTTCCAACCAAAATTGCCTCGCATTGTGGGACCTTTTATTTTTGTCACGTCTTTCTTATTTAAGTAGGAAAATGGTGCTCCCTAATTATACTGGAGTTGAAGTTTCCACCTATCCCAAAGAGAAATTAAAAAATAGAGGGAAAATGGTTAAAAAAAATAGCAAGTAGCAGACTTGCAGCTGAGACTTGGGTGGGTGGAAGCAATAAATTAAACTAGAGTTTTATATGGAAAATGGGCAAAGAGATGGGGTAGTTGTCCTCTCATCACTTCCTCTTTAGCTCACATTTATGTGAGTGTCTATAATGGTTCCAAGCAAACATTCATTTCATTGGGAAATTAAATCCACTTCCCATGTAAAGAAATTTGAGATAAATAAACAGTTAAACATCTTGGTCTCGTTCTTGAACAGAAGTTTTTGAAATGATAAAAAAATCTCATTTTAGTAGAAATATCTAATCTCTTCTCTGGCCATTTCTTTGGGTGTGGTTTTCTGGGGTTCAGTTAAAAAAACTCATTCCAAGGAAGTTTCTATAGCTTCTTTATATAGATCTCACCTTGAAAGCATGAACTTTTGTTTTGTCGATAGGTTACACTGGGAAAACCATAATACTGAAATTTGAAATTTGGGTATGGAAGAAAGTGATTTCCCCAATTCACAAGGATGTTTGTGAGGTCGTTGAATCGAAAGAAGGCCATTAATGTCTTTTCCTTCGAAAGGGAGCCTCATTTATGAAATATATATGGGGAGGGTACCAAAGAGAGCTTCATGCAACATTTTATGCCATTAAATATTCAATTATCAATGTTTAGGGCACAGTGTCCTAAACCTTGAGAAAGTTCGTTGGCCCATCGAGACTGGCATCCTGTTTGAGAAAAAATTGGTGCATTTAAGTCAAAATCAGATGGGACTTCTAGGAATAATCAACCAAAGGAACCCTATTCCCCTCCAATAATTAATGTCTGCACAGTCTCACATCCACTCTTTCTCTTAAATTTTTAAAAAATTATAAGATACATTTTTAAAAATAATTTAATAAAATTAATATTTAATAAATAAAAAATATATATTTAATTTGTAAAAAATATTTTTTTTTCTTCATATTTTTACAAATATTTTTAGTTTATTTTTATTTTCATCTATTTTTTTAATTTTATGAATGTGTTATCATTTTATTATTATTTGAACAATAAAATATTATTTATACATATTGTAATAAATATAAAAATATCACCCTTACATTGCATTACAATAAAAAAATATTTTTTTTAATAATTTTAGAATTTTCAAAAATTTAAAAATATTTTTAAAAAATAATAAATAATAAATAATAAATAAAGAAATTTTCAAAATTGTTTTATATTTTCAGTAAATATAAAAATTAGAACATCTCCCGCAATCTCTAAAATTTATTGATTTATATGTGTGTGTGTGTCTATATATATATATATATATATATATATATATATATATATATATATATATATATATATATATAATAGACTTTTTTTTAATTTATCTAATAAATTTTTTAAAAATTTTTAGAGAATCCTATTAATCCCATCTACAGTAAAAGTGCAAAACATGTTTAACACACACCAAACTTTGTGTTTCATTGATTGACAGTGGATATATATATATATATATATATATATATATATATATATATATATATATATATATATATATATATATATATATATTTGGTACAATGCAAGAGTAAGGTGATTCTTTGTTAAACTATCAAACTCCCTCACCACTATACAACACTTAGTAGCTTGACAGTGGATAATTCATGTGCATGAAATGATGACCAAATGGTTAGGATCCTTCTACACAGTATTTCTAGACATATAGGCATCACCACAAAATAGAGCATTGTTGTGATGACTATAGAGACAAATAATGCATATTAATTACCATTTTTTAACAATTTTAAAGTAAATAAAAAAAATATTTATTAAGAGAGACAATTTTAATATTTAAAATAAAATTAATTTTATATTTAAAATGTAAGAATACTCGTTCGTGTCAGCATTTAAAAATGTATACTAATTTATAAAAAATAAGTAGACTATATTAATTATGAATAAATATGTAAATATAGAAGATATAATTTATAGTGAAACTCACCTACAATATAGTTATCTATTTATCAATAATTAATTTAATTTACTTATCTTTTAATAAATCTAGTTTAATTAAGAATATCTCACTATCTTTAGCTTATATATTATCTTTTGATAAATCCGGTTTAATTAATAATATCACACCAACAGTGGCCCACATATTTTCTTATCTTTTTGCATGAAGATTTTAGAAGGAAAGGTATAACAGACAACGAGTGGAGCAAATATAAAGTCAATGATTTAGGCGATTTCCTAATCATGATACGTTACATATGAAGTTATTTTAGTCTTATAAAAACACATAATTATATTTCATCGGCTATTATTTTAGAATCATTATTAATTCAATAGTTTGGTGCTTCTTTATGTCTATGATGGTAACTCTTTCATCTAATTTTAGATTCCATCTTGTAATTATTTTTGACACCAATATTTTTATGATCTTTGAGTCACTCGAGATACTAATTAAGTCTTTCTCTTTATACTACAAATTTAAATTATGATATCGTAGAGTCTTTTCCATCGTTAAAATTTAATTAAGTCATAAATATTTTCAACTTCGGATGCGTTGCTTTGAAAATAAGAAATTCCGCAGAAAAATGGTTACTTACTCGGAAAGTCAGAATAAATAGATACTTGCATTGTACCGAAGGAAGCTATGAATATAGCGTACTTGTACTAATTAGCTAGTGGGTGCATGTGCGTCACATTGATCAGAATTACTAATTTGGGTGGCTATAATATAAAACATCCGAAGACAGAAAATGTAGAAGAAGAAGGACTACCTGCAAATTAACTCAAAACACAATTTTTCTGATCTGAACAGAAGGATACAGAAAAGAAGAAAAGTTACTGCAAAAAAGAAACTAGAGCATTAACACTAGCCCCATCATTTTCCTAACAAAACCCCCACTGAAAAGGCTAAAGTTGCTCTCATTCTTTCTAAATCCAAAATGTAAGGGAAGAAAAGAAGAAGAAGAAGCACTGAGCTCAAGGATTCTTACAATCATTTGCACTTGAATTTAATTTGCTACCATGCATTAAACGATCTAGCTAGAATACAAAATTAGACCTACTATGGAATTGGCCTCTAGTTATGAAGAGGATTTGGACCAGTGTGAATTACTCTTTTGCCATCCCCATGAAAGGTGTCTGAATCACCATTGGAGCCCACAAACCGAGCTTGAGCATTTGAGGAGGGTGCATGAAACAATGCCCTGCTGAAACTACGTTCTCTTCTTGGTGGTGGATGAGGCCTAATTAAATGACTGCTTCTGCTGCTGCTGCTTTCGTTGTGAAAGGACAAAAACATGCTTATAAGAGCACAAAATAAGATGGCCCACAAGAAGAAAATCGCAGCTGTAGCTTTAGGAAGTCTTCTTTCTCTTTCCCTTTCTCTTTCTGCTGAATTTATCATTGCAGTTGCTGTAGATATCGTTGAAACACAGACAGAGGCTGTACGTAGCAGCTTCAGAGCACCCAGAAGGCGACCGTGTGATGCACAAGGGAGGGATGAATAACTCTTAACACACAGCACAGAGACTGTAAACGGAAGTGGGGTTCCGGGGTTGCTCAGACTTAAGAGCTAGAAAGAGAGAAAAAACCTTGAACCTAGTAAGTTGCTTCCTAGTCTTATGGGTCTAGTCACATGATCTTGACCCTTGATTTCTGGAACCTTCTTATAATTCTTAATTACGTTTCACTTCTGAGTCTTTGGACTTCGTACCATTTAGTCATAACAGTTATGCTTTGGTTTTCTTTGCATTCTGGCATTTGTGTTTGTTTTTGTTTTTATAAGCTAGTTAAAGTTTTCTCACTCTCTCTCTTAACATTTTTGTGGGTGGTTGGTAAAGGGTGTGGGTCCAATATCAATAGCCACTGCCTCTGGAAATATATTTTCAAATTTAGAGGGCATTAGTAAACACTTGCGACTTTTTTTTAGGGTTTTATTTTTTATTTTTTAAATTTACTTGATTGTACGCAATAAACTCTGATCTCAGAAATATGCCATCACCGGAATCACTATGCCAATTGTTAGGCCAACTATATCCATAGCCCGCCTTAATATTGTAACAACCCAGCATATACAACAAGTATTTCACAAAGTCCAAGTTTGGGATTGGAATCCTTTAAATTTTTAAACAACTTCAGTAGTCCATGACGATATAGCCCAGTTAACAAAAGATGTCAACAACGCGGAATTAAGCGAGCCATTTTCTCTATGGGTGCACTTAAAAGCTCCTGGGTTGGACGGTTCTCCAGCTCTTTTCTACGTGGTGGGGGAGGATTTGTGTACTTTTGTGAAAAAGGCTATGCACGGTGATGTCCCAGTTGCTACCGTTAACAGTACTCTTCTAGTGCTTATTCCAAAAGTTATTAAACCTGCTAAACCTGGGCACGTCTTGCAATTTAGGCCCATTTCGCTGTTCAATGTGGCCTATGAAGTAATCACCAAAGTGTGGTTAATCGTTTAAAGACTATGTTGCCTAAGCTGGTTTTGTCTTTTCGATCGTTGCATTCAGGATAATGTGGTTATTGCGCAGGAATTGATGCATACTATGCGAAGAATGCGAGCTAAAAGAGGTTTTGTGGCTATTAAAGTCGATTTGGAGAATGTTTATGGTAGGCTGAGATGGAGTTTTATTTTGGAGTAATACAAGAAATTAGACATTCGACGACAAAAAAAATCGTCACAGAAAATATTAGTTCGATATCTTTTTGTGTCGACATCTGTGAGATTGCCGCAAAAAGTTTTTCACCTGAAAACATTTCGTGGCCACGAAATGTAAAACTAAAAAAAAAAAACCGAAAAAAAACCCATCTGCATTTCACGAACAGATCGAGCGCCCAAGGGAAAATTTTATTTTTCCTCTTTTCTCTCCCATTTCGGCAAAAGCATCAGTTGAATCGCGAGGTGCTCCACTTCCCAGTTCAGCTCTTTAAACGCCTCTCAAATCTCCGTCTCCGGTAACCACTTTGTCGCCGTCTCCGTCACCGTCTCCAGTAACCCCCACGCCCCAATTGTTTTTTCTTATCTTTAGTTCGAGTTCATCTTTCATTCTTTCCATTCCTAAATCTGAGGCTCCCATTTTATTCTCCCTTCTTTATTGGACCGGAGATCGAAAACACGGTTTCATCTCATCAAGGCACAGCTAGGGAAAAATCGCAACCTTTGGTTCGCATTATGTACTCTGCGACTCATTTAATCTGCAATTTAGAATGTGAATTAGATGCTTTGAGTTGCTATTCACCTCATAGAGTCATCAAATTGAAAATATACGTTATTGAATGGAATGCCTGGCGTTTGGGATGTCCCTTTCGATGGGTATGGGTCTGAATTCTTGGTCTGGACAGTGATTTTGTCAATATTTTCCCACCCAACGGATGATACAGTTTTGGTAGTTATTTTAGCAGTCTAAATGTTGATTTTGGTAATTTTTAACTGAGATTGAAATGAGTTATTTTCCCTTTCAATTTGGCACCATGTGGCATTCTTCTTTGAGGTTGGGTTCGGTTAGATGCCTTCCTTTTGATTTGATGCTTGAGGGATTTTCTGTTATAATATAACTCATGTTTTTTTTTGTTGCTTCCTTTTATGTGCATTTTGTAGTTTCATCCTGTATTTGAATTCTTCTTTTTTCATGTATTGTGCTTTGGTTTTGCTTACCCTCAAAGGCTGCTCATCTTGTACTAGACTATGCTAGCTGCGTTTTTAGCTTTTGCTCTTGGCATATGTTGAGCGATTAGAAATTTGCTTTTGGGCTAGGTTTCGGTCTATTTCAGTGTTGAGGAGAGTGATTTGAGCTGCTCGTGGTTATGTCTCACACTCGTATAATCATGTTTCTCTTTTTATATTGGGTTGAGATTAGGGCTCCGTATATTACTTATGTTTGTATGCTTGTCTTTAATTAATCTACTCAAAGATCTGGCTTCAGATAATGCTAAGTATTTTTATTGAATCCATTTTTTGTTTCAGGTGAAGTTAATTAACTTACTTTCCAATTTCTGTTCCCTTTCCAATAACCATCTAATTTTATATGGATATTTTGATTTTACAAGTCGTTAGAAAGCACATTGGGAAATATGGATTAAGTGGTAAAAAAATTTTCTTACAGTATGCTGTAATATTCTTTTCCTATTGTGCTTTATTCTTTTCATAGGTTGACATATTGTATCTCTATTCAGATTAGCTTTTGTGTAGATTTTTTGTGCTGGTGACGCAATGGGAGAGAATCAGATCAAAATGATATTGATATTTAATTTTTCGGGAAAACCATTCTTTTCTATTTTTGGAATCACTGTCCTTCAAATTTTACTGTTTCATTTCTATTTTTTCTACCAATCCATTTGTCCAATGTGTGTTCTTGGGACTAATTGTGTCATTTGCCTTAGATTATTCAGTAAGAATGCTGCTTTTTATGCTAATTTTCATCAAATGTATTCACAGGGGACTTATCAGTAGAACATTCTTATAAGTTGATTGATTTGTATAACTTTGTAAGACTTTGCATTGTTACTAAGAAAGAACTTTTCTGAAGTGTGGGGCTTTCTTTTGCAGATGAGCTGAAAATAACTTAATTGTTCCTTTGTGTTAGATGTTACTACTCTGATTGGTGGTTTATTTTTGTTTGCCTAATTTATTTTCTCTCCTGTTCAAACATCTTTTTGTATGGGTCCAATCGTTGCTTGAATTTTGTATTGAAATGGCTGTCTTTTTATCAGTGATTTGGTTGTATTTCAGACTTGGTGTAGCCACTTATTTTTTATTTAGGCAACTTGATATGGGGTATAGATTTTATCTTGCTTTGGCTATATTCCGGAACTCCTTTTTTCATGTTGGTTTTGAATCTGAGGCTACCTATTATATTAGTTCTTTTCTTGCCTTGTCTCAAATGGGTTCTTTGTCTAGTTTGGGTTCTCCACTTCGAAGCACCCCTATTCCCTTAGTTTAGCAGACAAGGTCACGTGATTTCATTCTCCTAACCATGTATAAATAAATAGGTCACATAATTTCACGGTTATGATGAACCTGGACTTATTCCCCTAAAAAAGGAATGTAGATTACATTTAAATAAATAGAAAACCTTTTGGTATTCTTTTTCTATCTTTAAATTAAGCATCTGAGAGTAAAAATGATGCTTGTTTTGCTTGCTATGATTTTTCTAGTTTACCATTTGGCCTAACAATCAGGGGGGTTCTGTGGAGGGAGCTTCAAATTCTCTTTGTCTTTATGTGGCATATTGAGTTGGGTGGTGATGAATCTTTTAGTTGAATTTTATCAGCAAATATATATATTGAAATGACATAATTTTGAGGAAGATTTATTAATCGATTAGAGATGCCCTTCTAATATCTTGGTCAAGGCTTGATATATCTGTGTTTGAATATTGAGGTCAATTGCCCAATTTCTTGTCTCTTATTCTTTAATGACATCTTTATAGTGCCTAGCAAATTGCCTATGACTGAAATATTTGACTAAGTTGATTGCGTCTATTGTTTTCTTTGATGTATTCATCCATCTGCTTTCTAGTCCTGTACATTTCAGCTCATCCCTCTCATTCTCGTAATCTATGCTTACTTCTGAGGCTCAGCTTGCGTTTGTATTTTGAGCTATGCTGAATATAAAATGCATCTCATAGAACTTGGTAAGCACTCATTTTGTACACTGAAGTGATTATTGATGTCACGGATCCCAATTTTATATTTAGGGTGAAACCTGCTTGTTTTTCTGCATGGATGCACGTGAACAGGACAGTGAAAATCATTGTCATTTGATAACCGGAAATGTAGCATATTTTAATAATTTTAGTCTATAAGATAATAATTTCTTGTCTTTATTATGAAACACAGAAAAGAGCTGCTATATGCCAATCCATAGTAGTCAAGGCATTTTTGTTTTTATTTGGTTGTCATTGCATCAATTTGATACTTAGTGTCAAATGATATTTTCTTGATTTCCTCTTCTGTCTAATTGTCAACAATTATTTCCTTAATTTATTCTTTTGTATAATTAGCTTACAGATTGTATAGGGACAGATATTTAGCATTAATTCCTTGATTCCTTGAATCATGGGATATGATTGTAAATACTACCTATATGTAGGAGGCTCTCTTGTAACATCAGGATTCAATTCAGAATAAGATATTCAACCATTATTGTCATGGTATCAGAGCTGGTTCTATTCTCTGCTTTGTTGTCCTCGGTGTAATTTTCTTTCTTCTGGCTTCGTGTGCTGGCATCGACAGCAGGGTATCTCGACCTCATTTGATTTTTTACTTGGTATCTTCGGTTTCTGCTTTTGCATCTTCGACATCCCTGCTGTGTGACGTTTTTCGGCGTACTCTGGTTCTCCACGTTTCTGCGTAGGCGTACTCTAGTTCTCCACGTTTCTGCGTGTGGAGAGGGGATCGAGTGTTTCTGTTCTTGATTCTTGGACTGCGGTGGTTTGAGGCATTCTCTTTCTCGGCAGTTTCTAAGCAATTCTTTGGTTGGGTCGCGTCTTAGATTTGTGTTTCTGGCTGAGTCGCTTGCGGCATCCAACGTTCGTGGCTGAGTCGCTTGCGGTATCCAACGTTCGGGTCTTTCTGGGCAGTTTTGGCTGGGTCGTGTCTCCTGGGCTGCGACAATCATTTGTTGGGTATTCTCTGTTTCGGTATTCTCTGTTTTTTTTCTGCGTCTTGGGCCATTGGCTTCAGTCTGGGCATTGTTATTCTCTCAGTTCTTTTACTGGATTACTAGTTTTCTATCATTGTCTTGAGTAATTTATTTTTCAATAGATTCTGCACCAGTATGTGTTAAATTTACAGGTAATAATTATTCTACTTGAGCTTTTCAATTTGAATTTTTTCTCAAAGGTAAAGACCTTTGGGGCCATATTGATGGCACGGATGTTGCACTGACATCTGACACTGATAAATCTAAGGATGCTGTGTCTTCTCCTTCTTGGGCTGTGCTTGATGTTAGAATTATGTCTTAACTTCTTGGTTCGGTAGAGCCACATATTATCACCAATTTGCGGGCTCATCGTTCTGCTTAATCCATGTGGAATTATTTAAAGCAAGTTTATCATCAAACTAACGATGCTCGCCGTTTTCAGTTGGAACATGCGATTGCCATGTTTCAACATGGTAGTCTTTCCATTCAAGACTACTACTCAGCATTTTTGACTCTTTGGCATAAATATATTGATTTGGTTACAGCAAATATTCTTGTTGCTGCTCTTTCGACTATTCAGAATCTTCACAATACTAGTCAGTGTGATCAGTTTCTTATAAAACTTCGTCCAGAATATGAATCGATTCGCTCGTCTTTGCTGAATAGATCTCCTGTTCCTTCTCTTGATATTTGTTTTGGTGAATTATTTCGCGAAGAACAACGTCTTAGTACTCAAGTTATTCTAGAACAATCTCATGGTAGTTCCGAGACGACCACTATAGCTTATGCTGCCCAAACCCGTGGACCATCTGTGACTTTTAAAAATTTGCAATGTTTTTGTTGCAAAACATATGGGCATATTGCTGCCAATTATCCTAAAAAATATTGTTCTTATTGCAAGAAAAAAGGTCATATTATCAAAGAATGTCGTATCCGCCCCCAGAATCGTCAGGCCCATGCATTTCAGACTTCTGTTACTACTCCTCCCGCCGTGCCTTCTGCAGAACATGGTTCTTCCTCAAGTGCTTCCTCTGATCTTGCATCTCCTGCAGCAACTTATTGCACTCCTGAAATGGTGCAACAGATGTTAATTTTTGCATTATCTACAATGGGGTTTCAAGGTAAAAATTCTACTATATTTTGGTATGTAGACTCAGGGGCTTCTAATTACATGACCAATACTCCTAACAATTTGTCGCATGTTCGACCCTATGCTGGTCAATCTACTATTCAGACTACTAATGGCAATTCTTTGCCCATCGCTGCTATCGGCAATGTCTCTCTTGCCTTTACTGATGTGTTTCTTGCTCCTCAGCTTTCCACCAATCTTATTTCTGTTGGTCAATTAGTTGATAACAATTGTGCTGTTAATTTTTCTGGTGATGGTTGTGTTGTGCAGGACCAGGTAACGGGGAAGCCAATCGCGAAGGAGCCTAAAGTGGGGCACTTGTTTCCACTATTTTTACTTGTTCCGGTTTTTTCTATTACGTCTTTTGCTTGTAATAATGTTCCTACTTTGAGTATGGTGTGGCATCATCGTTTAGGTCATCCTAATACTCAAATTTTATCTCATGTATTGAAATATGGCCTTCTTGGTAATAAAGAACATTCTTCTTTCTCTCTTGAGCGTGATTCTTGTAAACTTGGTAAAAGCAAAACTCTTCCTTTTTCTTTGCATGCTAATAGAGCTTCTCGTTGTTTTGATCTTATCCATAATGATGTTTGGAGACCTTCCCCAGTTAGTTCTCATGCAAAATTTAAATACTATGTGACTTTTATTGATGATCATAGCAGATTCACTTGGATTTATTTTCTTTACTCTAAATCTGAGGTTTTTCGTACTTTCACCAAATTTTTAGCGTATGTTGCTAATCAGTTTTCTACGACTATTAAGATTTTACGCACTGATTCTAGTGGTGAATATTTGTCTACTAAGTTTCAGGACTTCTTGGCTTCTAAAAAAATTTTACATCAACATTCATGTCTTTCTACTACACAACAAAATGGAGTAGCGGACCGCAAGAATCGTCATCTCTTTGATGTGGTACGTACTCTTTTGTTAGAATCCTCCGTTCCATCCATGTTTTGGGTTGAGGCTCTACAGACTGCTACTTATTTGATTAATCGTTTACCTTCCCAAGTTTTATGCATGGAATCTCCCTATTTTTGTTTGTTTGCTAAGGAACCTAGTTATAATAATCTTCGTATATTTGGTTGTGTATGTTTTGTTCATTTACCTTCTCCTGAGAGACATAAATTATCTGCTCAATCTGTCAGATGTGTTTTTCTAGGATATAGTGTGTGTTATTAGAGATTTGTTTGTTATGATCTTACTTTACATCGTACACGTATTTCTCGAAATGTTATTTTTTTTTGAAAATTAACATTTTTTTCCTGTGTCCTCTATGCCCTCCTCTTCTTCTTCCACTGTGGTCCTCCCCTCCTTTGAGCAACACTTCCCTGATCTCCATCAAGTCAGGTCTTGCTTTAAACCCGGTATGGTGTATACAAGATGACCCCACCCACAGTCTCTTCCGGTGGCTTCCCTGATATTTGATCCTACCATGCACCATAATCAGACAGTTGTAGCACTTCCAGCGCCTTGGGTACGTCGCTTTTCTCGAGTGTCTGTACCTCCCGATAGGTATATGTTCTCTCCTGACCTGTCTAATTCAACTCTTACTGCTACATTGTCTACTTTTGATATTCTCACATGCTGTTAAGTATGACTATTGGCGACGAGCTATGCAGGAAGAACTTGCTGCTTTAGAGGCCAATCACACTTGAGATATTGCGCCTTGCCCTTCCACTATAGTTCCTCTGGGTTGCAAATGGGTCTACTCAGTCAAGGTTCAATCGGATGGCAGTTTAGATCATCATAAAGCTCGGCTTGTTGTCCTTGGGAACAATCAGGAATATGGTGTTAATTATGAGGAGACATTTGCTCCTGTGGCTAAGATGACCACTGTTCGTATAATTCTAGCTCTTGCTGCTTCTAATGATTGGCCACTACATCAGATGGATGTCAAGAATGCTTTTCTTCACGGGGATCTTAAAGAGTGTATTTATATGAAGCCACCTCCGGAATTGTTTTTCTCTACGACCTCCAATGTGTGTAAATTTCGTCGCTCTCTTTATGGTCTTAAACAAACTCTACGGGCTTGGTTTGATAAATTTCGAACTACTTTATTACAATTTTCTTTTACGCAGAGCAAGTATGACACTTCATTATTTCTTCGAAAATCAGACCAGGGTCTGGTTGTCCTTTTGGTCTATGTTGATGATATTGTAATCACTGGTTCTGATTCTGCTCTACTTGCCGAGCTCAAGACACATCTCTCAAAATTCTTTCATATGAAAGATCTTGGGTCTCTCACGTATTTCCTTGGTCTTGAGGTGCATCGTAGTGCTTTTGGTATTTCACTCAATCAACATAAATGCTAGTGATTTGGTGGCTATAGCTGGACTGCAGGAAGCTACCTCTATCGATACTCCCATGGAATTAAATGTCAAGCTTCGCAAAAAGGAGGGTGACTTACTTGTTGATCCTAACTTATATCGCAAGTTGGTAGGTAGCCTTGTTTACCTCACCATCACTCGACCTGATATTTCTTTTGCTGTACAGCAAGTCAATCAGTTTCTTCAGACTCTTCGTCATCTTCATTTGGCTGCTGTCCGTCGGATCATCCGCTATGTTCATGGCACTTCTGCCCGAGGCTTATTCTTTCTCACAGGCAATTCTCTTCGCCTTGTTGCTTATAGTGATGTTGATTGCGCTGGTTGTGCTGATACACGTCGCTCCATCACTGGTTGATGTGTGTTCTTAGGTGATACATTGATCTCCTGGAAAAATAAGAAGCAAGACCGAGTTTCTAAGTCCTCTACTGAATCTGAGTACCGAGCCATGTCTCTTGCTTGTTCTGAAATTATTTGGCTTCGGGGTTTGCTTAGTGAGTTAAACTTCTCTTTGAACGATCCTACACCTTTACACGCTGATAATACAAGTGCTATTTAGATCACGACCAATCCTATTTATCATGAGCGCACAAAGCATATCGAAGTCAACTGTCATTCTATTCGTGAAGCCTTTGAAGCTCATGTTATTACTCTTCCTTACATTTCTACTGAATTACAAATTGCTGATATCTTTACCAAGGCCCTCACTCGTTATCGCCATTGCTTCCTAAGTAGCAAATTGATGCTTGTTGATCAACCCGCATCAATTTGAGGAGGGCTGTCAAAGGATATTTCCTTGATTTCCTCTTCTGCCTAATTGTCAACAATTATTTTCTTAATTTACTCTTTTGTATAATTAGCTTACAGATTGTATAGGGACAGATATTTAGCATTAATTCCTTGATTTCTTGAATCATGGGATATGATTGTAAATACTACTTATATGTAGGAGGCTCTCTTGTAACATCATGATTCCATTCAGAATAAGATATTCAACCATTATTGTCACTTAGTATAGTAGCTCTTTGCTACTTGTGTCTCCTTTTTCTTTCTCCGCCTCAAAGTAATAACAAACAACAATAACAATTGAGTATTTTTTTCATTAAGTGGAGTCGGTTACATGGATCAAATGACCTCACAATAATTTATTATAAATAAGATTAATAGTTAGGTTATTAATTATTAAATATTTTTTAATAATTTTATCTATTATTTTCTTTGACTTCGATCTATCTCTAATTATCAGGTTATTTTCATCTGATTTACTCTTCTTAGTAAGGTTTCTGTTGATCTTCACACATGGTTAAACCACATTCTACAATCATCTCCACAATAGGTATTATTCAAACTTTTTCTCTAATGCACTTATTTTTAATTATATCCCTTCTATTATATTCACACATTCAGTGCAACATTTTTATTTTTACGACATTGAGTTTATCTTTATGTTATCTTTTTATCATCCAACATTTAGTACCATACAATATAGCAAGCTTTATAGCTGTATGGTAGAATTTTTCTTTAATTTTGAGCGGCACTTTTCTATTACAAATAATACTCAAAACATTCCTTTATTTCATTCATCCTATTTGAATAATATGATTTATGTCCTTTTTTACTTTGTTGTTATTTTATATAATGGACTCAAAATATTTAAAACTTGTGACTTGTTTTAATAGATTGTCTCCAAGTTTTATTTCTAAACTCGTATGCCTTTTATTAAAATTACATTTTATATATTCTCATGTGTTTTTAAAGTTTTTCTCTATGACTCTAACTTTATAAAACTACATCATCTGTAAAAATCATACATCGAGACCCTAAATCTTATATATGTTCAGTAACTACGTCCAAAATCAAGTTAAAAAGATATGGACTCAGAGATGACCTTTGACATAGTCCTATATTTGTAGGAAAATTCTTTGTGTCTCTATTTTGTGTTTTCAAGCAAGTTGTGATTTTATCGTACATATATTTGATTGTTCGAATATACGCAATACTTATTTTTTTTCTTCTCTAAAACCTTCCATAAAACCTCTCCCAGCACTATATTATATGTTTTTTTCAAATCAATAAAAATCATATATAGATCTTTTTGTTTATTTTGATATCTTTCAATCAATCTCCACTGTAAGTAAATTGCTTATATGATTGACTTTTTTAGCATGAAACCAAATTAATTTTCTATGACTTGAGTCTCTTGACTTAATTTCTGTCCATTGACCTTTTCCCATAACTTCATTGTATAGTTCATGAGTTTAATCTCTCTATAGTTGGCACAATTTTGTATGTCCTTCTTATTTTTAGAGATAGGGATTAAAATACTTCTTCTCCATTCATCTGACATTTCCTTAGATCTCATTATCACATTAAATAATAAAGTGAGCCAACTTATGCCTTTCCTATTTAGACCTTTCTACACCTCAATGGATATATTATCAAGTTCTACTACTTTGTTATTTTTCATTCTCTTCAAAGTATTTTTCTACTTCATGCTCCTAAATTCTACGATAAAAGGTATAATTGCGATCTTTTTCTGCAATATTTAATTTATCAGAATAACAGGTCAACTCATGTCTTTCATTAAAAAGTCCTTGAAAGTAACTCTTTTATCGTGCTTGGATATCTTGCTCCCTTACTAAGACATTAACTTCTTCATCTTTAATATATTTAACTTGATTTAGGTCTCTTATCTTTCTTTCTCTATCTTTCGCAAATTTAAAAGTTTTTTTTTCTCTATCCTTAGTTCCTAAAGATTGATATAATCCTTTAAAAGTTTTAGATTTTACTTCACTCATAGCCTTCTTAGCGTATTTCTTAACAACTTTATATTTTTTTTCAATTTTTATTAACTTTATATAAGCGTCACACTTTATAACACTCTTTTAACTTTAATTCTATCTTGCATCTATGATTCCCATCACTAATATTATTTATCCTTTGGTCTAATGTCTCTTGATTCTTCAAGTATCTCTCTTACTATTTTTTTGATTCCTTTGACCACCTCATCTCACATATTGTTAGTATTTTTTTGAACCTCCTAAAACCCATCTTCCTTCACCCTTATTTGGAAGCTCGTTCATTTGTTGTTCATTCTTCAAATACCACCACATGATTCTCGAAACCGTTTTCTTACTTTATTTTTCAACTCTTCTCTTAACTCGTACGTCTAAAACTGAAATTATGTGTTGAGTAATCAAGCGTTTTTCAGGTATAACTTTGCAATTTGTACAAAATTTTCTATATGATTTTCTTACTAAGAAGAAATTTATTTGAGAGTTTGCACCTTCACTCTTGTACTTAATAAGATGTTCTACCTACTTCCTAAAATAAGTATTTGTTATTATAAAATTAAAAGTTAAAGAAACATATAAGATAATTTTATCCTCTTCATTTGCTATTGTAACGTTTGAAGATTTTTCCACAATGATACTATTTTTGGACATCAATTGAATAATGCTTAAATGTTAATCCTTACAATTATTGGTCTTTATTCAAATTCATGGGAGATCATGTACCTATTAAGAATAAAATTTTGTCGTAGCTACATGAAAATGGATAAACGAAGTAATAATGTTAAAGGTAGGTCATTGTCCGGAAGCAACGCACTGTATAGCTCGAGTGTAGTGTCAAAAGAGCAAGAGCCACTGTATTGGCATCGAGGTACAATGAAAAATAAGCAAGGGTTCTTACACTTTAATGAACGAGTGTGGGCAAAGAAGTTAGTTCATGAGGGTAAGATCTATTTTGAAATTTGGAATGTAGGCACATTTACAAGAAAATCAATGGAAATAGTTGATACTATGACTAGGAGAAGGATCAATATCATATGTCTACAAGAAACTAAGTGGGTAGGAGAAAAAGTAAAAGAATTAGATTTTTCAAGTTTTAAGTTTTGGTATATTGGCAAGACAAGAACTAGCAATGGTGTAGATATAATAGTTAATAAGGAGTGGATGAACAATGTGGTAGATGTAAAAAGATTAGGAGATATGATTATAGCTTTAAAGCTTGTAGTGGAGTGTGACACTTTTAATGTGTTTTGTGTATATGCACCCTAAGTTGGATTAGAGGAGCATCACAAGAGAATTTTTTGGGAGGATCTAGAAGGTTTAATTCAAAAATACCTCTAAGAGAAAAGATTTTCTTAGGAGGAGATCTAAATGGACATGTAGGGAGGGAATTTAAAGGATTCGAGGGTATACGTGGAGGTTTTGGATTAGGAGAAGTAAATAAAGATGGTAAAACTATCTTGAATTTTTTTTTTAGCATATAATTTTACTATAACAAACACTTGCTTTAAGAAGCGGATAGAACATCTTATCACATACAAGAGTGGAGGAGCAAGCTCTCAAATAGATTTTTTCTTGGTAAAAAAATCAGATAGAAAGTTTTGCACAAATTGCAAAGTCATACCTGGAGAGATCTTGGTTACTCAACACAAAGTTTTAGTTTTAGACGTACGAGTTAAGAGAAAAGTAGAAAGAAAGAGTAAAAGAACAGTTCCTAGAATTAGGTAGTGGTTTTTGTAGAATGAATAACAAATGAGTTTTCAAAGAAGAGTGAAGGAAGAGGGGCTTTGGGAGGTTTAGGGAAATGCTAATGATATGTGGGACGAGATGGTCAAAGGGATTAAGAATATAGCAAAAGAGATACTTGGATAATCAAAAGGCGTTGAAACAAAGGATAAAGAATCTTGGTGGTAGGATGCAGAGGTGCAAGATAAGATTAAGGTTAAAAGATAGTATTATAAGACGTGTCACTTATTTAAAGATAATGAAAATTGGGATAAATATAAAGTGGCTAAGAAAGACGTTAAGAGGGTTGTGAGTGGAGCAAGATCTAGAGCTTTTGAGGGGTTATATCAATCTTTAGGAATTAAAAATGGGGAAAGAACAATTTATAAGCTTGCGAAAGGTAGGGAAAGAAAGACAAGAGACTTAGATCAAGTGAAATATATTAAAGATGAAGAGGGTAATATTTTAGTAAAGGAGCAAGATATCCAAGCATGATGGATGAGTTACTTTCAAGGCTTTTTTAACGAAGGACATGAGTTGATCTATGACTCTGACATACTAAATATTGCAGAAAAGGACCGTAATTATACTTTTTATCATAAAATTCAGGAGTTTAAAGTAAATAAAGTTTTGAAGAAAATGGAAAATGGCATAGTAGTAGGATCTGATAATATACCTATTGAAATGTGGAAAAGTTTAGAAAGGAAATGTATAAGTTGACTCACTAAGTTGTTTAATGTGATAATAAAATTTAAGAAAATACCGAATGAATGAAGGAGAAGTACTTTAATCTCTATATATAAAAATATGGGAAACATATAAAACTGTTTTATCTATCAGGGGATTAAACTCATGAGCCACATTATGAAGTTATGAGAGAATATCATTGAACAAAGATTAAGACAAGAGACTCAAGTCACAGAGAATCAATTTGAATTTATGCCAAAAAGGTCAACTATGGAAGCAATTTATTTACTGCGGAGATTGATGGAAAGATATCAAGGAAGATAGAAAGATTTGCATATAGTTTTTATTGATTTAGAAAAGGTATACGACAGAATGCTAAGAGAGGTTTTATAGAAGGTTTTAGAGAAGAAATGAGTATATATTGCGTATATTCGAACAATCAAAGACATGTATGATAGGATCATGACTTGCGTGAGAACACAAAATGGGGACACAAAATATTTTTTTCAAAACTATTAGACTACATCAAGAGTTTTCTCTGAGTTTGTATCTTTTTAACTTGATTTTGACGCAGTTACTAAACATATACAAGATTTGGAGTTTCAATGTATGATTTTTGCAGATGATATAGTCTTAGTTGGTGAATCGAAAAATAAAATAAATATGAAATTAGAGTTATGGAGACAAACTTTAGAATCACATAGTTTTCATATAAGTAAAAATAAAATAGAATATATGAAATTTATTTTTAGTAAAAGACGAACAAATACAAATTTAAATATAAAACTTGGAGACTATATATTAAAATAAGTTACAAGTTTTAAATATTTTGGGTCTATTATATAAAATGACGGCGAAGTAAAGGAGGACGTAAACTATATGATTTAAATAGGATGGATGAAATGGAGAAAGACTTCGAATGTCATTTGTGATAAAAAAAAATGTTGCTCAAAGTTAAAAAAAAAATTACTGTACAGCTATAAGACCTGCTATATTTTATGGTACTGAATGTTGGACAGTTAAAAGATAACATGAAGATAAATTCAATGTTACAGAAATAAGAATGATGTGTTAGATGTGTAGACACACTATAAGAGATATGATTAGAAATGAGTGTATTAGAGAGAAGGTTGGGGTATCACTTATTGTGAAGAAAATAGTGGAATCACGTTTAAGGTGGTTTAGAAATGTGTGAAGAAGACTTGTAGAAGTTCTATTGAGAAGAGTAAATCAAATAGAGAATAGTCCGATAGTTAGAAGTAAAGAGAGGTTAAAGAAAACAATAGATGAAACTATTAAGAATGATTTAATAGTTAATAATTTATCTATTGATTTCATTCATAATAAGCTACTGTGAAATTGTAGCCGACCTTATATAGTAGAAAAAAGTTTAATTATTGTTGTTATTGTATATTTATCTATATTTGCCATATTATTATAACATAGATATTGTCATTTTGTCTAATAGCATTGTCAAGAAATTGTAACAAGTCTTTTTCCATAATATCTGCATCCTAATGCAAAAACCTTTTTAGTTACAAAGAAGGTATAAATGTAGAAGGAAACCATGCATATGCTGCAGGTGGCTAATGATTTATTTCATTTAACAATTCTAATGATAATACCATTGTCTAAGTTGAACTTGCTATTTTTCAAGAAATTGTATACAAGTTTGGCTATGTTTTGTTAAGTGTCTTAGAAGTGAGAGAAAGGGATGGAAGGAGAGAGAAGTATACAGTCACAAGAAAATGATCAAGAGACTCGAATAGAGTCAACTGAAGGACAAAATTCTTGACATTCTCCTAGTTGTATAGGTATGCATATATGTATATTTTATATGCTTTTTAGACGAATAAAAATATTATTCTATTTCTACATATGTGGTGTTCTTGTTTACAAATTGTTTTGCCTTCTATTTGCATTCAAAACAAATAATATTGAAAGTGAATGTAACAATTATGTTAGGCAAGACAACCAACTCTCAAGAGAGGAGAGGAATTTGGTGTTTTAATAAAGCATGTAATTTTTTTTAAAACCCAATTCAAAAACCTTTGAAACAGAAGTTATCTTGAAAGATGAATATAAATTTCAAACATCATAGAAAATAAGGAAAATTTAATGTATCATTTAAACAAGTTATATAACACCTATAGCAGAGTACTAGTGTAAAACCATATTAGAAAAACTTACGTTATCATACACCAAAAATAAGAACTCATATAGGAAAAGTTATATTAGAAGATTACAACAAAATCTTGAAACTAAAATAAGACACCAAAAATAACAACAGAAGGTTGAGAATGCCAAGGTAAAATTATATCAAATAAAAGTTATAAGTCAAGTTGAAATGAGTTCAAGAGTAAAAGAAAACGTTCGGAAGGTAAGAAGGGATAGGAAAAATGGTACACAAATGATTTATCTTAATTTAACTCAATCACTGAGCCTATATCTAGTCTCAAAGCTACAATTTAAGATTTTTCACTTTATACTACAAGTTTAACACACATACTTGTGAATCACTACAACCACACAACTCCATTGAGTTAGTAACTGAGTTCAATTCCTCTTATGACACTCTATAACAATTTTCCCACATCCAAACACTTCAAGAGATCTTCCCTTATAACTCAAGAAGAAAGAAGGTTGGAGTCAACGAAACTTTCTCAAAAGAGGGGATAGATACAATATGACAGTTGGAGGCCATTTACAGCTAGATTGAATGAAATATAACCATTGTAGAAGCTTTGGTTTCTTTCCCAATCAAGCAATAGAAGATTGTTAAAGTTTATAAGTGCCTGTAGTCATATAAAATAACATTTTCAATTTTCAGAACTGGCCAAGTGCTTGTTGGTTTTAGTAATCATTAGAATTCAAAATTTATAAGCTAATAGGTGCCTAAAGTTTTCTATAGACACCTGTTGGTTACTGGTTTGTTAAATTGCATTATTTTCCAACGAACATATGCCTATTAAAAAGTGTAGATATTAAAGTTTGATAAGAAAGTTAAGTTAAAACTTGTAGAAATTTTTAATACGCTTAATAAGTTTTATTATTTTGACACTATAATAAATTCAATTATTTTTGTTTAGAATTGGTTAGAATAATTCTATATGAGAACCATTCATTATTTATAAGCATAGAAGCAAGGGTGGGTAATCACTATTCAGAATAATCAAAAGATATTCCACTTGATAATAATAATATGAGACACTCCATCATTCCTTTTCATAGTAAGTACAGTCAAAAGGCGTTTGTCTTATAATAATAATAATAATATGAGGTATTCTACCATTTATTTTCACAGTAAACACAGCTAGTTGGCTTAATAATAATAGTAGCAAATATTTTGCCACTCTTTTTCACAATAATCAAAATAATAAGATGTATTATGCTACTCTTTTTCACAGTTTAAAATCACGTGTGCTGGTCAGCATGCAGAGCTAACATTTACTTTTGTTAACTAATAGTGATTTTGGATAAAACACCTAAGTATTTTGTATTAATTATAATTTTATAAATTTTTGTTGAATTAGTTATTGGTGATATATAAGCTTATATCAAATCCATAACATGATTCAGTAAGCATGTCTTCATAGGTCATATCATGCACAAAATCTTGAGATCAAATCATATCTTTGCCATTAGGCACAATACTTCTCATTCCAATCAAATCACATTTCAGTAAGGTTTCTCACTTTATGAAAAATTTTCAGTGTTTACATTATATCAATAGGTTATAGGTATAATGTATCCAAAACAATTACAAGATAACTAATACTAATATAACAGCTTCATAACATATTTCAAATTTCAATTATAATACAAACCTTTTTAAAACTATAATTCTTATGGTATCAATTCGGTTTTGTTTTCTCTGACCTTAGAGAAACAAAATTCTATTTTAAGATATCAATTCAAAAATTTACGTTTAGAAATCTAAATATAACTTTCAATAGCAATATTAATAACTTGATTCAAACTCAATATTGTGCCTATTTCAAAATTTAGTAACACAATGATTCAAACCCTGCTCTCAGCCATACTTTGCCCTTCATGAATTGAAGAAATAACTCTCAATTAATGTTTGCCTTGTATCCTAATAATGAAATCCTATTAGTAAAATAACATATTTGATAACCACTAAGCATTTGGAAGCTTCAAAAACAATTTATATATTTATGAAATATCTTAAAAGTGTGATTTGAAATATAACATGATAGTAAAATATGTTATAGGGTGCGTTATCTATTCACAAGGCAACAGACTTAGAGGTGACTAAACAATTTTTAATATTACATTCAACAACTTAGGAAACCCAAAAAACACCTTTAGGACACCGGTTATTATTCACAGAGGTAGTAGTACTGTTGACAATAGCCAAAGTTATTATTCACATCAGTAAAAAAGTATTGTAGGGCAGTGAAACCTTGAACCCTAGGGTTTTGACATATCTTGAATACATATACAGTGTTATATTTTTTATTAGAACTCTCTAATTAAAGTTTTTTTGAAACTCACTTTCACTTTTCCAATGATTTTACAATCGGTTCTAAAAAAATTGTTTAACTAAAATTCTAATATGTTTCGTACTGATTACAATAGTATCTACGATATCGCGAACAGAGGTCTAGAAGCATTCAAACTCTTAGATAGAGAAAGTAGAAAAAGAGAGACATGAAGAAGGGAGAAGGGTGGTGCATTTTCTGGAAAAATCTCCTGCAAATGAAGCTTTATAATACATAGGAGCATTTTTGTCATTTCGCCTGGTGTTGCGGTGCTAGTGGTCTGGTGTTGCGACTGTAGAAACCTAACGTTGTGGTGTTGAGCATTGTTGACTTCTAAAATAGTGTTTGGCGACTCTGGCATTGCAACTGTGGCAATCTAGCATCGTAATGATAGCCTTTCTGGATCATGGGCTTAAGCATTTAGAAATCTAGCATCGTGATGGTGGGAGCATAGCATTGTGATGCTATCTCCTTTGGAAAAAAAAACATGTTGTAGCCTTCATGTAGCTCATAAATTATGTTTATTTTTTTATAGAAGTCTTAATCATACTCTTACTTCATTAATTTCCTTAATAAATCCAATAACCAAGTAAAACACAATCGTTTGGACTTACGGTGTCATAGTTTTCTTATGAAGATTAAACAAGAAGTTTTACTATGTTACTAAATCTATTTATAGGGAAATGGATGACTTATTTTAAACTGTAATCATGTCTCTATGGATTATGAATTAAATAAGGGAATTAGATGTTGTAGTGCCCACCTACTGCACCTTTGATTTAACGGTGGTGGGACTTGGTGAAGTTCTTTTAGTATGTATTTTTTTTTATTGTATGTATAAGTAGACATTACAACATATGTTTTTTTTTTTTGGGTTTTATTGTAAAGAAAAAGAGGCTTTAAGTATATGTTTTTGTTGTTTTCATTGAACATAAATTGTTATTGATATTAAAAATTACTTATAGCAATTTATATAAATAAAGGTACTTTTGTTAAAAGACTAAATACAAAAAAAAAATTGGTGGTTTAACAATGAAATTTTAGTGTTGGTTAGCAAAATTATCACTATAACATTAAACAACGACAATTTTTTAAAAAAATCATAATTGAATAATCACGTTTTTTAAAATTTTCGTTATTTAGTGACGATTTCATTA
The DNA here is from genome assembly GCA_037074535.1 of Gleditsia sinensis. Lineage (NCBI taxonomy): Eukaryota > Viridiplantae > Streptophyta > Magnoliopsida > Fabales > Fabaceae > Gleditsia > Gleditsia sinensis. The sequence continues at coordinate 34,845,452 of CM073467.1, read as the reverse complement.
AAAATCGTCATTATTTAATGACGATTTTTTTGAAAACCATAATTAAATCTTGGTTTCTCTTCTCTTACGCGAGCCACCCTTTTTCTTTCTTTTATTCTCCACTGTTTCTCCCTTTATTTTTTCCCTTGGCCTTCTTCTCTATCGTGCTGCTTCCTTCTCCATTTTCTCTCTCTGTCATTGCTTCTTCTCCATCAAAATGCTTCACTTCTATTCATCCCTTTCTTATGAACCAGTGAGTTCCTTTTTTGGCAGCTTTGATGTATTTTTGCACTTTGTTTCTATTCATTTTTTTTGTAATTTTTGTTCTTATGAAGGTTTTTCCTATGTTGCAGTAGCAATGTAGTTTCAAATTTTTGCATTTGAGTGGTCCTGTAACTTCAACAAAAGAAACCTATAGCAAGAAGATTCTGAACACCACTGGAGCTAAGAATGTGTTTTATCCCTCCTTTATCCAAATAGTTTATGGGCATGAATGATTTGTGAAATAAGAGAGAAGAGAAAAGGGAGAGATTAAAAAAAATTAGTTGAAATATTAAACAAAGGAAAAATAAAAAGATGGTATAATGACGTTTTGTATTGGTTTAATGATATTGTCGTTAAGACATGACACTAGAATAGTTTTTCAAAATTGTTGTTAAGAAAGTTGTAATGGTGAATTTTGTGACGGTTTGTGTAATTGTCATTAAATAGTTTAACAATGATTAAAATCTTCACTAAAGTCATTTGAAAATTGTTGATAGATCTTTTTTGTTGTTGCAGTGACTCCAAGCATTTTATGTGATGATTGATGACAAGTTTTGTAAGGTTGCAATATATATATATAATCTTATGTAATGGCAATTTTGTTGCAATTGTTTCATTTAGTCTTTTTCTAAAAAATTTGCACTTAAAAGATCATAAATCAAATAATGTTGCAAATATGCTTGGGATGGATCATTTGTTGCAAATAAAAAGAAAGTGTTAAAAAAAACACTAAATGCAACAATTTTAGAGTATTAACATAGTGTATTTACAACAATTTTTCCTCATTGCAACCATTCTTTTTGTTGCAAACTTTGTGATTCTTTTTTTGTTATGGAAATTAACATTTTTGCAACAATTTCCAAATTTGTTGCAATTTTTTTCCAGCAGCACTTTTTGCAACAAAATTATAATAGTTTTACTTTTTTTGCAATTTAATTTAACAACAAAATTAGATATTTTTGCATCGAATTATTTTTATGCAAAAATATCTTTTTCTTGTAGTGAAACACCATAAACAGGATCTTGAAAATAAAGAATTCTCACTACAATAGTTTATTAGAATCTCTTCACCTAAAGAGGAGGCCATGAATTCTTGACAAATAAATTAGTTAACCCTTGATAGAAAATTGTGTTAATCTTAAGGAAAGAAGATCGAACTATATAGAAAACAAGAGTTAATCTAGTACATCCATCAAGTAACTAGATATCCAAACATCAATAACTATGATTTATTTGCCACTTAAACTTCATAACTTAATAGAACTAATGGACATCTCTTAGAATTCTTGAACTCGTGATTCTTAATAGGAAGTTTATGGTCTAGGTTATATGGAGTTTTTGAGAGGAGAAGTACATCTAGCGTCAAAAGTATAACCAATAAAAAATAATCATATGAATATTTCAATTATTAACTTAATATGACAAAAATTAGTAGGAATTTTCTCACATAACTTTTTAGATAACCCCACTCTTTTACATATAGTTACTGAAACCGACCTTGCATTAAATAGGGGGCGAAAATTAATCCCAAAGTCTTGCAAACAGAAGATTGGTGGGCAAGGTTATTGCAGATAAACCTCTAAACAAAAAAAAATAGTTAAATCAATTATTTGTAAGGGATGGAGGGACCTTAAAAGACTGAGGATCGTGGATGTAGGGGTAAACACATTCCTTTTCAACTTTGAGTAAGAAAAAACGACTAAGAATGTAATGGAAGATTCCTCCTGGAACATAATGGGGCACCTACTCAACATACAAAAAATGGATGCCATATGTTGCATTCCAAGAGATAGAGTTCCTTTATGCTCCATATTGGGTTCAAGCGCATGGCTTAACCCTAGAGAACCTGAATGTTAAAAATGGCACCATCATAGGAAGCAGATTAGGAGAAGTCCTAGAAGTGGAAAATCCAATAATAGAAAGGCGAATCATAAGGCATTTCTTGAGAATCAAAATGTTCAAGAACTTAAAGGAACCTTTTACCACAGGTTTGTGTGTCCCCAGGAAAGATATGAGCAGAATGTGAATTAAATTAAAGTATGAGAAGCTCCAGGAGTATTGTTATAGATGTGGGAGACTGGGACACGAGCAAAAGGATTACAAGGAGGAGGAGGAAGCAACTATGAATGATAATAATAAACCAAGATATGGACCTACGTTAGGCACGCAGCCAGCAAAGCCTTTGAACATAATAGCTTAGAAGAGCCAATGGCAGAGAGAGCACGACAGAGGGTGGTGGAGCTCAGGCGAGATAGAAAGGCTAGAGAAAATAAAAAATGTCAACGGCACAAAACACGAAAGTGTCAACAGCAAAGAATAGCTGAAAAGCTGGATGGAGAGCAGCCAAAGCAGTATAGAGGACAGAAGAGACACAAATAAAAAGGAGGAGAAAAAGACAAAAAATACAAGCATCGAAATGATACATGGAACAATCAAAAGGGAAAGTGGAAGCGCTGGCAGAATATATCAGAACAAACTAGAACAAAGGAGAACTAAATAGAAGAATATGGTCTTTGCTGATAGAGACCACTAACCAAATGAGCCTCTATAGCCCAAAAGAGGAAAAGTACATGGGAGACGTGGAAGTAACACAGAATGAGCTGAATGGTCCTAAAATGCTTAACGAGCTAAAAGTAGCAAGAGTCCAAGTGGAAGAAAAACAGAAAAAAAAAAATTGAGATAGTGGGTAACATGATTAGCCCCCCCGTATGTGAAATATATGCAAACCCAATAGTAGTGAACAACCAAGAATATAACCAGAAGCAGAATATGAGAATAGTAGCAACGAAGAAAAACAGTAATAGAATATGGAAGAGAAGGATCCATGAAAGTAGCAAAAATGGATAGGAATATGATGTTGAAATGCCAAGTGAAGAAGATGAAGGTGAAGAGAAAAAGAAAAATAGGAGCAAAAATTAGGCTATTGTGGAATATGAATTAGCCTCAACATTGTATAAAAGCTTAAGCCTGAAAAGAAGAAGAGAATGAGAAAAGGAGGATGATATAGGAGATAAGCACATGTAACAAAGGAGAGGAAACGAAGAAATATTTTATCTAGGAGAAAGTCAAAGAATAAAAAAGAAACAAAAACACAGAACGAGAAATTAAGGAGATAGGGAACATAGAAGAATTGGTAGAGACAACTATAGCTGAGGAGGCGGGCCTAATCAAGCCCCCACCTTCACCATGATGACCATAACTTGACAGTTCGAAATTTAAGAGACTATGTCTCAAATACAAACCCTCAGTCCTGTTCTTAATGGAGACAAAAGCTAAGAGCAGAAAAATGGAGAATTTGAAGAAGAAGATGGGTTTTGAAGAAATGGAAGCAGTTGATCTTAATGGCAGAGTTGGAGGGCTATGTTTAATGTGGAGAAACAGTGTAGAAATAAGGATTATTGATAAGTTTCACAACTACATTAATGCTTGGGTGAAGCTTGAGGGCAAAAGGTAGAGCATGAAGTGTACCTATGTGTATGAACACCCTGACTTCCGTTTGAGAAAATATTATGGCAGTATTTTTCAACGTTAAACCCAAGTAACCAAGTTCCTTGGAATTGCATAGGTGATTTTAATGAAATATTATATCAAAGTGAAAAAGAAGGAACCAGACCACATAATAATGCTCAAATAAATGTATTTAGAAGTTTTATTTATGATAATGAGCTTGTTGACTCTCATTTAAAAGGATGTAGGTTCACATGGTGCAATATGAGAGAGGTGGGGGTTGTTAGGGAGAAGATAGACAAACATCTAAAAAACTCTGCTTGGCTTAATCTCTATCAGGATGCCACTATTTTAGCTCTTCCAGCAATAAGCTCATATCACAGTCCGTTAGTCCTACACACTAAACTCACAAGGAAGAAAAAAGAGAGAGCTTTCAAGTTTAAAGCTTATTGGGCTGATCAGAAAGACTTTATGGAAGTGGTAAATTTGGGTTGGAAAGAAGAGCATGTTGCAAATGACATTAAGGGGTTATCTAAAAGGCTCAATGCAGTGTCTAAAAGATTGGTGGAATGGAAGAGGAAGAATGTCAGGAGAGCAGATGTTGAAATAAAGAGACTCAAATCAAGATTACAATTACTAAATAATGAAGGCCGAAGCAGTTTTGAGGTTGAGGAAATCAAATCCATACACAGGAAGATAGATACTTTGTGGAACCAGAAAGAGAAATATTGGGCTCACAGGTCGAAAACTAAATGGCTTACATGTGGAGATTAAAACACAAAGTACTTTCATCACTCAACTTTGCAAAGGAGAAGCCAGAATAATATTGTGAGAGTAAAAAGGGAGGATGGAGTATGGGAAGGGAAATATCCAAGATGTTTTTTAGAATTTTTTTGAGAAGTTATTCAAATCCTCTAATCCCCCAAGTCCTAATCACCTGGGACAACTGATTCCCAAAAGCATATCCTAAGATACTAATGATTTTCTGTTAAGTAGATTTATGGATGAAGAGATTCAAAAGACAGTGTTCAATTTGGGAGCGATCAAAGCTCCTAGACCTGATGGCATTAATGGGGTGTTTTACAAGAAATCTTGGAAAATCATTAAAAAAGAAGTATTTGAAGCAGTTAAATTTTTCTTTGAAAAGGGCCAACTCCCAAATAAGGTGAATGAAACCCATATATCCCTGATCCCAAAGTGCAAAATCTGGAGAGTGTTAACTAGTACAGGCCAATAAGTTGCAGTAATTTTATTTACAAGGTTATTGCTAAGATCATGGTAAATCGCATGAAGGGCCATATGAATGAAGTGATTTCTCAAAATCAAAGTACTTTTGTGAGTGAAAGACTCATTCAGGACAACATTGTTCTAGTTTAAGAAGCTTTTCCCTTTCTAAAGCATAACAGGAATAAGATGAGGCACTTTTTGGCAATAAAATTGGATATGAACAAAGCATATGATAAACTGGAATAGACTTTTCTCCAAGACATTTTGAGGAAGATGGGATATGATGAAAAATGGGTCAAATTGGTTATGACGTGTGTAACTATTGTATCTTATAAAATGAAGGTAAATGAAGAGTTAGGCCCGGTTATTAAACCAAGTTGGGGTCTCAGACAAGGTGACTCGTTATCTCCATATCTGTTTATCTTAGTGGCTGAAGCACTATCTAGGATGATTACAAAGGCTATTGAGAATAAGGAGATTGGAGGATTAAAACTAGCAAGGAATGCCCCGGAGCTTACACATTTGTTTTTTGAAGATTACTTAATTCTGTTTGCTGAAGCTGAAGAGCAACAAGCAAGGAGAAATATAGCCATCCTAGAAGACTATTCTATTATATCTGGGAAGATGATTAATACAGACAAGTCAGGAGTTATTTTTAGCAAAAATACCCAAATTGAGATCAAAGAGACTATTCAAAGGACCCTAAACAAGCCTAGCTGGGAGAATTTGGGGAAGTATTTAGGTATGCTGGCTATTTGGGGGAGGTCCAAAAAACAAGCTTTAAAATGGATCATGGATATGGTATGTCAAAAGCTGAAAAACTAGAAAAAAAATTTCCTTTCTCAAGGAGGCAAAAAAGTTTTGATTAATGCTGTGATACAAGCTATCCCAACCTATACAATGTCCATAATCCTCTTTCCCAAAAAATTTTGTGCAAAGTTATGCTCGGAGGTGGCAAAATTTTGGTGGAGAAGTGCGGGGAAAGAAAGAGGTGTACATTGGGTAAAATGGGAAAAGCTTACTGGGAGGAAAAAAATAGGGTGGAATGGGATTTAAAGATTTTAGAAGTATGAATATTGCCATGTTGTCCAAACAAGCATGGAGACTTATGAAGGAACCTAACTCTCTATGGGCTCAAATTTTGAAACTTAAGTATTGTCCTAATACAAATTTGCCTCAAGCTAGAAGGGTGCTCTTGGGGTTGGTTGAGTATTCTGGAAGGACGAGACCTCTTACTGAATGAATGTAGATGAAAAAATGGAAATGAGGAGAATATTAATATATGGGAGGATATATGGATCCAAAGTGGATAGCTCCTTGAAAACTACTCAAACAGTAGTCTAGAGAAGGTGTCTTCCTTAATAAATCAGGAGAGCAAGAAGTGAAAGATTGAGTTGATCAGGGAAATGGTGCCTAAGGGACTGATTAAAAATATAATGGCCATCCCTATTCTCTTAACAGAGGTGAAAGACGAACTCATATGGCCTTAATCAACGGAAGAGGAATACATAGTTAAGGAAGGTTATGCAAATATTACATCGCGGGAAGTAGAGCAAAATGAGGAAAGAGCATGTTCTTCTCACCACATTGACACAAAAGTGTGGGAAAGGATTTGGAGAGCCAATGTCCTATACAACAACAACTAAGCCTTTTCCCACTAGGTGGGGTCGGCTACATGGATCAAACGGCGCCATAGTGGCCTATCATGGATGAGATCAATAAATAAGTTATTAATTATTAAATCATTTTTAATAGTTTCACTTATTGTTTTCTTTGGCCTCCCTCTACCTCTAATTATTGGACTATTCTCTATTCGATCAACTCTTCTCACTAGGGCTTCTGCAGGTCTTCTCCACACATGGCCAAACCACCTTAAGCGAGATTCAACCATCTTCTCCACAATAGGTGCTATCCCAACTTTCTCTCTAATGCACTCATTTCTAATCATATCTCTTCTGGTGTGTCCACACATCCAACGCAACATTCTCATCTCTGCAACGTTGAGTTTATCTTCATGTTGTCTTTTAATCGCCCAACATTCCGTACCATACAATATAGCAGGTCTTATAGCTGTACGGTAGAATTTTCCTTTAACTTTGAGCGGCACTTTTTTTATCACAAATGACACTCGAAACTTTCCTCTATTTCATCCATCCAACTTGAATCCTGTGGTTTACGTCCTCCTTTACTTCACCGTCATTTTGTATAATGGACCCAATGCCCTCCTGACTAGAGCTAATTTATACAGAAGAAAGCTTACATAGGACCCTCTTTGCCTAATCTGTCAGACTACGAAAGAAACTAGTGAACATATTTTTCTTGGCTATAATTGGACAAGACCAACATGGTTTAGCTTTAACTTATAGGGTCCTAGTGATGCAGGGGAAAGCATTAGAATAGTGGAGTGGTTCGAGAAAAAGCTGGATCAGTTCGCACAAAATGGAGTAGAATGAGCAAATCTAACTAACAAAATGTTCCTACTTCTATGGTTCATGTGGAAGGAGAGAAATGTACACATATTTGAACAGCATCGAATTAACCAGTCAATGTGATTATCAAAACAAATAACATGTATTCAAATATCAGACACAGCCAGATGCAACTAAATCAAGCTAACTAAGCACTTCCCGCAAGCAGAACATAGAAGATAAAAAAATGGAAGTTACCTCCAGTTAGATGGGTGAAGATCAACACAGACGCAACCTAATCGAAGGAGGATTTGAGAAGTCACACGGCAGTAGTGATTAGAGATGCGGAGGGAAGACTGCTCACAGGATCATCAACAACTTGCCTTGCTCCCTCGGCATTGGAAGCAGAAGCGATGGCGATGGAGGAAGCCATTACAATTGCAAGGAACCTCCAAATAGGAGCTGTAATTTTTGAGTCTGATAGTAAAATTTTGATTGATGTTTACAATGGACGGACTAAGAATTGGAAGTTTAGCCACATAAGAAGGTTAATAGAGAGAACAAAAAAAAGAATGGAATAACTTCACCTATATCTGGACCCCTAGAGAGGGTAATACAGTAGCTCATACAGTGGCCAAACTTTAATCACAGGGAAGGTTGAGGAGATACTGGCCTTTAGCCCCACCAAATTACCTAAAGATTTTACTGGAAATAGATGCAGGATCGAGAGAAAGGTGAAGCTGGTAGGGGTAGGTTAGCTACAGATTGATTTTCTTTTCCTTTTCTTTTTTTCAGAGCGTGGTGCTCTGTTGTTTGCTTTCGTCTTTCTAGAAAGTTGGCATAGGAAGATTCTGGATGCTCTCTGCCTCTCAAGTGGGCCTTGGGCCTTTGTTATTGAGTTGTTGGCCATATGGCCCATCCAAAAAAAGATTCATGACTTTTGGTGGAAAAGATCCAATTCTAATAAGGGCTTGTGTTGGGTTAAATGGGGTACTTTTATCAACTTAAGCATTATGGAGGTATAGGTTTCAAAAAATTTCGGTTATGAATTTATCTCTTTTAGCAAAACATGCTTGGAACTTCACTACTAATCCTGATTCTTTTCTCTCTAGATTTATGAATGTAAAATATTACCGCTCTTGCCATTTTATGGAGGCTTCTCTCAAGGCAACTCCTTCTTGAATATGGTGAAGCATACTTGAAGGCAAAGAAGTCATTAAACCAGGATCAAGGTGGAAGCTTGTTTGTTCTTTAGCTTTCCCTCTATTTAGAGCTTCTTGGTTACCATCAAAGCTCCATTGCACTCTATCAGGTCTGGTTAATATAGCAATCCAAATGAGATTCTCGTCGAAGACCTTATTGATATTGATTTGAGTGCTAACCATATTATTAATAAAAATATTGGGAAAGTGAGATTCTTGTCAAAGACCTTATTGATAGTGATTTGAGTATTAACTATATTTTTAATAAATATTGAGAGATCAATGCATACTTGATGATGATCCAGTAGTATTTATTATATACATAGTAAATAAAGATGAGAAAAGAGGTATAACTTGCATTGTTTCTTAAAATACACAAAGAACTGGGAGAGTTTAAGATATAGTCAAAGATAAGAGTTTTGTATATTTTCTTTTTAGGATTAGATTTTTCAGATCACAAATAATAATTATTTATTAAAAAATTTATTCTCTCTTACAGGTCAGTATTATAATAAAAAATTAACTTACTACTAAAGGGCTATAAGTTGAGTTTTCTATCCAATGAATTTGTGTGTAATCCAACTTATTATAAATTACGCACAATTAAATCAAGATTTAATCTATTATGAACTTAGCACCAATAATTTAATTTAAGCATGTTAATATATTAACAATTAATTAATATTAATATAAAATTTATAATTAATAAAATTAATTCAACATTGAGTAGATGCAAGGAGAATTCTGCGCATGAACTTCTTCCTCCATCTATAGCAGAAGTAGCGTTGAAAGAGAAAATAACCGAAGATGATGAAATGGAGTGGTTATACTAAAGATGCGGAACATATAATACAGCCACTGGGTACTGTTTTGCTTTGACCATTATTCATAAAGAGCCTGCACCTATCTTTTAGCACCCAGAGTAAAAAAGATGGCGTAAGTTCTGGAGGATGAGGGTGGCCGAGAGGATCAAGATGTTTGTTCGGCAAGCCCATCATGGTGGAATTGCTGTTAAAGAAAAAATGGTCTCAAGATGTGTTCCCCTAGTTAATTCCTGCTACCCCTTCTACGATTATCATCAAGAATCTGTGATGCATCTTATGACCTCTTGTCCTTTTGCATAAGCTGTGCGGAGGCTGTCTCCATTGAATCTTATTTCAACTTCCCTTCCCTACTTGTCCTTCAAAGCATGGGCGAACGAGCTACTATCATTGGTAGAGTCGAGTTCCCTAGCATATGGAAGAATCAAGCTATCAGCCTACCTTATCTAGAACTTGTGGAAGGCTCGCAATGATAAAGTGTTCAGGAACCATAGTTGGATCCCTCCCCAAGTTGTTTTATGGGTTGTATAATGGAAAGCTGAGCCAATTTGGTATGCTACAATAAGCAATAACTTTCATCTTTAAGCTGTTACTGTTTTTGCCTCTGTTCCGGTTTTGTGTGTCCGAAGAGAGCTTGGGCCCTTTTGCTAGAATAATCGTAGTAGGGTATTGCAGTATTTAGATTTGGATTCTCAAAACCTTTTTTTATCTCCGTTCCTAAATTTATATTCAAATCGATCAAGACACATAGTAAATTCAAAATGCATTCACATCTTTGTTAAATTCTCGAATCTCAAGAATCAAATGCATGTACTAAACAAAATTTGAAAATAATTTTTTTTTTCTACTTGTTTATTTGAAATTTTTTATATAAAATAAAAATAAAAATAAAGATTCTAAAAAATATATTGATATAATTTTAAATTACCATTCTACACAAATCCACGCAACTAAAGATTGGAGGTTGGGGGGAAGTTATAAAAAGGGTGAATGGTGTCAACGCCTACTAATTAACATCTTATTTCATACATTCAAATCATAGAATATTTCTCAAACTACCTTTTAGTATTATTTTTTTTATCTGTAAATTTTTAGCAATGTTTACCTAACCCATAAATTAACCTATTCACTTATATTGTTAGTTATATTTATTAGATAAGTATACAAGTGCTTCAAGCTATTTCAAGCATTTTCAAATTTTATTTTCTTATAGGCAACTAATTAGGTGTGATATGCATTAGTTACAACAAAAAGACTCTCACACTAGTGTACAGTCCATAACTTATTTTACATTACATTAGGAGTTGTCTAAAAGGGATTTGGCATTCAACTAAGCCATCTTACATATTTTATACAACAAGAAATATACAATTCAAATCAGTCAACTTTGAGACCCCTGTTGTTCACCTCTTGCTGGAGTACCTAGAATGTAATTATGTGGACATAAAAAAATGAGATGACAATCTCAGTAGTTAGCAAATTTTTCAGAAAAATAGTATACATTCCATTCCTTAAAACATCTTAATTTATTTTACTAAAACATAAGTACTGACCATACATACATACATCATCTTGGTCACATTAGGGATCTATAATATTTTGATCTACTTACCTAATGTAGTCTCATACCTGCAAAAGGGTTATGCATCTCCTATTATTGGTCAATACGTGGGGGAAGTAGAGTTTACTTGGCACACTTTAGGCACCCTTTAATTTTCGAGAATGCATACATAACATATCTTTAGACCATCATTCATCATAGCATAAAAGTTAGACAATCAATTAAATTGATAAATTCAAGTTCATAAACATAAAGAGTGTTTTAAAGAAAAGTTAGCTATCTTAATTTCTGTACAATTACTTCCTTTCCAAAGCTGCCAATGTTACTACCAGCAACTCAAACTAAAAAATATAAGATTTTTTAGTTAATACATGTATATGAGCACCTAAAATCATAAGTATTTAGTTTAAGAGTTTCTGTTCCCAAAAACAAAATTGTGATTCTGTTTAGATTTAGAGTTATTATTAAATATAACAAAAGTCTTTTAAAAATTTTAAAATTTTTCATGGAGGTTCCTCTACATGTCTATTTTATTTTGTGTATCTCTTAGCCCTTAATTATTCCATTCACCTCAAGATGCACCTCTCTAATCCAGAACAGTGCAGATTGGTTTCGGTTCAATTTTTATTCTGTTTTCCATTCCTTTGGATGGGTAAAACTTCTTCAAAATTTTTGATATATGATATGGAACATCCTAGATATGTTATATAATCACCATAAAAATTTTAAGTAAAAACTAATTTATTTGGCCCTCTAAATAATAGTTTTTTTGTATGGCTATCCCTAGTTCTGATCTATTCTAACTCACTTCTTGTCCCACTGAATTTTCATATTTTATTATATGCCTTAACCTGCCTAAAATCCTCTAAATTTTGGTAGAGTCCTTGATTAGGATCCCTATATCTTGTCATAAAATTTTCATACGAAAATTCAATATCTAACCCCTTCAATGTTTAGTATTTCTATTAACAGCCTAAATTCTCTAGCAGATTTTTCTTAGCACTATTTTGATTGTAAATGGCTTGTAGGTTCTAAAAAATCACAAAAATTTTCATAATTGATTATCAATATTTCAAGATTTTTCTCACCAAATATTAGAAAATTTAAAGGCCATTTACCCAATCAAATAGTCCAAGAACACATGGTCTAAAAATTTTAGGTGCAGAATGTGTGGTGCTTCAGCATGTTTGTTACTTAGATGGCAAAAATTGTTCCCTACCACTAGAGTTCTATATTTTCAATTTTAACATCTTACATCTCGTGCTCAAAAATCACCCATGCAGAACTCAAAATGAGCTCAACTCACTACAACCCAACTTTCCTCAAGAGGAGAAACTCGCCTTGTGTAGAAATGCTCCATGGCTCTCAAGTTTCAGCTTGCTTCTCCTCTTAGTTTTACTTGCAACTTAGCTACGTTTTTCAAGTTGCTCTTCCCTTTTGGCTTTAAGTTTTATAGCTGCCTTCTCTCCCTCTTGGGTGCTGATTGCATAAGAAATATGGTTTGAATTTGCTGCCCAAAATAATACCTAGACAACATGATTCTTGGCCACTGCTTTCCACTACACAAGAGGAAAATGAGGGATGTGTTTTGCAGGAATTTCCTTGTGGTTTCTGCAAGGAGGGCGTGAGAATGCAGAGCATGGTGTGGGGGCAGCAACCTTTGCATTATTTTTTTGATTGTGGGCAGAAATATGGCTGAAATGGGTGGTAGTTTTTTGGCTGGAATGTGGCTGAAATGTTTATCGCTATGTGGCAGGATTTCCTTGCTGAAAGGTGACATTTTTCTTGACTGATTTTGGCTAAAGTTTTTGTGGCTATGTGGTATATTTTGGTAGGTGTAAGGTGGCTACAAGGTGGCTGCAATTTTGTGGCTAATGTGGCTTGCTATGTGGCTGCAACTTTGTAGGTAATGTAGCATGCTTTGGTAGGTGCAAGGTGGCTGTAAGGTGACTGTAATTTTGTGGGCAATGTGGCATGCTATGTGGCTGCAACTTTGTGCCCAATGTGGCATGCTATGTGACTGCAATTTTGTGGCCAATGTGGCATGTTATGTGGCTACAACTTTGTAAGTAATGTGGCATGCTTTGGTAGGTGTAAGGTGGCTACAATTTTGTGATCAATGTGGCATGTTATGTGTAACAACTCCATTTAAGTATCAATTTTTTTTTAAAATACCATGAATTTATTACTTCGTTACAACTTAACTCAATATAACATTTATTTAATTTATACAATACAGAGTTCACATACATGTCATTAATTAAAACATCGTACAACATATCAAACACATAAAAATCTGCATCTTATTTATTCTGGTTGACCAATTCCAGAGATACAGGTGCGGGTGGTTGTACCTTCACCGGGATCTAAGCCAACTCGACCACAAACATTTTATTTGCTTCTGGGATCTGCCCAACATAAAGTACTCGATCTAACGTGCACTAAAAGCCAGAGCTATAGAAACATCTGCATAACTAATTTTCTGAACATGATATGGAAATATAGTGAGAATTAAATCCCAGTAAGTTCAACAATAAATCATCATCAATATAGCTCATCATGTCATGTTCAGCTGTATAAACTACATAAAATATCATTGGTCACATGAATGCATTATATCTATGCACATAAGAATCATACAGTAATGATATGTATGACAAGATTAACTATTTTTAGAATATCATATGATGGCCATCAACTTATTCTCATTTCAAGCTATCCTGGTCAGGGTGAGTATCCTCTATTCTCCGGTACGGGCTTTTCTCGCTCCGTCCGACATGGCACACTTTCTCTTTCTTTTCTCATAATCATAATCATAACCGTTGGTAGGGGGTTCTCTACCGGTGCACCACACGGATTGCCATGTAACCGTGCTCATTTCTTTTCTTTTCACAATGATAGCCAAAAGTATGCTTTTAATAACAAGTATGTTCATCAAATTATAACTATTACCATAAATCATTGGTAATCATGCCATGAACATAACCATTTCAAATATCACTTTATAAAATATTTCCATGTCAGAATTTTACACTTAAGATGGTAAGAAGTTCATACAATGGCAATGGCTATGGCATATACTAGTCATTTATAAGATTCGTCTTCTTTTTTAAATATTAATTTTATTTCTTTATTTTCTTGATCCAGGTTTTCATCATATCTAACCTTCTCTTACTAATCAGAGCATAACTCTCTCAATTAAACTCCGATGTAGGTGATCTTGGTGTCAATTTCAAGATAAAAAAATTATCTAAAACTATTATGTTGAACAATGTAGCGAAATATTAAGAAATCAAGGTGATATTACTCCCTAAATGTACAGGTTATTTCTTCTCGGATAGGTTCTAACCTCTACCTACTAATCGGACCATATCTACCTCATATGGACTCCAACTTGAGTGATTCCAGTGGCTAAAAATATGTGACACACATATATATAATTCTTATGTTAACTATTTATTTTAATTCCATACAGATAATTCCTAGAAATTAAAATACAGAAGCTATCCTAACATATTCTTCCATGATGAACCATTTTCTGACCTTTGACTACTAATCGAACCACATCTACCTCATATGGACTCCAAATTGAATGATTCCAGTGGCTAAAAGTCCGCGACACATATATCTTTAATTCTTATGTTAACCATTTATTTTAATTCCCTACAGATAATTTTCAGAAATTAAAACACAGAAACTATCCTAACATATTCTTCCCTGATGAACCATTTTCTGACTTTTGCTTACTAATCGGCCCTTATCTACCTTATATGGACTCCAAATTGAATGATTCCAGTGGCTAACAATCCGTAACATATATATCTTTAATTCTTATGTTAACCATTTATTTTAATTCTCTACAGATAATTCTCAGAAATTAAAACACAGAAGCTATCCTAACATATTCTTTCCTGATGAACCATTTTCTGACCTTTGCTTACTAATCGGACCTTATCTACCTCATATGGACTCCAAATTGAATGATTCTAGTGACTAAAAATCCGTGACACATATATCTTTAATTCTTATGCTAACCATTTATTTTAATTCCCTACAGATAATTCCTAGAAATTAAAACACAGAAGCTAAAAATTTTGCCACCCATAGCCATATCTATGCAGAACTTTTTATACCAGTCTAAGTATTCAAACATACATCACATGCAAGATCAATATGTAACATGATATAACAACATCATGACCAATCATCAAAATTCTAAGATCAAGATCTCATATAAATATTTTAAGTTTCAAAAGTTTTTTTCAAAAAGAAATATTGTTAAACTTACCTGGAGCACTTAGTCCCCTAGACTTCTCCTTTCTCTTTCTTCCTTTCTTCCTCTCCTTTCCTCACTCTACCTTGCTTCTATTTTTCCTCTCCCTCACTTGGACGAAATTATAATGTTGTAAGGGTGGGTTTTCTTATATAGACCACCAAATAATTCACCTTTCATGATCATGGGTCTACCTTATCACAATTAGATTACACTTGGTTGAATTTTTGGAAAACAAACAACTTATGTTCTTGTCTTCCTCTTCCTTAGTCAAGATATGCATAGGAAAAGGAGATTTATATTTTGAAAATTATGATAATATGTTCTTAAGATATGGGACAAAGTCCCTTTGATTTAGGGATTCATTTTCATTTTCTTTTGTCTTAAACAAGTATGATAAGTTTGCCTTTTTAGGTAGAAAATTTCTAGCCCTTGAATCTCCATTATATGGTTGATATTATTTGTGTGGGATAGGAATGTTTTGTCCTAATGCCATGTATTATCATACCACTTGCTAAAATTATGAGTGTAGGATATAGATATTTTTGTCCTAAAGCCTTGTATTATCATGCCACTTGCCAAAATTATGAATGTAGAATCACACCACTTGTTAAATTTTTGTCTTAATGCCATGTAACATAATCTTTATTATTATTACATTATTATATCATCACCTAATTTATTTTATTTTATTTTTCTTCTTGGATTTGAGCTTATTCCTACCCATTATGGGCTTATTCCTACCCATTTTCTTTGCTTTGGATAAAATTCTACCTTTCTTGGAGGGCTTGGTCACATTTTCATAATTTTTGGGCTATTGGTCCAATTACTATATCCTAGTCCAAGTCTATGTTTTATTTCTTACTTAGGTTATCCAATGGGCTTCTTAGAAACTTATGTGAAGTGAAAAAACTCTATATGAAGTGTCCATAGGTAAAAGCCCAATGTATGGGTAAAGATTTTAAATTTAATAACTCTAGTTCTTAAATTAGGAAAAATTACCCTAATCCAATGTTCTTGAAATTTTATGACCTTTACTTGTTTCTAAAAATTTATCTTCCTTATCTAAGAATTTTGCATCTCTTTAGTATGTTATTTCTAATTGTTTTTCTTATTAGGTTTTCCCTCTTTATTTGTTCTCTTAATGTTAGAAACATTTTCTATGCATATACATAAGGTAAAAAATTTCTAAGGATTATATTTCTTTAGATATCTAAAATATTGTCTAATAAATTTTATTTCCTTAATTAAATATTTATGTACTTTTATCAATAAAAGAAACGAAATTAGGGATGTTACATTATGTGGCTGCAAGTTTGTGGGCAATGTGGCATGCTTTGATAAGTATAAGGTGACTGTAATTTTGTGACCAATGTGGCATGCTATGTGGCTGTAATTTTGTAGGCAATGTGACATGTTTTGATAGGTGTAAAGTGACTACAATTCAATGGGCAATATGGTATACTATGTGGCTAAAATTTTGCGATACTATTTGATAGCTTCTTAGTTGTTTTATATTGCCTTAATTTACTACTAATCTTAGATTAATAATATCTAAAAATGTATTTGTATCTTCTTTCCATATATTATGCTCTTAAAAATTTTATTTATATGATTCATGATTAACTATATATCACTTATTTTATAAATACCTTATTGTTACATAATTAAGTATTTTAATTTTTTGTCATATGTATTTTTTACTTATTCTTAAATTTATCTAATTTTATTAGAGATTTAAGATGTTACAAATGGAGAGTAGAGGTTATAATTGAAACTTTTCTTGGATAGGTTAGGTTTAGGTTCTGTTGACGAAATGACAAAATTTTTTTAAAAAAATTTAATAAATTTATTTAAGAGATATTATGGTCAAATATAAATATGATAATATTATTCAATTTTATTATATACACACACACTATAAATGTGAGGTAGGTTGGATATTTTCCAACTCTTAAAAATATCCTAAAATATTTTTATATATAGATACATATTTATTTTTGGATCTTTGTACCTAGTCACAAACAACTAAATTTTATGGGTATTTATGAGATATGAGTATTTTGTCCATCCCTACTTTTGGGTGGAGATTTCTTTTATTTTTATGATGAATGAAATATTTATCGTTAGACCAAAAAATAAAAATAAAAATCAACCAAGTTAAATGAACTATTTTTAACTAAACATTAATATATGTATAATGCTTTATTTACTTTCATATCATTAGTTTATTAATTCAATGGCAACATTGTTATCTTGATTCAATTATAAAAACCATCTAATTGGTAAAATCGAATTGATTCAACAACTGAATCACTCTCAAACAGATAAGCCTAGTCATACTTATATAAGATACATAATTACTATTTATTAGCTTAGTTTAAGAAAGAAAAATTCTCCTTTCTTTATTATAATTGGAAAAACATTTTAATTCAATAAATTTAAATATACACTTATAAAATCATAATTTTATGACTTAAATTGATATGTTTGGTTCGACTAGTATTCTAATACACCAACCATTAAATTAGTTTAATTTTAATAATTAAATTATTTTTATAATTCAATCAGATTGATTTGATAATTGAAGACAATTAAATTGTATTAGACTTACTTTTGTTTTCACAAAATTAATTTTATATTATTATTTTTATAAATTTGATAACATTATTTTTATGAATTTATATTTACATCTTATATAACAAAATAAATTATATTATATTTATTAATATCATTTTTTAAAAATATATTATATTTAATTTAAATTAAAAAATATATTAATTTTTAATTATAATAATTAATTTAATCGATGATCCGGCAACATCATTTTTTGGTAGGATCCCAATATCCTTTTAAAAAATTTTAAAATAGGTTTCCCTAAAAACCTTTTTCTTCTTTTCCCTTGTTGAGTCAACATCAATAAGCCCAATTTCATTTTAAATACAACAAATACCGAGTAGCAGAATTTGGAAACGAGTGGGCGAATATGCGCGTAGTCAATGAGGAAGATTCGTGGCTTATGCGCATCTTCTTTTCTCTTATTCTATTCCCTTTTGGTTTCGTCTACAAATTCAAAATTACTTCCTTTCTCAATCAACCACTGTCTTCTCGTCTCATCATTGATTGTCCTATATAAGCAACCCCTTGCTCTTCCCTTCTCAGCTTATAATTGCTCACAACATTTTTCCTCAGGTTCTCTCTTTTCCCCCCTCTCTTTCTTACTCACTCCCCGCCCTCGCGGACGCACATATGAATGCACAAGCTACATATCGATACTCTCACCACTTGATTTCTGCGATTAATGTTAGTTTTTATACGTTAATGTGGATAAGAATATAAAATTCTCGATGTGATGTTGTCTTTTCTTGTACTTGATTATCCTTTATTCCTTTTTTTTTTTCATTCTCTCTTTATCGTTGAAATTTGGAGAAAGGGGAAATTTTGGCATTAAAATTGTAAAATAACCCAGATAATCAGCCTGTTCAATAACATGGGTTTTTTTTTGGTTATACGAATGATTTGGTGATACTGATAGTTATAACTATCCGACAAAGTATAGTGCAGTAATTTGATAAAGTATACCTTTCTCGGCCTTTTGGCTAAGATCAAGTAATTTGATAAAGTTTGGGTTTTTTTTTTTTTTATAGAATATTAGATGCATGATGAGTTTGCCAAATTACTAGATGGCTGATAGAAAATACTAATTTAGCACGCAGTATCTGTCAAAAGTCTCAAAATGGAGTTGTGTTTGAGAATGCTTATATCCACTTGATGTATAAGCTGTAAGGGCTCAAACATTGTAATATTATGTATTTTTGTATCAATTAATCCCATAATCTTCTGTGTGATTACTACTTACCCTATCTGATTGACTTGCACTTTCACAAGAGGAACCTTGAAACCAATTTGCTATCTATATGTCTATCTATATAATTAAGTTTGCATCATGTCACTAGTAGCTATTACGTTTCTGGCTTCTAGAGTACATCTAAGATTCAAATATAGTTACCCATGCTAAATGCCCGTTCAAAGGCTCTGGGTAGGGGCCTTTTACAGAAAGTAATTAAAAAGATAGAGCATGAAAGGGTCCAGGTTCAGTTGGGTTAGAAGTTCAAATAAATGAATGCAGGGGCATTCATCTTGTGATTATAAATTACTTTTTCTAAATAAATCATGACATTTTTTAGATTAGAAGAAGTGAACCTAATTTCAATTGAGGCAATTTATTTGACATATGCATTGCGTTATCTATAAGCTATTGGTTCTGTGCCTTCTTTCACACTTTATGTTAAAAAAATTTTTTTTTGTTGAAATTGTATATGTTCCAAGATTTTGCACAGTGATAGCAATATTATGTTGTTTCAGTACAGGATTATTGGCTGGCATCCGGCATACTCCTTCCAATATCCAATTGATGCCAGCAATTTCTTGCTGGCACTAAAGTTGATCTGCACTTCCTGTGGACATGCATATGAGCCCTAAAAGTACATTGATTCATAGTGGAGCCCTGGAGGGCGTGCATGGTGTCCATGTGGATCCTCATTCGCCATTTTCTTTGACAGAGACTAATCAAAGTGGGAACTTTAATTCATCAACATGTGGAACTTCTACTCTGCCACCAATGCAGTGAGTTGAATCCATCAGATAAAAATTTACCATTTTTAAAATAATGTTAATTATTTGTGGTAGTAAAACTCTACAAAACATGCAAAGCCATGCATAATAACCTACAAATGACATGTTCTCCAGATGGGTATGGCAACAAAGACCAGCTTGCTTGAGACCCATCAAGTGTAGTATCCATGGTACTACTGAGATATTTTCTTTTGGTTTGAAGTTCTGTAATTTTTTTCCAGAAAATAATCCAATCTCATGCCAATAATTGATATATTTACTCCAATGTTGATTCCTTCATCAGGTGATACGCATCTTGCTGAAACAGTTGCTAATGTGCTTACTTCACTTCCTTTTATAGCTCTTGGAATGCATGCCCCCAGGTAATATTTTTCTCTAAGCTTATTGAGTTCTTTCAGGCTTGAAAATAATCATAGTTATCTTATGAATGGTTATTACTTATCTCCAAATGTAGGAAGAATCTTAATTCTAAGTTGTATGCTAATTCATTGATTGGAGTTGGAGTGGCTTCAAGCATGTACCATTGTTCAAGAGGGAAGTTGAGGAAATTCATGAGATGGATTGACTACACAATGATAGCCACAGCAACTGTTGTAAGTAACACATTTATAGTTGAAAATAATTCTTTTCTACTCTGTTTTTGGTCACCAACATGCAATAACCTGTAGCTAAACAGTGCCAAATTGTGTTTAATCTGTATTTCGTCCATGTTATATTTAATGATATGTTCCTGTGCTGTATTCTGAACTAGGACTCATAAGAAGGGTCTATCAAAAATTGGATAAACTAGTTAGTAGCCCGTAGTCTAATCTCTTTATTGTTCACTGGACATAAGAACTGTGAGAGTTTGAATTTTCAATTACCTATGTTGAGAGGATTAATACACTGACTCCTCAATTTAAAATGACCCTAGTTTTATTACTGACGGCTGGTTTCTTGTATAACTTTTAGAGATGCAAATCCTCATGACAATAAATATTTTTCAGGCATTTGAACTCCATAAAGTATCTATCCATCTATCTATAGGTTCTTAAGAAGATCCACACTTGTGATCTTCTAATGATTGCCTTTTTCAACATTGATTCTGTTTTTTGAAAATGATGTCTTATGCTGTTAATAGCTGCTGACACACAGAGAAAATGGGATTTGAATAAAGCCTTTTTCCAGCCTTTATATTTATATCCTCAATCACCTGTTTTTAACAATTTAAATAAGGTCTTATTGGGTTGCCTTATTTTCTGAGTCCATTTACCTTCACATAATTCTTCTGCTGTCTTATGATACAACTTCTTCGTTAATTTCTATTCAATTCATCATCCAAACGATCTACCCCATTTTTTTTTTCTGCAATAATAATACTGGTCATTTTCATAGCATTTGGTCACTTACATTCCCTCAATTGAGTAGTTGAGCTAGCTGCTCGGAGCATTTTATTTCTTTACAAGTTTCTGGTCTTCTCATCACACTAACATTTTCAAATTCTGTGTCTGATGGCATTGATCATGTGACCATTTGAAACATTTTTCCATTTCACCCTTTGCAATCAGTAATTTATGTAATTACATTTCTAACCTAATTAACTAAGGGAAAAAAACATATCTGCTATAAGACTTTGTTCACCATGTGAACTTCCAAAGTAATTATTTGGGTATACCTGTGGAGACATTTTGCTCTGCCTTGGCTGTCAGTCAAGTCTCACGGCTGATTACAGACCTTCATGAGGCTGAAGAGAAATTAATGAGAGACTATACCTATCGTTGGCCGGGATGCTTGTTATTGGTCAGAGAAGGAAAGGAAGGGTGCTCCTATAGCCTTAGAAAGAGCTTGCTCAAAATTGTCTTGTAAACTGATGATTTCAAAGATAGAAAGAAGGCTCATTTACTAGGAGATGCTTGTCCTTTTCCCTTTCATTATACTGTTCACACTTCTAAAATTTCATCTTTAACTTTTAAATATTCAGCTTTACTTTTGAGATACAGAATTGATGGAGACCTAGGTCTCCATCTACAACAACACTAAGAAAGTGATAGAAAATTACTGAGAAGAATAGAGAAAATTACAAGAAAATAGAAGATAAAAATAGTTTCTAGCACTTGAAGGGGCTAGACTCCTCCCAATACCCAATTCCCATGTGATTTCCCATGCCTCACACCTCTGCCCTCTCCCTCTATTTATAACTAAAATCCTCACCAACCACTCCTGTTATAATATGCCATGTATCCTTACTTAACAACAATCCAAAACAGCTCTAAATTCTGTCTAATAACTGTGGGTTCCATCAAGAACTCAACCTGGGATGTCTTACTTCAAAGATGGTGCCAAAGCCACTAGGTACAGGTGGTTTGCAAACTTACTTTTTATTGCACTAGAAATATTATACCTCAGTTTTGTGCGTGTTGCATTCTGTGTATTGAACCAGAAATAGCTAAAACACTGCTTATATGAGGTTAAATAGCAGAATGTCCTAAAAAAGGACCTGAACCAATTTGCCCAATGTGATCATTTAAGTCTGATATGTCTTGTTAAGTATTGACTGATGGTTAAGACTATTCCATATTCAGTATCCTTATGTGGTTTGAGTAATTTGATGCAGAAGATGCCTTATCAGTTCTTAGATAAACTTAATGGTTCTATGTTTCTTTCAAAATGTAATTTCAAATAATTAACTACAAAAGAAATTATTCTTGTAAAAAGTAAATATAATGATTATAAATACATCAACTTATATTTTATCCTGGGTACCTTGCCTTCCAATTGCAACTCGACCCCTTTCAAGAACTGGGTTGAGTGAAGACCATTTTGTTCAAGTCCGAGTTGTGCATATATATGACACTGTCTGAATTCTGAAATGCTTTCCCTATATTTTCAACACTACATCCTTCTTTTGTAGTACTTTTTTCTGCCTAATTTGAAATTACTGTAGGTTCTGCAATCACTGAGTCACTTTGATATCACTTTTGAATATAAAATCTTTCTGCAGTGTCTGTCAAGGGCCCTCAGAAATGAGAATTCAAAAATACTGATGGCAGCATCTGCAGTATTTCTTCCTGTTCAGCCGTTGATGGTTTCAGTTGTTCATACTGGGATGATGGAGGTAACTATTTTTTGACTCCTTCAATTGATCTTATGACAATTAATTTCCGTTTCCTTTTTCCATGTAATCATGTTGCTCCTAAAACGCCATGTAGACCAAGTTACTAACGTTTATACTGACCTTAGTTGGATCTGTTGGTGGACTCAGTCAAATAACATTATCTAAACATTTGTAGTTCAACTAAAACACAACTAAAGGATTCCTAATAAAACTGTACTGTATGCTTAGATATCCCTAGGCCCAAACGCCTTCATTAAAATCCTAAATTACTGATAAATAAACTCTAAATAATCCTTACATCATAAATCAATAAAGCAAACAATAATTTTCTCTTCTCATATTGCATTAAACTGACGCACCGCATGACATGAATATATATCCATTTATCTTATTTTGTAATTATTGCTCTGAAGTCTGAAGCATAGACACGAGCACAAGACATGCCACATGTAAAAACGTGGATCCATAAATATTATAAGTGCATCTTTAGTATATGAAAGTATATATATTTACAATATACATTTTAACAATTATGGATAGGCCAATGTGAGTCGTCTCAACTGGTTGAAGGGATCCGGTTCAAGACTTTGCATTCCCCATGTGAGAAGTTCGAATCCCCCCTTCAACTAGTAATCTTGCTTGGTGGTCAACCCTCCCTAGATAGATTCCCTAGGACTAGTGTTTTTTTTTTTGGACAGTCTATCCAAGGGCTACTTAAGTAACTTCCTTTACAGAGATAATAATCATTGGAGGTAATCTTCTAGGTTGGGACTCTTCCTTTTCCCTGGGATCCCAGGCATGGCAATGGCACCCTAACCGGTAGTTTTGGAGTAATCTATCTTTACTACCATCTTTTGTGCCAAAAAAAAAAATATACATAGATAGTGTCAAAGAAGTATTAGTGTTATAATATTTTTTAGGTTTGAGTATTCTTTTCAGAGGCGAAGAAGCAGATCATACTAAGTGTTAGTCTTAGATATGTGCTAGACACAGGCAATCTGGCACAGGCATTGCCATTGGACATTGATGCAGCTCCTCACTTGAAGTCTATAGGCTGTAAATAATCTATTGCTCTGTGTATGTCATGGAAGAGTTGCTCTTCAACTACTATTCTTATAAATTCCCCTGTATAAAGATATTGTTTGTAATCAAAAGTAAGCTTATATTATGATTGAGCTCTTTCTGTCTTGGTTGTTTTAAGCTTATATTATGATTGAGCTCTTTCTGTCTTGGTTGTTTTAAGCTTATATTATGATTGAGCTCTTTCTGTCTTGGTTGTCAAAGTCGTGAGTTTAAGTAAACTTGAAAAGGGAGGGGGAGTAAACTTGAGTCATAAACTCGCAATAGTTTACATATGTCAATAAATAGCTATTAAAATTATATATATATATATATATATATATATATATATATATATATATATATATATATATATATAGCATATTAAAATTATATAAGTTGTCACCAAAGTGGGAAAAAGACAAAAGTACTCTTACTCAAGGTTGCCTATTACAGCAGTAATAATAATTAAATCTAAGAGAAAAACTGTGCAAGTGGTCAAATGCAATGTGAGGAGATAAGTTACCTTCTTCCTCCATTTCAAATGGCCAAACTAGATGCTCATTGCTCGATGGCTTCCAGAAGAAGCCGAAATTGAAGTGCTGCATGAGGCAGGACAAAGAGTAGCTACGCGAAGTGCGGCAACATGAGAAAAAAATTCAATTTTAAGAAAGCTCTAATGGGCTGGACTGAAGCAATATAAAAGTGGACATCATTTTTCCTCCGACGAAGTGGCCCATTATATAGAGTTTGGTAAACTAAAGAGTTTACCACGAGTTTATCCTGAGTTCACCGAATTTCGAGTTTACATACAAGTTAACCAGTCTTTCTTCTTTATTAAAAATGATTTGAAAAAATGATTTTTATCCAGGTAGCATTTGCAAAAAGGGCGTTGAAAGATCCAGATTTGAGGATGGTCCACAATGTGCATAAGATGTCATCATTACTGGGTGGTATGCTTTTCATAGCCGATGATCTATTTCCCGAAACTCCATACCTTCATGCTGCATGGCATCTTGCTGCGGCTCTTGGAGTAGGCACCTGCAATAAGCTTCTTGAGTAGGTCTATCTCCTCTATTTGAAAGCTGCAAATCATGTTGCTCAGTGCTTACCAGCAAAATTCGTCGACTTAAACCTGTTATTAGTATTAGATAAGTAAAATAGCTCATTATTGTGGTGGATTAAGTAATGCAATATGAGAACATATTTTTATTATTTATTTTATCATGCAACAATGTAATTATTATTTGAACATTAGGATTTGTAATTGGATTATTGGGGTAATTAGAATTTAATTAGGAATTTGAATAAAGGCTTGAGGACCTAGGATTTTGTTAACCCATTTCTAGTATTCTTGTAAGATTAGGAAATCTGGTATCATTAGGATTTTTATTCTTATTGATAATTTTTGTTCCGGTTGCCTGTAAATAGGCCTCTAGTCATTTGGGAATATTACCCATTTATTATTCATATATTTCATAGATATTAAATATTGATAGTTCTGCGAATTTTCTTCTTCTATTCTTTCCTGTTCTGAATCATTAGGTTGTTGCATTGGATGAGTTCAACCCCCTTTAGATTCTTCAATACTCATCTTTCTCCAATCGCAACAGTTGTATATTTAAATTTACTGGAAAAAGGGATGTATTTTTTTTTTTTATACAAGAGATGAGAGTCCCAACTCGCGATTCTATCCAAATTTTCATCCATCCAACCACTTGAGCCGGCGGAAAAAGGGATGTGTAATTGTGAAAAGTTGGCGGCAAATATCGATCTCGTTCCCAATGAACATGCACTTGTAGTTTAAAGGCTGAGTTTTTCCTTTGAAGGATATGTGGCGTATTTTTGAAAGTTGAAACGATATCTTCGAAAATTAAAGGCTGTTTTTCAAAATAGTTTTGTGAAATAATTTTTTAAAACAATTTTGAAAAATAAAAAAAAATTTGTTTGGATACTTTATTTCAAAAAAAATTCTAAAAATTAAAAAACAAGGACTTGTTTGAAAAATTTGCTATTAAAATAAGTTTTTAAAATTTGTGATTTGAAGTTGAGAATTTAAAGTTTATAATTTGAGATTAGATGTTTGAAGTTTATAGATGAGAGTTAAAAATTTAAAGTTGAAGGTTAAATTTTGATATTTTAAATTTTAAATTTAAAGTTTTAAACGATGATAAATATTTTAAAAGGATGATAGAGATATTTTTAATTTGTTATTTTAAAAATAAGAATTTCAAAAATTGTTTTTTAAAACATATCTATTAAAATTACCTTTGTCAAACATGAGTTTTTGGTATATGAAATTTTAGTTTCACAAGTATTTTATAAAATATATTTTTAAGATGTCTAAGTATAATAAATATAAAAGTTTTAAAATTTATGTATTGTATATAATTTAAATGACAAAAAAAATCAAATTTTTTTATACACCTTATATTCAAATTTTTTATACATAAATTTTGTTGTACATGAAAAGTCAAATAAATGTCAAAAACTAAAGAGTATAGCAAATAATATAATGAAAAAATAAACCAATTAAAAAGCATATAAAGGGGGGTTACTCTTATTTTATTCATAATACGAATGTGATATCGAACTTTGAAAGCCATACTTAAAAGTTAACAAAAATGGAAAAAAGAAGAAGAAAAAAGAAAAGAAGAAGAAAAATTGACGAAAAGAAAAAACAATTACAAAGACTTTTTGTTGCCACGAAATCCAGTCACTTGTTAATTGTTATCATACTGTCGTTAAGTCTGGCATGTTTCCTCAGATAGGTTATGACTATTTTTTTTTAAGACAAGTGAAAAATATTATTAAGGAGGCGCGAGGTTAACAAACAAAAAAAAATATGGATGAAGTAAGTTTAATAATTAATTTAGTTCTATAAATTTTGAAGATATATATATATATATATATATATATATATATATATATATATATATATATATTATAAAAAAAAAGTAGAGATAACACATTTTATAAATATTAATCTATTAAATATTATATTTTATTATTTTAAATAAACAATGTTAGATTTCTAAAATGATCTAAACATGCTTTTAAACTCAAAATAAAATGTATAAATCAAAGAAATGTGAAATAAAATTTATTTCACCAACCTCCCACCATTGCTTTCTTTTTCAAGTTGAAGGAGCTCTTCCAAGCTATCTTTTGGTTTCTGTGTATGGTGTACACTGATTTTCTGGGTTAACCAAAATAGCTCAGGGACTCTTCACTTATATTAATCATTCCAATAACTCTCACCATTATAGAGTTGTTAGATACAATAATAAAGATTAGTGGGTGACAGATAAGGATTAGTGGGAGACAAGTGGGTCATGACTTAATCTATCCATAATACAGATAATGATCTGTAATGAGATAGATGACCACACAATAATTTACATTCTCCCACTTGATCCAAATATCCTTAAATTTCTGAAGAAAGCCAAATACATGAATCATGGCGGTTGGTCCTCTATATTCAAGTCTTACCTTCCATGTATTACAATGTATTTATTTTCAACAACTTTAATGAATAAGCCTTATGCTTATTCTAGGTCCTCTTAATGTTGACTTTTCTCTAAACATTAATGTATACACAAAATGAGAAAATCAACTTAAACTGAATAAATGCTTTATTACAATGATATATAATTTAAACATCAAATACTTAATATGGAATGTAATCCTATTCTCATTACATGATCCCTAAAACTTGTAGGTGGCATGTCTTTTATCAGAGGATCAGCTATCATTAACTCAGTTTTAATGTGTTCAATGAAAACTTTATTTTCCTTGACACGTTCCCAAATCGCTAAGTATTTAATGTCGATGTGTTTACTTCGACTTCGACTTTTGTTATTCTTAACTAGAAAAACTGCAGCTGAGTTGTCACAATACATTCTCAATGGCCTAGAAATTGAATCCACAATTCTAAGACCAGTAATAAAGCCCTTGAGCCATACATCATGCGAAGTTGCCTCAAAACAAGATACAAATTCAGCCTCCATGGTAGAAGTGGCAGTTAATGTCTGTTTTGCACTTCTCCAAGATACGGCTCCGCCAGCAAACATAAAGATGTATCC
The DNA here is from genome assembly GCA_037074535.1 of Gleditsia sinensis. Lineage (NCBI taxonomy): Eukaryota > Viridiplantae > Streptophyta > Magnoliopsida > Fabales > Fabaceae > Gleditsia > Gleditsia sinensis. The sequence continues at coordinate 34,817,397 of CM073467.1, read as the reverse complement.
TGATGTTGATTTTCGTGAATCAACACATCTTGCGAAATCCGCATCTGAATAGCCAATTATTTCAAGATTTTCAGTTCGTTTGTATGTCAACATGTAATTTTTAGTACCCTTAAGGTACCGCATCACCTTCTTGACAGCTTTTCAATGGTCTATTCCTGGATTACTATGATATCTGCCTAACATTCCAACTATGAAAGCAATGTCAGGTCTTGTGCAAACCTGAGCATACATAAGGCTCCTGACAGTAGAGGCATAAGGAATGTTACGCATTTGTTCTCTTTCTAAATCATTTTGCGGACATTAATTCAAATGGAACTTATCACCCTTCACAATTGGTACTATACTTGGTGAACAATCTTTCATTCGAAACCTCTCTAAGACCTTATTAATATAGGCTTCTTGTGATAGACCCAAGATACATTGAGTTCTATCTCTATAGATCTTAATGCCAATGACATAAGATGCCTCACCCATATCTTTCATGTCAAAATTCTTAGAGAAAAATTGTTTTACCTCATATAGCAATCCCTTATCATTTGTTGTAAGTAGTATATCATCCACATACAGTACAAGGAAACATATTTTACTCCCACTGATCTTTTGGTATATGCATTGATCCATGACGTTTTCTACAAAGCCAAATGAAGAAATAACATCATGAACTTTTAAGTACCATTGACGGGAGGCCTGTTTCAATCCATATATAGATTTCTTAAGCTTGCACACTAAATGTTCACCAATACTAGAGGAGAAACCTTCAGGTTATTTCATATAAACCTCCTCCTCTAAATCACCATTAAGAAATGTAGTTTTCACATCCATTTGTTGCAACTCAAGGTCAAAATGAGCAACTAATGCCAAAATAATGCGAAGAGAATCTTTCTTAGATACAAGAGAAAAAGTTTCAGTGTAATCGATTCCTTCTTTTTGAGTAAATCTCTTAGCAACGAGTCTTGCCTTGTATCTCTCAATGTTGCCTAATGAATCCTTTTTGGTCTTAAAGACCCATTTACAGCCAATGCCTTTCACTTCATTAGGCAACTCTACAAGTTCCCAGACTTCGTTATTCTTCATAGAATTTATTTCTTCCTTCATGGTATCATACCACAAATTTGACTCTTTGCAACTCATGGCTTGTGAAAATGTATCAGGATCATTTTCAGCTCCTATATTATAGTCAGACTCTTGTAGATACACTATAAAATCACTAGGAATAGCTGATCTTTTTTCTCGAGTAGATCTTCTTAATGTTGTAACCCCATCTCCCTGAAGAGCTTGTGGTTCAACTAGTTTAGGAACTACTGGTAATTCCCGAACATTTTGATCAGCTTGTGGAAATTCAATAACTGGTTGTTCAGCACTTGTTTGTACTTGAGGGGTGCTATGAAAAATAACCAATCTGTCACTTGAAGTGGAAGGTTGAGACTGTATATGATCATGTGCAGAAACTGAGTTCCTGAACTGATCACTCCCACTGATCAAGTCATTCTCAAGAAATTTAGCATTTCTTGATTCCACTATCCTAGTTGTGTGAGATGGACAATAAAATTTGTAACCTTTGGATCTTTCGGCATATCCAATGAAATATCCACTAATGGTCCTCGGGTCCAGTTTCTTCTCTTGTCGGTTATATATCCTCACTTCAGACGGACATCCCCAAACGCGCATATGTCGCAAACTCGGTTTCCAACCTTTCCATAATTCAAAAGGTGTCTTTTGGACAACCTTAGTTGGAACTCGGTTTAATATATACACAGTCGTCTTTAGTGCTTCAGTCCACAAGGATTTAGGAAGATTGGAGTTGCTAAGCATACTCCGCACCATGTCCAATAATGTTCGGTTTCTTCTTTCTGCAATACCATTTTGGTCTGGAGAACCAGGCATAGTATATTGGGCAACAATCCCATGCTCTTGAAAAAATTTAGCAAAGGGACCAGGTGCTTGTCCATTCTCTGTATATCTACCATAATATTCTCTACCTCTATCTGATCTCACTATCTTTATTTGCTTTCCGCATTGGTTCTCAACTTCAGTCTTAAAGACTTTGAAGGCATCCAATGCTTCGTTTTTATTATGAAGCAAATAGATATACATATATCGTGAGTAATCATCTATAAAGGTGATGAAATATTTCTGACCATGCGCATCCATGTCTGGACAGCATATATCAGTATGAATGATCTCTAATATGTTCGAACTCCTATTAGCACCTTTCTTAGACATGTTGGTCTGCTTTCCCTTAATGCAGTCCACACAAGTCTCAAAGTTAGTAAAATCTAGAGTACTAAGTACCCCATCTTTTACTAACCTCTTAATTCTCTCTATGAAGATGTGTCCTAATCTCCGGTGCCATAACATAGAGGAATCCTCGCTAATATTACACCGTTTATGACTAGTTTGAACTTGCATTGAACAATAAGTAGCATCACTTTGCAAATTAAGACGATAAAGACGATAAGACAAAATACAATTCCCAACACAATTAGAATTATATAGCAAACTGAATTATGTGTCTTTAAAGTTAAAGGAATATCCAAATGGCACAAGTCTGAAAATAGAAATTAAGTTTCGTGAGAAACTTGGTACATAAAAGGTCCTTTTTAAATTTAAAACATAGCCACTACTTAAAATTAAAATGCAAGTTCCAATTGCTTCCACATGTAAGCCTATCTTGTGGCCTGATAAGATGCTCTGCTCACTTCCCACTGGTTTCCTTAGGTTTTGCATACCCTGCAAAGAGTTTGCAATATGGATTGTTGATCTAGAGTCAATCCACCAGGTGTTAATATTAACATTAGCCATATTAGATTTATAACAAACAAATGAGATTGAGTTACCTTTCTTCTCAAGCCATTTTTGGAATTTGATGCATTCCTTTTTCATGTGTCCCTTCTTTTTACAGAAAAAACACTTCACTTCCTTTTTAATATCAGCTTGAGGTGGTATTTTACCTTTCCCCTTCTAATTAGCTTGAGACTTATTAGGTTTGTTCTTCTCCCGATTTGTTGTCAGTAATGCACTCTCACCCTTCTCCATCACTAGCCTTTCTTCTTCTTGAACACACATGGTCATTAATTCATTAATTGACCATTTGTCTTTATGTGTGTTATAAGAAATTTTGAAAGGTCCGTACTCTTACGGAAGATTGTTCAGAATGTAGTGCACCAGGAAGGACTCCGACATATCAACCTCGAGTTTCTTAAGTTGAGTTGAAATGTCACGCATTTGTATTATGTGCTCACGCACACCTCTTATACTGGTGAGTCGAATAGAAGAGAATTTCATGATTAGGGTACTTGCTAAGGCCTTCTCAAAAGTGACGAATTGTTCGTCAACAGATTTTAGCAAATCTCGGATCTTCTCATGCTGATCAACAGAACCACGTATACCGGCAGTAATTTTTGTCTTGATGAACATCACACTGAGCCGATTGGATCGCTCCCATCGCTCATATAGTGCAATTTTCGCCGAAGTGCTCTTGTCAAATATTGCAGCTGGTTCGTCTTTCCTTATAGCATAGTCTATGTCCATCCACCCTAGATGGAAAAAAAATTCTTTCTTTCCACATCTTATAATTATCTCCTTTAAGTTCAGGAATATCACAGCGGATATCAGAGAAACTAGCAGACTGAGTAACTATATAAAATCCAAAAGTTTATGTCAAAATTTTGAGATTTATTAATCTATATTTCATGTATTACCAATGTAAACATGTATATATATATGAATCTAGTGACATAAAAATTGCCTGTGGGCTAAATTTTTAATTCAAGTAGATTCATTTATATTTTATGATGGAATTATCAAATTATGTACTTAATTTCATATCTTATGGATACTTTATGAAAATAATTTGATTTTTCTATCCAAATATCTTTATGATAAAACTATCAAATTATATACCAATTCATAACTCCTGTGGGTAAATTATGAAAATAATTTGACATTTTATCCTAATTAATTATATAAATATAATAAAAATTTATGCGAGATAAAATTTATTATATTAAATATAATTAATTACATTATTATGTCTAATTCCTTATGTGATCCTAAACAAAATTAATATATAATTTTAATTAATTAAAGATGTTGTGGCTAATACCTAATTAATTAAGATTATAAGAATCACTAGACATATTATTAAATTTTATGAAAATCATCCTAAATTACATACACTCTAATATTATCAAAACTTAATGATATATTAGAGCATATAAATAATTATCTCATAAATAAATAAAAATTGCATAATTAAATTAATATATTATGCACAAAATACTCATTCTTAATAGTATGAAAATAAAACATAAAAATTATTTATGCATCATAAGAGTATTTAATCTAAATTGCATGTATATAAAATATCATAATAATATATATACATACACATAAAATAATTCAAAGAATTATAAATCATGGTAATAAAAATTGAGAAAAATATTATTTTGATTATTCAAAACCCTTAACAATATTTTCCAGCCAAACATATATTAACAAACACCCACGGCCTAGTGGCAGAATGCCATTTCACTTTGTCTAAATGCTGCGGGTTCAATTCCCGCAGATGCAATTTTTTTTCATGTGCATTTTTACTTAAGTTGTTAAATATAATAATTAGCATAACTTATACTAAAGAAGCAGTACAGCCCAGCGGTCAAAACACGCTCCTGAAGATTTTAGGGGCACGGGTTCAAGTTTAGGTAAGGCTGCCTCCAGTTTTTTTATGTGCAATTTTATGGAAGGTGTTAAATATAAAATTAGCACAATCTATATTAAAGAAGGATAACAATCCAACGGCCAAATTGCTCAACACCCTTGCAAGGGGGTGCGGGTTCAAGTCTCCTGGATGTAGTTTTCTTATATATTTTGATGCAAGCCTTTAATAAATAAAAGAAGCATATATGTTATTGAAGACATCCGCTGGTTTAGCGGTCAAGGCATGCAAAATCACCCACAGGTCGTGGGTTCAAGACGCAGCACATGCAGCCTGTGGGTTTTTTTTTTAACAGAAGTACTGTTCATCTTCTTCTTCCTTAGACGGGTCACAAAAAACCTGAATAAAACCCGCCTTTTTCTCCTCATTTTGACCACCAAAAATCATGTATTATATACCGAAATGATCAGAAAACAATTTTTAAATGATTCATGATCTCAAATAGAATCCAAAACGTTGATAAAATTTCAACAAAATGATGAACAATATCCATATATTCAAAAGCAAGGCAGAGGTCATTTTGGGCTCTGATACCAACTGTTAGATTTCTAAAATGATTTAAACATGTTTCTAAACTCAAAATAATATGAATAAATCAAAGAAATGCAGAATAAAATTTATTTCACCAACCTCCCGCCATTGCTTTCTTTCTCAAGTTGAAGGAGCTTTTCCAAGCTATCTTTTGATTTCTGTGTATGGTGTACACTGATTTTCTGGATTAACCAAAATAGCTCAGAGACCCTTCACTTATATTAATCATTCTAACAACTCTCACCATTATAGAGTTGTTGGATACAATAATAAAGATTAGTGGGAGACAAGATAAGGATTAGTGGGAGACAAGTGAGTCATGACTTAATCTATCCATAATACAGATAATGATCTGTAATGAGATAGAGGACCACACAATAATTTACAAACAATCAATATAACAATAACACATAAAAAAGTAAAATAGTTTGAGACACCAAATTACGATTCAGCGGACAAAGCTAATATTGGCCAAAAAAAAAAATGACAAAGTTAATGACAAATCATTTTAGTAGTTTAGATTCTGATCAGGGTGCAGTCAGCTTATTTTAAATATATAGGCTTGATGTGATTGCAGTGGAAACCCTATTTTATAAGCCAAAAAAAATCTATTTTAAAAATAAAAATATGACATATTTAGTTTATTGATTTTGTATAATTTAGTAATTTAGATTATGATTTCTTTTCTATTAAAATTATTTCTGAGTACTAAATGATATTGATACGATTTTTTAGCATAAAAAAATATGTGAAGTTTAAATAAAATCATACTCTAAAGTAGTAATTAAGTGATAATGATAACATCTAAAACAAAACATTTGTCTAACAATAATTATTATCATAACAATTGCAATATTAATTGTGATGAAGATGATGATAATTTTAAGGCTAAAATATAATTTGCCATGATGTGATTTTGGTTTAAAATTAGTTTGTCTCTTTATAATATAAAATGTATCATGTAATTCTATTGTGGTTTGTTGTAAAATTATTTAATTATCTTCTAGTATTTTATCTAAATTTTAATGTCAATAATTATATAAATATTAGAATAATAAATAATTTTATTGTTAATAATTTAATTTATTTATAATTTATATAATTTTATAGTATCACAAAATTATTGTTGAGATTGAAAATCAGTTTAATTTTTATATATTTTTTTAATTTGAACAATAATTTTAAAAAGTTATGAAATTATTCAAAGTGTAAGTAAAATATATTTTAAATAATAAAATCATATATTTATTATTTTTATATTTATATAATTATGCTATTAAAATTTAAATTAAAAATATCATATAGTAATTAAGTAATTGTATAACAATCAGGATTAAATGGTACAATATAAGCTGGTTTTCGTCCAGAAGCGTGAAAGAGTTTCAAGTAAAAGTATGACAGGAACTCATAACTTCCTGTCATATTCATAGTAAAAGTATGCGTGTGATAGTACGAAAAGATGAAATATATGTCCTTAAATTCAATAGATTTTCAAGTACAAACAAAAATAATTGAACATCACTTATGACAAACTACACAATAATGCAACATTAATGACTCGGTGACAGATGGTTGTGGGACATAGAAACACCCACTAATAATTATTTAAAATTGATTACAATCTTTTTGTCTTGAAATAATAATTTTTATACTTTTAAAATATAAAATTAATTTAATAATTTTTTTTACAAGTCTGTATGTTTAAATTATTTTTAATTTTTGATGAATTTAAATTTATTTATTATTTAAATTAAAAATTTTATTTACATCAATCTTAAATATAAATATTGGTGCCACGTGGATTATTAATTCATTAGCACAGTTTGTTACTTTTAGTCACTTTATCATGTGTCTATGTTATTTGTAATTGTTATTCATGAACATGTATGATTAAGCTAGAAAAAGCCGTCGATAAGTTTGAGATAGAATATAGCTAGGCAGCATATTGGGTATGGGGCTGGCTTAAGATACAAAATTAGCAACTGACTCTACAAGGGAAACATGCACCCCGCATTTACATTCAATGAGCATATAGAAGTACCTTCTCAATGTCTTCCACACATAAACCCTATATTTATATGATACTGCTAAATAGTAATAAAGGTTGGTGAAGTTGATAGACGTAATTTTTTTCAGTTCTGGGTTGACCGTTCCAGAACTGAAGAAAAAAAAAAAAATGAGTCCAGTCCGTCAAAGTTGTTAGGAGCCTAATAGTGTTGATTTCGTGCAATTTAAACTCGGTGGCAGTCGTACCAGGTCATCAAAAGATAATGGTCAATTTTTCAATTTTGAGTTGACCATCTTAAAATATATATAAAAAAAATGATCAGGGTCAACTTTATTAGAAATATGTTTCACGCGATTCGAACGAGATAATAACTATACCGGATCATCAAGGAACATAATAGTTATTTTCTCAATTCTGACATCCTGAATTTATTCTCAGTTGAGTTTTTAAGTATGATCATATATATATATATATATATATAGACACACACACACACACAAAAGAGTTTAATCTATATATTAGATTATTAGATTGTGTATATATATATATACACACACACACACACGTACACACACACAAATGAGTTTAATCTATATATTAGATTGTTCTTTATCATTTTAGTTCATAATATAGACTTACAGGTGAATGACGGAAACAATTAAACAATAAATAGGATCCCCCAACTAGATAGATGAGTGTATCTGCTAGCTGTATCTTTCTTCTGTGTTCTTTCTTTTGAGCTCATGGTACATTTTCATTGTTAACCCATTATTACGAAATTTAGTTTTATAATAGAGTTAGATAATCATTAATGGCGATGGTTAAGTTTCTTAATGGAGATGCTTAATTTTAAAGCTAATAACCATATAAAATAAGAGATAAAAAAAATTGCTAAGTGTTCTACCAAAAAAAAAATTGCCGAGTAATGACTCAACTATTCTCTTTTTTCCCCTTCTTTTAAACTTCTAGTTTCCTCAATATTTAGCTGCATTGAGTTTTCTTTTAAGTAAATTTCAAGCTTTTATCCCAATGAAAAATTGCATCTTGGAACAGAAAGGTATCAAAACTCCAAATAATAAATTTTAGACCAAGAAGAAAGAAAGAATGAAAGACACACGTAATTAATATTTATAAAAAATAAATAAATAAAATTAATAATGAATAAATAGCATGTTAACTATACACAATAGAGATTGATTAACTTATAAGAATCGAAACGATTTGACAAATAATTTGTAATTACTATTAAAACTTGTGATATGTTATAACCTTGAAATACAGTAATCTTTGTTCATCTTAAATTTATTTTTTACCCACAAAAAACCTTGTTAAGTATACTTTTTATTCTAAAATATTTATATGTTAATTTAGCTTAGTCTATCTATCTTTAATATACCGCTCTAATTAAGAAAATTTCCAACTTTAATAACAAATCATCATGTCATTATCGTGTGTTCTTTTTCACACCTGATCCTTGACTCTCCACATCTCCAGAAATCCTCTCTCTTTCTATCTCTCTCTTATATTTGATTTCTTCTGTATAATATAATAATAGAGTGGTCAACTAACTATATGTTGCTTGTTGCTCCACCTAAAACTTTTTCTACAACGTTCGCTCTTCTACGAAGTCAGTGCTTTCTCGTCAACTTCATCTCCTCAACACTTCTAGCTCTATGCTTCATTCCAAGCTCTAATACACCAAAACCCATTCTTTTTTCTAACAAAAAGTAAGGAGCTTTCATACCAATCCACAAATATATTACATAAGAGCTTAAAGGTAGTGATCTGATTCCAACTCCAATATGCCTGATTCCCTCGGTGCCTTCAAGCTTCACTCTGATACTCCAAATTCCGCCCTTAATTCCCATGAAGATCCTTCACCAACCCAACCCTATTGTCTTTGCACTCACTGTACCCATCTTTTCTCCTTCAATCACCTTCCGGGTATGCAAAATTTTCTTATATTTCTCTTTTTTCTTTTTTTTTTAAAGGTTTCTTCCTTATATGGTGGGATAATTATAAGTTAACATTCATCTGGTATCATTTGCTTTTATGACTCGAGCAAGTATAGATACTGATATGAATATAGAATACCACACAACAAAATATACAATATTTATGTATAATTTAAAATTGTGTCATGTCCAATTGGTGGGCTCTGCTAAAGATATTTGGACATTCATGATCTGAACTTAACACTTTACTATATACCTATATATATTCTATCTTTTATATAGCAGAGCAAGGTAGAAGTAGTGGGTTTCATGTGCAACCCCAGCAAAGCTCAAGGTGGAGTCCAACCCCAGCACAGCTGCTATACCTTGAAGAATTGTACAGACAGGGAACAAAGACGCCAACAGCTCAACAAATCCAGCAAATAGCTTCACACCTCCGTCAGTTTGGCAGGATTGAAGGAAAGAATGTGTTCTACTGGTTCCAGAATCACAAAGCAAGAGAGCGCCAGAAGCGTCGTCGTTGGGAGATGGAAACTGCTTCTGCTTCTGCTGCCGAAATAAAAGAGATGTACGTTATGGGAAGCTCAGAAAAGCAAGAGGAAGAGGCTGATCAAGGTACAGCTAGAGCTTACTGTGCACAAAAGCTAGGAACCCCTTTTAGGACTAGTTAGTAGGGTTGGTACAAGGTGATTTAAGTTTTTTAATTATTTAAAAATTTATTTTTACGATATTTGAGTATAATAAATAAATAAATTTTAAAATTTATAGGTTATAAATATTTGAATAATATAGAAAAATTCAATTTATTTATATATTTATCTCATGCTACAAACTTTTTATATATAAATTTTTAGCAACATAAAAAATTAATATACCCGTGTATTAAACGTTATCTTAGGTTTCCTAATTTTTCATGTATGTGAAAATTTATATATAAAAACATTTAAACATAAGGCATATAAATTTTTTTTTATATATTATTTAGATCATATACAACACATAAATTTTTAAATTTATTATATTCAAATATCTTTAAAATATATTTTTATATACTTGAAAAGTTAAAATCTGTATGTCTCAAATATCATTTAGTGGTAAAGGGGATTTCTAATTTTACATCATGCATGTCCAGTATACCAGCGCTCATGGAGTCCAACTTAATTTTAATATGCTCAAACTTATTTATTTTATAAGATAGATCAAACTTAAATTTTAATCAACTCAAATATTATGGTCCAGTTTAGCTAGTTTATAAACGAACATAATCCGAATATGTAGCTCAGGAGTAACACTAGAAATATAGTATATACTTATATGCATTGAAGTATACTTGCATGGAGTTATAAGCTTAAGTAATTAAAAAAATTATGAACTTGTATATTATGTATTTTGGCATATATATTAATTTTTTTTAAAAAAAATACATACGCTTATATAAATAAAATATATTAAAAAAGTTTAACTCTATTAATTTACCCATTTGTGAGTTTAAGAAATTCTATATCAAATTTTTATATTTAACTCATTTAATTAAATGAAATTAATATATTGTTTAACTTGGTTCATTTAATAAATTAGTCAAGTTTAATTTGAGCTTTTAACAAATTAAATTTGAGTGCATTTAGCTTGATTCATTTACACTTCTACTATGGAGCCCTATTTAAGCAGTGTGGGGATTGGAATCTTCCAAGGTTTTTAAAGAACTCTACATGAAATTTAGGGAGAGAAATTGTGGAATCTATATGTAAATCAATGTGTCTCATTTATTCATTAAATAATAATTTTATTAAACTATGCTTTTTTTTCCTTGAAATTTATTTTGAAGGTGAGAGAGAGATCAGTGGCCTTTTACCTTTGGTATGCAAGATTTGAAGTTGATTTGGATTGTATGGATCTTGGCTACAGGGTTGAGAGGGACAGGTGATGAAGTTAAAGAGACAAAGAAGTGGGCATCTACTTCAAACTGCAGTGGACTTGCAGAGGTCTGTATATATTACTTTTGGCCTTGTGCATGGTACATATTGTTCAGCTTTGTTAGGAAGAGATGCCCAAAGTGTCAAAGGAGAGCAATAATAGGGTCTAATTATTTGCTCACCAGGTCAAAGATAAGGTAAAGTCAAATTTTTTTTTTTTAGAAAGATAAAAAGTGGAAGAAAGCAGCAAGAGCTTTTTTGAATTTGTGTGTTGGAAAAAGGAGAGTTTCAAAAGCTGCCTTTCTTTTACTTTCTGTTGGGGGTTGTTTGATGCTCGAGTTCAGAATTTCTTGGATTCATTGTGAACTAAGTGACATCACCATCTTAAAAACACCATCCTATTTCCATCTGTCTATATATTATTATTATTAAGAGTAAATATATTCACGTCTTCTGAATTTTGTAAAAATTAAACTCACATTTTCTCTCATTTAAAAATAAATACAGTAACTTCTCTTTTCTTTAAAATTTTCCTAAATATTAACTTGACATTTTGATAATTTGTACAAAATTAAATTTAGCTATTTATGATTTTTTTTAAAAAAATTCATAAAATATAAGTTTCATTAACAAAAGAGTAAATTACTTATCAACAAGGATTGTGTATAATGATAAGTGAACTACACTCCGAAGGTAAGGACACAAATTTAATATTTGGAGTAGGCATTCATTGGGAGGGCTTCTATATCACTAAATTACATTCACTTCCCTTACTATATTTAAAGATTAGACTAATTAATATATCAACTAGTTTCAATATATATGAAAACCTCTCATTTAATTACAAAATTGTCAATAAAACTTATGTTTTATGTATTTTTTTTCTTCCAAAATCTCATAATTAGTTATAAATAGTTTAATTTAATACAATATAAATTATCCAACTGTTAATTAATGCTTATGAAAGCATAAAATAAAGAAACTTAGTATAGTTTTTTTAATACTTGAGGGGATATGAGTGTAGGTTTTATAAACTTCAAAGAAAGATCTTGCTTCAATTTGAAATTAACTAAAAGGGTGTGAGTGTAATTTTTTCAAACCTCATGAGAAGTTGATGTAATTTACTCTTAAAAAAATTGTGAATAGAGAGAAAGTTTTCATATAATTTGAAATTAGAAGGGATGTAAATATAATTTTTACAAACCTCATAGGAGGTGGATGAAATTTGCTCTATTATTAATTGTTTATTTTACATAATATCAACTTTCACCATCTGCAATTTGCAGGTATCTGCTTCAGTACTGGAACTAGCAGAAAGGGGAGCTAATGTGAGGGCTCAGTTTGAGGAGAGAGAAATACAAGTTCTGAGAAGCAACAGAGGGGAAAGGCAAGCTAGGTGCCAAAATAGGGAGATGCCTTGCTTCACATCCATTCACCTCAAAAACATTGCCACCACAGCTACAACTTCTGTAGTAGCAGCACATACACAAACTTTGAACCCTCTAGATTGTGATGAAGAAGAAATTGCAGATATTAGGACCCTTGAGCTTTTTCCACATAAGAGGGGGGGTACAAGATGGAATTTTCCTCACTGAAAGGGAATCTAAATTCAGTGCCAATGCTTCTTTGGACTCAGAAATCACCTCTAACCAGTTTTTTGAGTTTCTTCCTTTAAAAAACTGAAGGAAGCTAGCATGAAAATGAGATTTTACAATGTATGCAGTTTTTAACCTAATTGATTGGCTATGTGTACTGTGATATATGAATGATATGTAATTGTGTATTTGTTAGTTTGAACTTGCAAATCTATAATTTTTCTTTTCTTTTCTATCTATGATGGAGACATATGATGTCTAATATGTATCCGAACTCGTATTAGATATAATATAAAATTATATATAAATACTATTTGTATTAATATTTGTGGTTCTTAGTTTCCTACTAATATGTAATCATGCATGTTTATAAGTTGCCTGAACTTACGTGTATTTGAGCACTTCGTTTTAGTTTTTTTGATTAACTTCACGTATTCCAATTCTAGGGTACCATGCTTTAAAGAAAGACATACATATCCTATAATTAATTGCCACCCTACTCTTTAGTAAGGTGATAGGAAAAAAAAAAGAATAGAAAAACAGTTCATCGTGTGTGGTGCATGGTTAAGCTCCCAAATTAATTAGCCAACATTTGGTTTGTTTCATTATCACCAACTCTAATATTTTGTACCATAATTTTAATAGAAATAATTCACATGTATAGTATTAGCCAACTTGGATATCGAAGTGTATAGTATTACCACCAACTTCTGGCATTTTTTTTTTCTCTTGTTCTCTATCTCAAAGCTAATTTGGATATCGAAGTGTCTTTTGCAGAAGCCTCCAATGAAACTCTAACCTAGCAAGAGACCTTTGGTTGAAAGAGTAATTGTCAATTATGACGAACAATTTTGTTAATAAAAATATGTTTTGTTATGTCTTATTTAGATGTAAAAATATCACAGATCATGTGGTAAAGGAATAAACTATCAAGATGTTGAATGAAACACTTTAAATTATGCGTGTAGGTACTGAGAGTGCATCACACAGCATGGAGGAAAATTATAGAAAAGAAAATCATACTCCTTTTACCCCATGTTGATGATAATGATAAGCAAACCTATATATGTCATTTGGCATATTCAAAATACCAAAATATCTCATATAAAGCAAAGACCTAGGTAAAGGTATAGCAAGAAAATAAAAAAAACAAATATATTTTAGTGATAATTGGAAGAGGATAAATATTGCAATTATGCCGTTTAGGATATATACAATACAAAAATTTTGAAATTTTTTATATACCTTATATTTAAATAGTTCTATATAAATTTTTAAATACTTAGAAATCATAACATCCACCTACGAAACACCAAAAACCTAAATTTGCAAGCTTCCTGTATTCCCCTGCAAAAAGAGAGAATACAGTACTTATATCTTACATAGTTACGACAAAGCAAAACATGATCTACTAAAGGTAAAAGGGAAGGTTAAAGTGTGCAAGTTGTACCCAAAGTTGGCTATTTGTAGTAGTAAACGACTGCTTAAATCCTATAATATAGTAAAGATTTAAGTCCTCAAGATACCACCCTAAGGAGGAGTGTAATCCATAAGAGCCGAGGGTGTAACAACTCCATTTATATAACAATTTTTTTTTATATTTGTAAAATTTCATGAAATTATTATTGTTTTAATTCTAACCACTTAATTCATAATAATAATTAATTTAACCAAGCATAATTGTTATTAACAGTAATACAATACTGAGTTTCCATACACACCATTATTTTACAAACATTTGTACAAAGGTCTAAAATATACATATTAGCTTTAATCATCTATGTCGACTACTTTCGGGGACACTGGTGCCGGTGGCGGCACCTCCACCGAAATTTTAGTCACATCTAGTACAGATATATCCGATATAACTAGTAGTTGCCCAAGGTAGGGCACCTCAATCCAACGTACGGCAATAATAAGTGTCATGGAGAAAATCTGCATAATTATTCTTCTGAATATGATATGAAAATATAGTGAGAATTAAATCCCAGTAGGTTCAACAATAAATCATAATTTACCATCAATATAGTTCATCATGTCATGTCCATATGTATAAACTACAGAAAATATTTTTAGGTCACATGAATACACTTTATCCATGCACATGCAAATTTGTACAATTACGACATGTATGGCATAAATAGTATTTGTCAGGATATCATATGATGATTATCAATTTATTCTCATATCAAACTATCCCGGTCAGGGTGAGTATTTTCTACTCTCTGGTACGGGCTTTTCTCGCTCCGTCCGACATGGCTTACTTTCTCTTTCTTGTCTCATTAACATGATCATAACCGTTGGTAGGGCGTCCCCTACTGGTGCACCACACGAATTTTCATGTGATCGTGCTCATTTCATTTCATTTCACAATGATAGCCAAAAATATGCTTTCAATAACAAGTATATAACTATTACCAAAAATTGTAACATCCTTTTTTAAATACTAATATTGAGTTCACATACACGTCATTAATCAAAACGTACATGCAACATATCAAAGACATAGATATTTACATCTTGTTTATTTTGGTTGACCAATTCCGGAGATACAGGTGCGGGTGGTTGCACCTTCACCGGGATTTATGCCAACTCGCTCACAAACATTTTATTTAGGATTTGCCCATCATAGAATAACTCGATCCAACGTGCACTAAAAGCCAGAGTTATAGAAAATCTGCATAACTAATTTTCTAAACATGATATGGAAATATAGTGAGAATTAAATCTCAGTAAGTTCAACAATAATCATCATCAATAAAGCTCATCACGTCATGTTCAGCTGTATAAATTACAGAAAATATCTTTGGTCACATGAATGTATTATATCTACGCACATAAGAATCATACTGTAATGATATGTATGACAGGATTAACTATTTTCAAAATATCATATGATGGCCATCAACTTATTCTCATTTTAAGCTACCCCGGTCAGGGTGAGTATCCTCTACTCTCCGGTACGGGCTTTTCTCGCTTCGTCCGACATGGCCCACTTTCTCTTTCTTTTCTCATTATCATGATCATAACCGTTGGTATAGCGTCCCCTACTGGTGCACCACACGGATTTCCATGTGACCGTGCTCATTTCTTTTCTTTTCACAATGATAGCCAAAAATATGCTTTCAATAACAAGTATGTTCATCAAAATATAACTATTACCAAAAATCATTGGTAATCATGCCATGAACATAACCATTTCAAATATCACTTTATAAAATATTTCCATGTCAAAATTTCACACTTAAGATGGTAAGAAGTTCATACAATGGCAATGGCTATGGCTATACTAGTCATTTATTATTTTCATTTATAAGATTCATCTTCTTTTTTAAATATTAATTTTATTCCTTTATTTGCTTGATGCAGGTTTTTATCACATCTAACCTTCTCTTTCTAATCAGAGCATAAATCCCTCAATTGAACTCCGATGTAGGTGATCTTGTTGTACATTTCAAGATAAAACAATTATCTAAAACTATTATGTTGAACATGTTAGCGAAATATTAAGAAATCAAAGTGATATTACTCCCTCAAAGTATATGATAGTTCCTCTCGGATAGGTTCTGACCTTTAGCAACTAATCTATCCATATCTCCCTCATATGAATTCCAAATTAAGAGATTCCAGTGGGTAAAAATCCGTAACACATCTATCTATAATGCATATGTTAACCATTTATTTTTATTCCCTACAGATAATTTCCATAAATTAAAATACCGAAGCTATCCTAACATATTCTTCCCTGATGACCCATTTTCTGACCTTTGCCTACTAATCGGCTCATATCTCCCTCATATGGACTCCAAATTGACTGATTCCAGTGCCTAAAATTCCATGACACATATATATTTAATTCTTATGTTAAAAATTTACTTTAATTCCCTACATATAATTCTCAGAAATTAAAATACCGAAGCAATCCTAACATATTTTTCCCTGATGACCCATTTTCTGACCTTTGACTACTAATCGGCTCATATATTCGTCATATGGACTCCAAATTGAATGATTCTAGTGGCTCAAAATCCATGACACACATATATTTAATTCTTATGTTAACCATTTATTTTAATTCCTTATAGATTGTTCCCAGAAATTAAAATACCGAAGCTTAAAATTCTGCCAACCATAGCCATACCCACACAGAACTATCTACACCAACCTAAGTATTCAAACATACATCACATGCAAGATTAATATGTAACATGATATAGCAACATCATGACCAATCATAAAAGTTCTAAGAACAAAATCTCATATAAATATTATGAATTTCAAAAGTTTTCTTCAAAAAGAAATATTGTTAAACTTACTTGGAGCACTTAAGTCTTCTAGACTTCTCCTTCCTCTTTCTTCCTTTCTTCCTCTCCTTTCCTCACTCTACCTTACTTCTATTTTTCCTCTCCCTCACTTGGACGAAATTCTAATGTTGTAAGGGTAGGATTTCTTATATAGACCACCAAATAATTCACCTTTCATGATCATGGGTCTACCTTATCACAATTAGGATACACTTTGTTGAATTTTTGGAAAACGAACAACTTATGTTCTTGTCTTCCTCTTCCTTAGTCAGGATATGCATAGGAAAAGGAGATTTGTATTTTGAAAATTATGATAATATGTTCTTAAGATATGGGACAAGGTCCCTTTGATTTAGGGATTCATTTACTTTTTCTTTTATCTTAATCAATTATGATAGGTTGCCTTTTTAAGTGGCAAATTTCTAGCCCTTCAATCTCCATTATTTGGTTGAAATTATTTATGTGGGATATAGATGTTTTGTCCTAATGCTATGTCTTATCATACCACTTGCTAAAATTATGAGTGTAGGATATAGATGTTTTTGTCCTAAAACCTTGTATTATTATGCCACTTGCCAAAATGATGAATGTAGAATCATACCACTTGTTAAATTTTTGTCTTAATGCCATGTCACCTAATCTTGATTACACCATTATTTCATCACTTTAATTTTATTTTTATTTTTATTTTTCCTCTTGGGTTTGGGCTCATTCTTACCAATTTTCTTTACTTTGGTTAAAATTCTACCTTTCATAATGGGCTTAGTCACATTTTGATGATTTTTGGGCTACCGGTCCAATTTCTATATCCTAATCCAAGTATATGTTTTATTTCTTCCTTGGGCTATCCTATTGGCTTGCTAAAAATTCATGTGAAGTAGAAAAACTCTATATGAAGTGTCCATAGGTTAAAGCCCAATTACGGGTGGAGATACTAAACTTAGTAACTTTTGCTCTTAAATTAAGAAAAATTACCCTAATCCGATCTTCTTGAAATTTTAAGACCTTTACTTACTTCACAAAAATTTATCTTTCTTTACTTAAGAATTTCAACTTTCTTTAGCATGTTTATTTCTAATATTTCCTCTTAGGTTTTCTTTCTTTACCTTATTCCATTAATATTAGAACATTTCTATGCATATATGTAAGGTAAAGAATTTCTAAAAAAAATATCTAAAAATTACGGGATGTTACAAAAAACATTGGTAATCATGCCATGAACATAACTATTTCAAATATCACTTTATAAAATATTTTCATGTCAAAATTTCACATTTAAGATGGTAAGAAGTTCATACAATGACAATGACTATGGTATATACTAGTAATTTATTATTTTCATTTATAAGATTTTTCTTCTTTTTTAAATATTAATTTTATTTTTTTATTTTCTTGATGCAGATTTTCATCCTATCTAACCTTCTCTTACTAATCAGAGCATAAGTCCCTCAATTTAACTCCGATGTAGGTGATCATGGTGTCAATTTAAAGATAAAACAAATATTTAAAACTATTATGTTGAACGGTTTAGCGAAATATTAAGAAATCAAAGTGATATTAGTCCCTCAAATTACAGGTTATTTCTTCTCGAGTAGTTTCTGACCTCTACCTACTAATCTGTCCATATCTCCCTCATAAAAATTTCAAATTAAGTGATTCCAGTGGCTAAAAGTCTGTGACACATATATCTATGATTCTTATGTTAACCATTTATTTGAATTCCCAATAGGATATTCTCAAAAATTAAAATACAGAAACTATCCTAACATGTTCTTCCCTGATTAACCATTTTCTGAACACTGATTACTAATCAGACCATATCTACCTCATATGGACTCCAACTTGAGTGATTCCAGTAGCTAAAATTCTGTAACACATATATCTATAATTCTTATGTTAACCATTTCTTTGAATTCCCTACAGGATGTTCTCAGAAATTAAAACACAGAAACTATCCTAACATGTTCTTCCCTGATTAACCATTTTCTGAACACTGATTACTAATCAGACCATATCTACCTCATATGGACTCCAAATTGAGTGATTCCAGTGGCTAAAATTTCGTGACACATATATCTATAATTCCTATGTTAACCATTTCTTTGAATTCCCTACAGGATCTTCTCAGAAATTAAAATACAGAAACTATCCTAACATATTCTTCCCTGATTAACCATTTTTTGAACACTGCTTATTAATCAGATCATATCTACCCCATATGGATTCCAAATTGAGTGATTCCAGTGGCTAAAATTTCGTGACACATATATCTATAATGCTTATGTTAACCATGTTTTTGAATTCCCTATAGGATGTTCTCAGAAATTAAAACACAAAAGCTATCCTAACATGTTCTTCCCTGATTAACCATTTTCTGAACACTGATTACTAATCAGACCATAGCTAACTCATATAGACTCCAAATTGAGTGATTTCAGTGGCTAAAATTCCGTGACACATATATCTATAATTGTTATGTTAACAAGTGATTTTAATTCCCTACAGAATGTTCCCAAAAATTCAAAAATAAAAGATTTTCTAACAGATTCTTCCCTGATTAACCATTTTCTGACCACTGCTTACTAATTAGACCATATCTACCGCATATGGACTTCAAATTGAGTGATTCCAGTGGCTAAAAATCCGTGAGACATATATCTATAATTGTTATGTTAACAAGTTATTTTAACTCCTTAGCAATTCTATCCAGAATTTTAAAAATAGAAGCTTAAAGTTTTACCACCCATAGCCATACCTATGCAGAACTATCTACACCTACCTAAGTATTCAAACATACATCACATGCAATAATAATATGTAACATGATAAAGCAACATCCATAACCAATCATCAAAGTTCTTAAGATCAAAATTCCATATAAATGTTACAAATTTCAAAACTTTTCTTCAAAGAGAAATATTGTTAAACCTACCTAAGAATCTCCTTAGCTCACTTAGTGAATTTGTTTTCTTATTTCCCCTTGAAAGAAGTATCAAGATTCCTCCATTCCCTTAGCTTTTCTAACAGCTTAAATAAGAGAAGGAGGGTGAGTTTTTGAACCTCAAGGATGAAGAAGAAAAATGTATTCAAGTGGAGATTAAGTTAACTTACCTTGAGTACTTATCTCTCTAGACTTCTCCTTCTTCTTCCTTCCTTTCTTCTCCTCTCTTTCTCTCTTTTCCTCTCTCTACCTTGCTTCTACTTCTCTCTCTTCCTCACTTGGACGAAATTAAAATGTTATAGGGGTGGGTTTTGCTTAAATAGACCATCAAATAATTCATCTTTCATGATCATGGGTCTACCTTATCACAATTAGGATACACTTGGTTGAATTTTTGGAAAGCAAACAACTTATGTTCTTGTCTTCCTCTTCCTTAGTCAAGATATGCATAGCAAAAGGAGATTTGTATTTTGAAAATTATAATGATATGTTCTTAAGATAAGAGACAAGGTCCCTTTGATTTAGGGATTCATTTCCATTTTCTTTTGTCTTAATCAAGTATGATAGGTTTGCCTTTTTGGGTGGCAAATTTCTAACCCTTGAATCTCCATTATTTGGTTTAAATTATTTGTGTTTGATTAGAATGTTTTGTCCTAATGCCATGTATTATCATACCACTTGCTAAAATTATGAGTGTAGGATATAGATATTTTGTCCTAATGCCTTGTCACCTAATCTTGATTATACTATTATTTCATCACTTTATTTTTATTTTTATTTTTATTTTTCCTCTTGGGTTTGGGCTCATTCTTGCCCATTTTTTTTACTTTAGTTAAAATTATACCTTTCATAATGGGTTTGGTCACATTTTTATGATTTTTGGACTACCGGTCCAATTTTTATATCCTAGTCCACGTCTATGTTTTATTTTTTTCTTGAGCTATCCTATTGGCTTGCTAAAAATTCATGTGAGGTAGAAGGATTCTATATGAAGTGTCCATAGTTGAAAGCCCAATTTATGGGTGGAGATACTAAATTTAGTAACTTTAACTCTTAAATTAGGAAAAATTACTCTAATCCAATCTTCTTGAAATTTTAGTACCTTCACAAAAATTTATCTTTCTTACCTAAGAATTTCACCTTTCTTTAGTATATTTATTTCTAATATTTCCTCTTAGGTTTTCTCTCTTTATCTATTCCATTAATGTTAGAATATTTCTATGTATACGTAAGGTGAAGAATTTCTAAGAATTATATTTCCTTAGATATTTTAAAATTGTCTAATAAATTTTATTTTTTTAATTAAATATTTATGTACCTTTATTAATAAAAGAAAAGAAATTAGAGATGTTACTTTAAATACTTTTGTACTTTTATTAATATATGAAATGAAATTAGGGATTGTCACGTCCCTACTTTAGGAACGTGAATACCTTTAATATCCGTTAAACTTTTTATTACGCATATGCAAATGATCTCACGATATTACATATCCAATTATTATTCAACGTTCACAAGTTTACAACTCCAATAATTATGCATGCCAAGTCTATATACATCAAATTTACAGCGGAAACAAGGATCATGCCTGTGACTTCCAGAGCAACACTAGAGTACAAATATATTACAATATAATACACTGAGAGCCTAGAAACAAGTTAGGCTCACCACTGAGGCACGACACCTAGTCGGTCAAGTAACTGCGGGACCAAATTTTGGGTCTTTATCTGAAAAATATGTCAACCATGTGTAGTGAGTTTTACAACTCAGTGAGCAGATAACACTTCCTATGACTTCTCAGGTCAACATAAGGATGTACTCATATAGTAAAACTTATCATATCAAAATATACCGTTCAGAAGTACATCCTTATGGGACCTGCATTTTTAAATTATCTCTATTCAAAACAATCATAATCAGGTCTTTCAAACCGTATGCGGTACTGTATACACAATGCTCATGTCAAGTTCATAATCATATTCAATACTGTAAAATCATTAATCAAATTATGATATGCATTGAAACATTTCTTATAAAATATTCGGAGGATCCCATATCAGAACCACCATACCAGAGTTTGACCCCTTCCGTACTTTGGTGGTATAGGATTTGCCTAAACTCAACATCCTGCTGAGGTTTGCCCTACTACCATTCAAGAGGACACGCGAAGGGACTCTGTATGGGTCTTTCCCAAGCACACAGCAAGGGAAGGCAAAATAACAACTCATATAACTGGCATCTCGCCCATATATATAGGAGGCATTCCGCTCTCCTTCACATATAATCTCCCGTGTGTTGGCCCTCACACTAGGCTAGCACCACCTCCCCTGCTAGCTGAGGCAATCAAGGTGCACACCAAGGCTAACATCACCTGCTGTTAGCAGACAATGTTTCCAATAGAATTCCTCCACAGAAAATACCATATGTCAAAACTTCCCATTCAGGGGAAACATGTATACATGCCCATATCCGAGGCAAACATATCAATGTAAAAATCAATGTTACATGCATAACATATTTTCTTTGCCATGTCATGCGACATACGTGTAAAAATCACATGCTCAATGTGTTTCAAAATTTATTGCAAAATCAAACTCTTCTTGAACTACATATCATATTCCAAATATTTCAGACATTTCCAAATCATTTCAAGAACATATGGAAGTATAAATAACATGTAATCATACTCATTTATCAATGTAAAGTTCAAGAAGAGTAAAAACAAGCCATAGAAAGAATCATCTACTCACATCTTTGAAGTACAAAGTTGGACACCCTTAAAATCCTATTTTTTAATCCGAATTCAGTGAAATAAACCCCAAAATCGAGTCCGGAACGTCCGAAAACCTTGAAAACGACTCCGGATTTACGAAATTTGGCCTCCGGGAGCTCGGTCAACGCAGGTCAACGCGAGGAGGTCCGGCTGCCACGCACTACACGCGCTGCTCGAGGAGCTGCGCGTGGGCTTCACTCGCCGAGGGAGATTCGGCGCGTGGGGGCGCGTGTAATGGTGGATCGACCTCAAATTTGAGATCCAAGGGTTTCGGTGCCTTCTGGATCGATCTACGGTGTTAGTTTTTTCGTTTGAAAACTAAAAGTAGGAGTTTCGGGGGTTACTTTTTTGGCCGTTTTTCCCTTCAATTTTCCGACCAATTTCTGGCCAATTCTCCATAAACCAATCAGATGGATTCGAAGAACTCTTCGTCCTGAGTCCGTTGGTGGTGGTGGTGTCGAAATCCGAGGTCTGTAGGCAAAGAAATCTTAGAGAGAAGTAAGAGGGTTTTCGGAGAGAATTTTTCTGAAGAGAGATGGAAAAATCTGCAAATGATCGCTTCCGGAGTGGTTGAGGCCCTTAAAATATCTCGAGGGACCTTTCTGCAAAATTTCACTTTTAGCGGGAGGTCCTTGCAACTTTTTCTTATTTACATTTTAACCTCGAAACTTTTAAGAAATTACATTTTTGTTCCGAAACGTAAATTTCTCACATTTCTTTTATAATTCTTTAATCCACGTAAATAATAACTTATTTTCACCGGGTCCTAACTCCATTTTCGAAATTCTCTCTTAAATTCCAAATTTTTCTTAATTAAAATCTCCATTTTCCAAAATTATCTCTTTTATTCTAAATGTCTTTAGTTGAACTTTCTCGTTAAATTTACGGTTATTACAAGGATGTTACAGATGGGATTAGTCTTCTGCCCTTTGCATGGAGAGACACTCTTGGTAAATTGTACAACAAAAAGGCAAAATTTGTTAGGATCATGAGTAACTTTCTTAATCAAATAAAGATAGATTTTAACACAAATATTTAGAGAGCCTTAATTAGTCACTAAATTTACATATATACATATATAGCGCAAGACTAAAAAGAAGATTCCCCTACTTACAAATGTATATCTGAATGGGCATTTGAATTTTATGTTGTAATTGAAATGAATCTAAATAAAAATATATAGGATTTGACCAAATTTATTGTGCTGTATTAAATAAAGTTTGATAATATAACATTGAATAGTATTGTATTAACTATCCGTTAATATGTAAGCTTTTATATACTATGAAGTGTTTTGTTGAATTAACATATAACAAATAAGCTGATATAACATAGTAATATTATATGGTTATTAATATATATATATATATATATATATATATATATATATATATATATATATATATATATATAGACACACACACACACACACTTTTCTAAACTTTTTTTAAGTGGAAGAGTGGAATAGGGAGAGAATAAATGGAATTATAAAAGAGAATATAGAGATATGGAAGAGTAGGGATGGTAAAATCAATTTGATCCAATTTAAACCAAACTAATCCAAATCGATCTAACCAAATCCAGTTAAAACCAACCTTTTGATCAAATTAATTGGATGAATTTTTTCAAAAACTGATCTATTCAATTTAGTTCTTGGATTATCGATTTGGAAATTCAATGAAATCTGAATCCATTGGTATATTATATATTTTATATATAATATATTATTTTTATTTTATTTTTTATTTAAAAAACCTGTGAAGATTTGAGTTTGTTGTATGAAATCTTGATTGATAGATTTTATTTTTAATATGAATTTCATGTACTTGTTTGTTGTTGAAGTTGGATTGAAATTCTTTTATATGAATTATGAGTGGTTTTTATTGTAGTTTATGTTTGAAATATTTAATTTTATTGTAAAGTTCATGAAAGGATTGTCAAATGTGGTTGTTGAATTTTGTTGTTGTTACAATTTTAAAAAAAAAACAACTATCTAATCCAATCCAAACTGATTAGAAATAAATTGGATTGATTCAGTTTTGATTATTTTAGTCGGATAAATTAGATGAGATTTCTATTCTACCGATTAGATCAATTTAGTTAGATGAAGTGTTCAAATTGAACTGATCTAAATTAATGAACACTCCTATGGAAGAGTTACATACTTTGTTTGGATGAAAAGTGATGGAGTTTGTTTGAAAAAAAATGAGCAAGTCGATTTATAAGTTAAAATTAAGATATAATCCTTATAAATATTTTTTGTTCTTCAATTTGGGAATGAATTACGGTACAAATTAATTTAACTATTTTTCGTACAATTCCAATCATTTAATTTTCGTAACTATTTTTATTCCATATGGAGGGAGAGAGATCTCATCAATAAATCAAACATTTTCTTTCCTTTAATTTTCCTCCATTCACCAAAGAATAGTAGATGGTAATCTCTATTGGGTTTATCCCTGTTTTGTATTGCATGTACGTACCATTCTACGGTAATTGTAATTTATACACACATTTAACTTTCTTTCTTTTTTTCTATTATTGGGTTTAAACCGGTTGTATTTTAAAATAACTAAAAATTAATTTTTTATATATCACAAATTAAAATAAATTTTTTTAACTGTATATAAAATTATTTAAAAAGTAATTAATTCTAACTAAATTAACTTAACATGTTTTTCGTTTAAGCATAAAAAGGTAAAGTTTATGGAAAAATATTTGGTCCACCGGTGGTGGATAATTTTTTGTCCACCAGCATGTTCAGATTGCGATACGTGACAAGAATAGTAATTTTTAAAATTATTTTTGTCACGTGTCATAATCTGGACACCACTGGTGGAAAAAAAATTGTCCACCGCCAGTGTACCAAATACCAACTCAAAATTTATTACATAAGAAAATTTATTGTACATTACAAATTTTAAATAATTTGATAAAAATAATTTAAAATCAAATATTTATTTAAATTTAAATTTAAAATGATAAGAAAAGTGCCCGTGGCTGCACTGGTTGTTGACCCACTAAAAGAAAATTGAAGAGTAAAAGTAATCATTTTCATTTATATGCAAATGAGTCAGTCATAATTGAAGAGTGACAGAGGTAAGGTTTGCCTATGATTTTGCAAAACTGAAACTTGCAGGATTCTCATCACTGAATGTCTGCAAACAATGCATGAAAAAGAGAGAGTAAGAGAGCTCATATAAGACAGCAAAATCATTGTACGAAGAGGCAGAAGAGAGAGAAAGAGAGAGAGAGCATGCTGCCGAGGAAGAGAACATGAGCTATAAGCAATGCCATACAAATATATAACAGCCCATCATAATTTGTCTTCAAGAAAAAGCTGGGAGGCTATGCTGCTTCTCCTTGCCAGTGCCAGTGTCCTCTTGAACTCTGTTGTCTCTCTGTCCCACACCCCCCCCCCTTTTTTTTTTTCAATAACACTACACTCACATGGTCCATATTAGATTTTGCTATAATTTCTTTCTCTGTTTTATTTTGCGTACATGCACTTTCACAATTAACTAGAATATTGATTTAATTTAGTTTTCATAATTTGGTTGTAACCTTTTTTCTTTGTTAGTTCCTTATGGTGAGTGATGTAGTGGAAAAAAGTGTGAACAAATAAAAAATAAAGAAGTTTTTTTAAAATTGATTAATTGATCAAAAGTTTCAAATTTAACAAAAAATAGTGTATTTTTAGAATTTTAATTAGGACTCCAAATAACATAGAAGACTTAAAATAAAGAAAATAAAATTATAAAAATATTGAAAAATTTAAAACAACCCCAAATGATACTAAAACGATAAATTTTGGGATTCGAAACAACTTCCATTAGGTTATTCGAGTTGGAACAACATATTTGAAATGAGTTTTTTGTTGATATATTATAAGTCTTATAATTCTAACAGAGTCAAAAATTATGATCATTTAACTTTTTAACAATCAATCTAATTCAAAAGTTGAAAAAGTGCACTAATGGGTCTCAAGATTAATTAATAATAAAAAATTAATACTTTCAACAGATAATCAATATATATGTATGGAGACATGTATGTATATGATGCCCCTTTTAAGACAGTATTAATTCATAACATTGTCTCGTGAGATTCACTTACTTGTCTAGTATTATAGAACAAAGCTTAAAAATGACACTAAAGAGAAAAGTGAAATATCATGGTAAAAAGTTACGAAGTCTAATGTTTTAAGAGACATAAATAATAAATAAATCAAGAAAAATGGTATATGAAATTTGTATAAATTAATTTTATTCCAAGAAAATTATGATTGTTTTTTTGTTATATAGAGGATAGCAGAAAATTGGAGAAAGGAATATTTTATTTTATTTGTCTTTATCCAAAAGTGGCCACTTACATCATTTTTTGAAGAGCTCTATTACAGTCCACATGTGCTGTGTGTGCTTGTGTAGTGACTATATTCATATTTTTAGTGAAATAAAAAGGATGGATGATAGGATAGAGAAAGGAGAGAGTAGGAAACACTGCAGGAAAATAAGTTTTAAGTAATTACTTTTTGATATTGAAAAAGTCATTATTAAAAGCTCCTTTTAGTGACATCTCTTAGTGGTTGCTATTTAAATATTCCTTTTTAGTGGCCACCTCTTTCAAATCGCCACTAAAAGCTATGATATATATATTCTCGAAGATCATCATTGAATGGTTAATTTTTAATGGTGATTTCTTTGGATTCTCCATTGAAAGACTGTGAGATATAAATAATTAAGAGTTGACACTAAATTAATGATTAATTTTCAGTAGCTACCTCTTCAGAGTTGCCATTAAAAAGTTGTGAGATATATATTCTCAAAGACTTTCAGTGGCGACTCAAAATAAATTGCTTTGTGACCCTTAATGATTGCCCCTGAAAGGTTCATTTTTAATGGTGATCTCTTTTAAGTTACTATTTAGTCACCACTAAAAGTTGAGATTCGGTGGCAACTTTGTAAATTTGTAATGAAATGTTAAGGAAAAAAAAGAACACTAGGAGAAAAGGTTTTCAAAGGCGATTTCGATTAAGTCGCCAATGAAAGCTAACCATTTAGTGGAGACTCAATAGAGTCCCACAAAATGTATAAAAAATAAAAAATAAACACCTAGCCTTTTTCTTTCTCCCATCTTCTAATTTGCCAAGGTCAGAGACACTTGCATCATTAAAGATTGGAATTTTCTCCTTTCTCTTTCTCCCATCATCAAATTTTCCAAGATCATAGATCCTCACGCCATCAAAGCTCAAAATGTTCCCCCTTTGTCTTTCCCCCATTGTTAAATTTGCCAAGGTCAGAGGCACTCATGCCATCAAATTGAAGCTCACCTTACTTCTCAGTCTCGACCACTCACAACTATCATAACCAACTGCTAATCTCATAATCATCATTGCCATTTGTCCTAAAGGAGCCTTTGCCACTTATGGTTCATCTTCTTCGTTGTCAGAGATATTGATTTTTCTTTTTCTTTTTCTAATGTCTCTCTGTTTGATTGTAGAAGTAGCAATAAAAATAGGGTTAGTTTTATAAACTAGGAATTACATTAATATGTATTCACCCCGTGTTATTGGTTAACTTAATTAGCATGCTCTGGGTGATGCAAGGGAGACGCCTTAGGAAGCAATCATCCCCAAAAGCCAGGTTGTTGGAGTGAGGTTGCTTAAGGTATTATAAACCCCCTACCTAGTGGTATTCTAGCTTATGTGAGACTTTATCGATATTCACTCGATAATCATCCTCACTATCAGCCTCAATCTATGATTTAGCCAACTCACACCAACTAGACAAACCAAGGCATTGATGCCAAATAATGCGAGAGAAATGACTTAGGGAGTAATCATCTCCAAAATTTAGGCTGTTGGGGCAAGAGTGCCTAAGGTCTTATAAACCCTCTCAACTAGTGGTATTCTAGCCAATGTAAGACTTTGTCGATAGTAACTCAATATGCAGCCTTTAAAAGCGAAGCGGGTCAAAGAAGTTATACTGGGTTTGATCTTGGACGTGTAGGCTAAAGAGGAAGCTGTTGGGCCAAACCAAGACATCAAGTGGATCACACTTTAAAGCCTTGAAGATGACGCTAAAGAGGGAAACTTGGAGCATGAGTTTGAGGCCGAATAGAGCTTATTCGATCTTGAAGACAACCAACCCAAACTTGCATAGGTTAAAGATGTATTATGGGCTTTATGTTACATACTTTCTTCTAAGATATTATTAGTATTTAATGTACTTTGGACCAATTCTTTATGTTGGCCAAATATTAGTTTAATTATAGGTTTATGTTTTTATTAATTTAATTGGGTTGAATAACTAATGTTGTTTAGGCCATATAGGGCGTATTCCATAGAAGTCCTATTAAGTTTTTTAGGGTTTCCATAGAGTGACTATATAAGGGTTCCCTTGTACTTATGTAATTCAGATTCATGATTAATAATAATTGAGTTTTCTCCCAAAATGAGAGCTTTCCTTAGTTTTTGGGTAAAGAACTAAATCTGATCTTATCGAAACAACTTGTGGCGATCAAAATATCTGTTGAATTTTCAAGACGACCCTTGCTTTCACCAAACACTCTATTTCTTGACTTAAGAAACGCATCACTAGGTCTTTCATTAATGTGGATGTGCAGACTGTTCCATTCTTTGTGGCAAACTTCCAAAGTCCATTTGATGAATTTTGGATATACCAAATTATTTACTGTGATTTGCAATCAAAATTTGGATGAATTTTCCTTTTGCAATATCACTTTCACTTAAGAAGTTGTTTATCCTCTGTTGCTTGTAAATAAAGGATCAGAGCTTTTACCCTGCATAAGAGATATTTAAAACTTTCCATTTCATGAATGTACTAAACAATTACCATTTTCAATTGCTGCAATTCCATCCCCTAATTAACCACAACCATTGTTTGTAAAAGCCTCAAATAATACAACTACCTCCATTTTTATGGGGAGCTAATGACTACTGAATAATTTCAAACCTTTGTTCAATGCTACTTAGCCTAGAAGAAAACCTGTAAAAATTTCAAACCGGGAGCAAGCCAGTAAAAAAAACTAATTTCATTACATATCATAAAATACAAATCCAGGTCACATGAAATTAACATAGAAAGATATTTGAATGTAATACAACCCTTTCATTGCCTTTTGGGCCATGAATTCATCTAATTTTCTACAAATTAGACAATGTATCAATCTCTTACATTTGCCTTAATTACATCGTCTTGCTATAAGTATGCATTTCCAAATCAATCTATGATAACCCTTACCAGTAGGTCGAAACAACCTTGGTTCACTATATATTGTTGTAAACACAAAAGTTTGGTTTGTCCCACTATAATCAGATTAGAACAAAATCATGTTTCAAAATGTAGAAGTGCACCCAAAAAAAATGAGCAAGCATCATCAAGAGAAAGGTTTTGCATTCTTGATACTTTTGCTATGCCATAGGTTTCGAGGGGCATTCTAGTAACCCACCAAACACAGCACCTTGCATATATCCAACAATCTAAAAGTTGTGCAAGATAGTCGGTTAATCCTTGATCTCCAACTGGTAAACCTCATATAAACACCATAACAAGATATGTGTATTAAGTTCTGAAAGATTGACATACCAGCAATCCAAGACCAAAAAGCTTCGAACTTTTGCGAAGAAGTGTACGCAGTGATATTCCATGTTTCAACATACTGCCCTTCGTTCCAAAGAACCAATTATAATCAATATTTCAATGCAAAAGAAAAATACTGTTTGATGCATAAACTAAGAACTAGAGAGCAAGTTACCTATAAAGCAACACCCGCTGACACACTTCCACTATATTAGGGAGGCATGACTCAAAAAACTCATACATCTCAGATGAAATAAAAATAGAGTCATCAGTAATTGACTAAAGGTTTCTTTGAAGCATTGGAAGTATGCTGCCCATTTGCTTCTTCAAAAACTTTCGAACTGCTACTACTCCTTCTAAAGGCCTGATCTTCATCACTAATTTTATCTTTAAAAAAATCCTTGCTTTTACACATTGGACTACAGTCAACATATACGTCCGAGGGATCATCTTGAGGCTCAAAATTAACATTAACTTGAACTAGTTTAAGATCATGTTGATGCTTGCCTGTCTTGGATCCATCAAAGCTAACTGAAGGGATTATAGAAGGATCATCTGGAGCCTCAAAATTAATATTATTAAGATCATGTTGATGCTTGCTTGTCTTTGATTAGGGGTGTACATAGGTTCGGTTCGGTTTTGGACCTCAACCAAACCGAACCGACCATAAAAAAAAATTTGGACCTATTCGGTTCGGTTGGGGTTCAACCAACCGAACCAAACCAAACCGCCAAAAGGCGGTTCCGTTTGGTTCGGTTTTTAAAAAAAAAAAAAACTTTTTTGCCAAATTTTTTTAATTTTTGGCCCATTTGAATTTTTTTGGGCCTATTTTTTTTTTAATTTTTGGGATTATTTCGAATTTTTTGAGCCCATTTCAAAAAATTTAAAAAAAATTATGTAAAATATTTTTAAAATATAATAAAAAATAAATTTAATAATATAAATTAAATATATTAAAAATAATTTAGTTCGGTTCGGTTGGACCGTCCCAACCGAACCAAACCAAACCGAACCGGTCGGTTTTTCAAAAAAAAAACCGAACTAAACCGATTTTAATCGGTTTGGTTCAGTTTTTAGTTGGTTCGGTTCGGTTTTTTCGATTTAGTTCGGTCCGGTTCGGTTTTTGTTCACCCCTATCTTTGATGCCTACACAAGTGAAAAACTTGTGTTAAGATTAGTAGAAAAAACTAATCTTTACTTAAAAAATGAGAATAATAAGTGAAAATAAAGGTGATTATTCCACTTGGAGTATGCAGAAAAGATAAGTACACAATTCATATGATGCAGGGCCCTTATATGATTCTTTCAAATTTATTCACGCATGGTTTAATGGAAAATGATTTCTAAATGGATCCCTTCCCTTTTACCTCAGTAACTATTAGATTAAGATGTGATAGGTGCAAAAAGTTATAGGAAAAGATAAAAGATAAAAGCTTGGAAATGCACCTAAGATTCCAAAAATAATTAAACATAGGGAGAGGTAAATCATCATCAAATTGAAACTTAATGACCACTAAAAAAAATTGTTCTCTCTATATAAGGCTGACAGAAGTCATGCCTATATTAACTAGACTCGTAAGAATGCATTTCCTATAAGTTATAGAAGCTTAAAAATTATAGATACATGCAATAGATGGATAGGTTAATTGTTACATTCTTAATTTCATTTCTTTTATTAGTATATGTACATAAATATTTAAGGAAATAAAACCTATTTCTTTTTTATATCTAAGAAAATATAAGCCTTAGAAATTCTTCACCTTATGTGTATGTATAGAAAATGTTTCTAATATTAACAGAATATGTAAAGAGAGAAAATCTAATAGAAAAAAAAACATCCTACAGAGAGGCCAAATTCTTGGGTAAGGAAGATAAAAAATTTTGGAAGTAAGTAAAGATCTTAAAAGTTCAAGAAGATTGAATTAGGATAATTTTTCTTAATTTAAGAACTAGAGTTACTAAGTTTAACATCTTCATCCATATATTGAGCCTTCACCTATGAACACTCCATAGAGTTTGCTCTTCCACTTTACATGAGTTTCTAGCAAGTCAATTGGATAGTCCAAACAAGAGATATAGCATTGATTTGGACGAGGATATAGAAGTTGGACCGATAGTTCAAAAATCATTAAAATGTGACCAAACCTTCTATGAGATGTAGAATTTTAGCCAAAGCAAAGGAAATGGGCAAGAATGAGCCCAAATCCAAGAGGAAAACAAAAACTAATCAAATAAATCATGTGATAATAATAAAGATTAGGTCACATGGCATTAAGATAAAAATTCAGCAAGTGGTGTGATAATATCTATATTCTACACTCATAATTTTAGCAAGTGGTATAATAATACATGGCATTAGAACAAAACATCTATATTTTACACTCATAATTTTAGCAAGTGGTATAATAATACATAGTATTAGGAAAAAATATTCCTATCATACACAAATAATTTCAGCCAAGCAAGAGATATTCAAGGGTTAGAAACTTGTCACATATAAAGGCAAACCTATCATACTTGTGTAAGAAAAAAGAAAAAGAAAAAGAATCCCTAAATCAAAGGGACCTTGTTCCTTATCTTAAGAACATTTTATCATGATTTTTAAAATACAAATATTCTTTTGCTATGCATATCTTGACTAAGGGAGAAGAAGACAAGAACATGAGTTGTCTTTCCTTAAAAAGCAACCAAGTGCATCCTAATTGTGATAAGGTAGACCCATGATTATGAAAGTAGGACCACTTAATAGTTTATTTAAACAAGAACCACCCTTATAACATTAGAATTTCATCCAAGTGAGGGAGAGAAAAAATAGAAGCAAGGTAGAGTGAGAAAAGGAGAGAAAGAGAGGAGAAGAGAGGAAGAAAGAAGAAAGAGAAGCCTAGAGAACTAAGTACTCGAGGTAAGTTAACTTAATATCCACTTGAATCTATCTTTTATTTTCATCCTTGGGGTTCAAAACTCACTCTCATTCTCTTATTCAAGTTGTTGGAAAAGTTAAGGGAAGAGAGGAATCTTGCCACTTTCTTCAAGAGGAAACAAGGAAAAGAATTCACTAAGTGAGCTAAAGAGATCATTATGTAGGTTTAACAATATATTTTTTTAAAGAAAAGCTTTGAAATTAGAAACATTTATATAGGATTTTGATTCTAGAACTTTAATGAAATTTACAATATTTGTTATTTTGATGATTAGCCATGGATGTTGCTATATCATGTTACATGTTGATTATGCATGTGATGTATGTTTGAATATTTAGGTTGGTGTGGAAATTTCTGCATAAGTATGGCTATGGATGGCAAAATTTTAAGATTTTTATGCTGCTATTTTGTATATTTAAATGTGGTGAAAGATTGATGGAATATGATTAGATGTTAATTAGGAAGAAAATGGAAGAGGATATAATAAAATGATGAACTAAAACCTTAGAAAATGTCTGGTTAGGAAGCTCAATTTCGAAGTAACTAGGGAAGTTTATATTTTTCAAATTCTGGGAAGAATCGGTTAGGAATTAAAAGAAATGGTTAATATAAAAAATGTAGATATACGTCTCAAAGATTTTTAGCTATTGGAATCACTCAATTTGGAGTCCATATGAGGTAAATATGGTCAGATTAGTAAGCAGTGATCAGAAAATAGTTAACTAGGGAAGAATCTGTTAGGAAAGCTTCTGTGTTTGAATTTATGAGAAAATTATATAGGGAATTAAAATAACTGGTTAACATAACAAATATATATATATATATATATATATATATATATATATATATATATATATATATATATATATATATATGTCTCTCACAAAAATTAAGCCACTGGAATCACTCAATTTAGAGTTCATATGAGGGAGATATGGTTAGATTAGTAAGTAGAAGTCAGAACCTACCCGAGAAGAAATAACATTTAATTTGAGGGAGTAATATAACCAAGATTCCTTAAGATTTCGCTAAAATTTTTAACATACAAGTTTTATATAATTGTTTTAGATTTGAATGAACACCAAGATTACCTAATTCTGAGTTAAAATGAGGGAGTTATGTTCTGATTAGTGAGAGAAGGTCAGGAAGGAAGAAAACATGCATCAGGAAATAACACAACATAAAGCATGGCTGTGTTCCAAGGCACGGCTAAGCCGTGTTCTGTGTTGGAAAGGGCATTTTGAAGCCTAAAGCATGGCTATTTTACAAGAAATAGCCAAGCCGTGTTATAGGATACGTTTAGGCCATGTTGGAAGCTTATTTTCAACATTTTTCTACTCTAAATGAACCTCATTAACTATAAGATATTAATAGAAACTAAATTGAAGAAGAATGCCATAGTAAATTTGTGAGAACATGTGTTGAAAATGATATAAGTAGGAGGAAAGTGACTAGAGGTCAAGCATAAAGAAAATGAAGAGATAAAAATAATATTTAAAAAGAAGAAGAATCTTATAAATGAAAATAATAAATGACTAGTGTATGCCATAGCCATTGCTATTGCATGAACTCTTTACCATCTTAAGTGTGTAATTTTGACATGGAAATATTTTATAAAGTGATATTTGAAATGATTATGTTCATGTCATGATTACCAATTATTTTTGGTAATTGTTATATTTTGATAAAAAAATTATGACATGTGAGTATAATGAACATACTTATTATTGAAATCAAATTTTTGGCTATTAATGAGAAAAGAAAAGAAAAGAAATAAGCACGGTCACATGGCGATCCGTGTGGTGCACTATTAGGAGACGTCCTACCAATGGCTATGATTATGTTAATGAGAAAAGAAATTGTGTCATGTCAGACGGAGTGAGAAAAGCCTGTACCAGATAGTAGAAAGTACTCACCCTGACCGGAGTTGCTTGACATAAAAATTAGTTGATAGTCATCATATGAAATTTTGAAAATAGTTATTCATGCCATCTATGTCATTATTGTATGATTTTTATGTGCATAGATAAAGTACATTCACGTGACCTAAAATAATTGCTGTAGCTTATACAGATGAACATGACATGATGAGTTATATTGATAATAATTATGATTTATTGTTGAACCTACTGAGATTTAATTCTCACTATATTTCCATATCATGTTCAGAAGACTAAATATGCACATTCTCTATGACCCGCTTTTAGCGTACGTTGGGTCGAGTTGGCTAAGATTCTGGTGAAGGTGCAACCACTCGCACTCATATTTTCAGAACTGGTCAATAGGGATGAATAAGATGTGTATATATATATGTTTGATTTTGTACGGATATTTTTAATTAATGTTGTGTATGTGAACCCAGATTTGTATCAGTATTATGGCTATACTATAAACCTTAATTATGCTTGATTAATTTAATCGAATGTTATTATGAGTTAAATAGTTACAAATAAAGAGGTAATGACTTCATGAGATTTTACAAATATATATATGTGTAAAAAAAATGGAGTTGTTACATAATTGGTATCAAAGCAGGTCGATCTTAGATGGTCAGTGGGTGGATGGTTATCTGAATCGATCTTATAGTGTATTGAGTATTATTTTGATTATGTTGTGTGGGGGATCTGTGATTTCATATAGGTAAGAAATTACTAGTGTTTCCTATCTATATGCCGAGGTAGTGTTATGTCTGCTGTAAATATTTTTGAACTAACTATTGGGCTTGATCAACTCAATAGCAGCATAACTCTGCTTTTGCCACAGTAGGATATGGCACCACCGAGGAGGAACCCAGCAAACAATGCAGAAGAAACCCTAAACAACTTGGCCACAGCAATTCGAGACCAAGTTACAGCCACCAATTAAATTCTTCAACATCTCCAGAACAATAACAACTTGAAGGGAGAAAACAATCTAAACAATCGAGTGGTTGGGAATGATAATGGCCTGTCTAATTTCTTGAGAACTAGACCACCTTCTTTCCAAGGTGGCTATGACCCAACGGTAGCTGATAGGTGGATAAGGGAATTGGAGAAGATCTTTAAGTTGATAAGCTGCACTGATGAGCAGCAGGTTATCTTTGCTGCTTCTATGCTAAAGGATGAAGCTGAGTGTTGGCGGCGAGGGGCTAGAGAATTACTAACTCACCAGAAGAGGCAGATCATCTGGCAAGTGTTTAACGACATTTTCTTGGAAAAGTACTTCCCAAATATTGTGCAGGTCGAGAAAGAGATCGAATTTCTCCAACTTAGACAGGGTAGCATGTTAGTAGATCAATACATCGCTAAGTTTGAGGAGTTGTCTAAATTCTCCTCTTACTTGAAGTTTAACCCTGATGAAGCATGGAAGGCTGTTAAGTTTGAAGTAGGATTGAACCCAGAGATCAGGAATGAGGTGATAGCCTTGAAAATAAGGGAGTTTGTGCCCTTGATAAATAAATCAAGATTTCTGGAAAAAAATTTAAGGATAGTGGAGGACGAAAAACAAAAGCGAAACTTGTGGAAGTGGAAGAAAAATTTTCCCAACCCTGACAAGAATGTGAGGAGAAGTGGATATGGAGTTGGTAAGAGGCCATTGACTGTGGGTCCTTGACCTTTCCAACAAGACCTCACCCTAGTTAAGTACACTAAGTGCGGAGGCATGCATGGTAACCGGTCATGCTACATGGGATAAGATGTCTACTTCAATTGTGGACATAAGGGTTATTTTGCAAGGAACTGCCCACAGAAAGTGGGAATGCAATCAGAACAGAAGCCTCAGGTGAAAAGATGGGTTTTCACCTTGAGCGACCAAGAAGCAGCTTAATCCTCTGATATGATTCAAGTTACGTGCTACATCTATAGATTTGCTCTTATGGTGTTGTTTGACTCTGGCACTAGTAATTCATTTATATCGAAAACATGTATTAAGAAGTTTCAGTATTCTATTTCTGAAACCCCCTATGAGCTATCCGTAGTAACCTCCACAAGGAAAAGGGTATTAACTTCCTCTTTATGTAAGGATTGTCAAGTCACTATCCAGGAGAAAACTTTTTCTGTAGACCTTGTTTGTCTACCTTTAAAAGGTATTGATGTTATTGTAGGGTTAGACTGGATGTCTAGAAATCGGGTCTTACTGAATTGTTGTAACAAGACCGTTGAATTTCTACCTTCTACTCCGAAAGAGGAGATGTAGTTATTGATGCTTAATGCCAATCAAGTCAATAGGGAGTTAAAGAATAAAGTACTTGGATACATTCTCTTGTATTCATCAAACCTAGACGTCGAACCGAAACTTGTTGAAATCCCAATAGCCAACGAGTTTCCTGAAGCATTTCCATCAAATACTCCAAGCTTACCTCCCAAGAGAGAGATAAAGTTCTCTATTGATCTCTTACTTGGGACAGGGCTTATCTCTATTGTACCTTATAGAATTGCCTCGAAGGAACTATAAGAACTCAAGAAATAGTTGGAGGAACTGTTAGACAAGCAATTCATTAGACCAAGTGTATCACCTTGGAGAGCTCCTGTGTTGTTTGTTAAGAAGAAAAACGGGAACTTGAGACCAAAGACTACAGACAACTGAATAAGGTGACTATTAAAAACAAGTACCCTCTCCCTAGGATATATGACTTATTGGATCAACTAAAGGGAGCCTCTATCTTTTCTAAGATTGACTTGAGGTCGGGATATCATCAGATTAGGATCAAGGATGAGGATGTACTAAAAACAGCTTTCAAGACTAGGTATGGGTACTATGAGTTTCTCATAATGCCCTTCGGGTTGATAAATACACCTGCAATTTTCATAGATTATATAAATCACATTTTTTAACCCTACCTAGATCAATTTGTGGTAGTGTTCATTGA
This sequence comes from Gleditsia sinensis, assembly GCA_037074535.1. NCBI lineage: Eukaryota > Viridiplantae > Streptophyta > Magnoliopsida > Fabales > Fabaceae > Gleditsia > Gleditsia sinensis. Next base: position 34,779,292 of record CM073467.1, on the reverse strand, counting down.
TGATATTTTGATATACTCTAAGAGTGAAGAAGAACATGAACAACATCTCCGAATTGTGCTGCAAGTGCTGAAAGAGAAAAAGTTGTATGCCAAATTGGAGAAGTGTGGATTTTGGTTGTCAGAGGTAAAGTTTCTCGAACATGTTATCTCTAAGAGAAGGGTAGCTGTAGACCCTAGCAAGACGGAAGCAGTGATTTAGTGGAAAAGACCAAAGATGGTTTGGGTTTGGCAAGATATTACAGGAGGTTTATATAAAACTTTTCTCGTATAGCCTTGCCATTGACTAAATTGACTAGGAAGGGAAGTCCTTTCAAATGGACTAATCAATGTGAAGCTAGTTTCCAGGAGTTTAAGACAAGACTGACCATTCCTCCTGTTTTAATTATTCCAGACCCTACAAGACATTTTGAAGTGTATAGTGACGCTTCAAAGAAAAGGCTAGGGTGTGTGCTGATGCAAGACAAGAGAGTAGTTGCTTACGCCTCTAGGCAATTGAGACCCTACGAAGAAAACTATCCAACCCATGATCTTGAATTGGCAATAGTGGTGTTTGCCTTAAAGATTTGGCGACGCTATTTATACGAAGCGACATTTGAAGTATATTGTGATCATAAGAGTCTTAAGTACCTTTTTTACCAGAAAGAGTTAAATATGAAGCAACGAAGATGGGTAGAATTTCTCAATGATTACAAGTTTAAGATAAAGTATTATCTAGGAAAGGCGAATGTTGTAGCTGATGCCTTGAGTCAAAATCTCTGCACATAGGTCGAATGATGGTATATGAGATGCAGATGCTAGAAGAATTTCAAAATTTAAAGCTGGACACTACCCTTACCCCAAAGAAGCTAATCATTAATGGGTTAAGTATAGAGTGTAACCTAAGAGGTCAGATTAAAGAGGCTCAAGGTCCAGATCAATACTTATGGGATCATAATTATCAGGATGATTTTTCTGTTTTAGAAGATGGAGTAATCATGTATCAAGGAAGGGTCTGTGTTCCTAAAAAACGAGAGTTGAGGACTAAAATCTTACAGGAAGCACATTAGAGTAAATACTCAGTCTATCCTAGATCTACTAAAATGTACCAGGACTTAAAGAGGATGTATTGGTGGACAAGGATGAAAAATGACATTGTCAAGTTTGTGGCGAAATGTCTAATTTGTCAGAAGGTGAAGGTAGAGCATCAAAAGCCAGCATGATTTTTATAACCTCTTAAGATCCCTAAATGGAAATGGGACAGTATTTCGATGGACTTTGTCGTGGGTTTACCTAAAAATTCAGTTGGACATGACTCTATCTAGGTAATAATTGACAGATTAACTAAATCTGCTCACTTTTTTTTCCATAAAGATTAACTAGTCACTAGACAAATTGGCCTAGTTGTACGTCTAGGAAATAGTTAGACTACATGGAATTCCCTTAAATATCGTTTTTGATAGAGATCCGAGGTTCACATCAAGATTTTGGGAGACGTTACAGGAGGTTTTTAGAACCCAGTTGCGGTTCAGTATTGCCTACTATCCTCAGGCTAACAAGCAGACAGAACAGACCATTCAAACCCTAGAAAATATGTTGAGGGCCTGTGTGATAGAGTAAGGTAAAGGATGGGATAATTAACTACCTCTAGTAAAGTTTACTTATAATAATAGTTACCACTCTAGTATTAAGATAGTCCCCTACGAAACTTTATACGGTAGGAAGTGTCGATCTCCACTCTATTGGTTTGAGGTCGGAGAAAAGAACTAACTGGGTCTTGATCTAGTTCATCAAACCACTAAGCAAATCAGAATGATACGAGACAAAATACTTACAGCTCAGAGTCGGCAAAAGAGTTACTATGATAAAAGACATAGACCTCTGGAGTTTGAGGAATGAGACCATGTATTTCTGAAGGTTTTCCCAACTACTGGAGTTGGCAGGTCTCTCAAGTCTAGGAAGCTAAGTCCGTGATTTTTGGGACCTTACCAAATTCTGAGGAAAGTGGGGACGTCAGCATATCAAGTTTCCTTCCCACCTAATTTGTCCAACTTGCATAATGTTTTCCATGTGTCACAGCTATGTAAGTATCTTCCAGACTCCTCTCATGTAATACAGGAAGAACCAATCCAAGCAAAGGAGAACTTGACATATCAGTTAGTACTAACATCCAGATTGGACACCGACATGAAGCAATTGAGGAATAAAACCATTCCCTTGGTTAAGGTGTTATGGGAAGGTTTGACTCCGAAAGAAGCAACTTGGGAGCTGGAAGAAGTTATGAGGAAGAAATATCCGCAATTGTTCTCATTAGATAATTTCTAAAATTTTTAGGACAAAATTTCTTTTAGGGGGAGAGAAATGTAACATCCCTAATTCCGTTTCTTTTATTAGTAGATGTACATAAATATTTAAGGAAATAAAACCTATTTCTTTTTTATATCTAAGAAAATATAAGCCTTTGAAATTCTTCACTTTATGTGTATGCATAAAAAATGTTTTTAACATTATCGGAATAGGTACAGAGAGAAAACCTAATAGGAAAAAAAACATTCTAAAGAGAGGCAAAATTCTTGGGTAAGGAAGATAAAAAAATTTGGAAGTAAGTAAAGATCTTAAAAGTTCAAGAAGATTGAATTAGGGTAATTTTTCTTAATTTTAGAACTAGTGTATGCTATCGCCATCGCCATTGCCATTGCATGAACTCCTTACCATCTTAAGTTTGTAATTTTGACATGAAAATATTTTATAAAGTGATATTTGAAATGATTATATTCATGTCATGATTACCAATGATTTTTGGTAATGATTATATTTTGATAAAAAAATTATGACATGTGAGTGTAATGAACATACTTGTTATTGAAATCATATTTTTAACTATTAATGAGAAAAGAAAAGAAAAGAAATAAACACGGTCACATGGCGGTCCATGTGGTGCATCAGTAGGGGACGCCCTACCAACGACTATGATTATGTTAATGAGAAAAGAAATTGTGCCATGTCGGACAGAGTGAGAAAAGCCCATATCGGATAGAAGAAAGTACTCACCCTAACCGGAGTTGCTTGACATAAAAATTAGTTGATAGCCATCATATGATATTTTGAAAATAGTTATTCATGCCATCCATGTCATTACTGTACGATTTTCTTGTGCATAGATAAAGTGTATTCATGTGACCTAAGGTAATTGCTGTAACTTATACAAATGAAGATGACATGATGAGTTATATTGATGATAATTATGATTTATTGTTGAACCTACTGGGATTTAATTCTCACTATATTTCCATATCATGTTCAGAAAACTAAATATGCAAATATTCTCTATGACTGGCTTTTAGCATGCGTTGGGTTGAGTTGGCTAAGATCCCGGTGAAGGTGCAACCACCCGCACCCGTATTCCCGGAACTGGTCAATAGGGATGAATAAGATGTTTGTATATATGTGTTTGATTTTGTATAGATGTTTTTAATTAATGTTATGTATGTGAACCCAGATTTGTATCAGTATTATGGCTATACTATAAACCTTAATTATGCTTGGTTAATTTAATCGAATGTTATTATGAGTTAAATAGTTAGAAATAAAGAGGTAATGACTTCATGAGATTTTACAAAGATATATATATATATATGTGTAAAAAAAATAGAGTTGTTACATTAATAACTAGAACCGTTTGTGCCAACTCCAAGGTAATGCAAAGATGAATCTTGTAACATAAGAATCCTACATTAATCTGAATCAATAGCAAGGTAATGCAAAGATGAAAATATAAGACTTGAGTCACTTTAGATTGCTTAGACATAGTCAAAGACAGCTCAAGACCAACTTGAGTCACTTATTGATGCGTTTCCTTAAGTTAAGAAATAGAGTGTTTGGTGGAAGCAAGGATCATCTTGAATATTCAATAGATGTTTTGATCACCACGAGTTGCCTCGATAAGATCGGATTCACTTATTTGCTCAAGAACCAAGGGAAGTTCTCACTTTAGGAGAAAACTCAATTTTTATTAATCATCAAAATCTGTAAATCACATAAACATAAAGAACCCTTATATAGTCAATTAATCCTAAAATTAGTAAGAAATTCTTAAAACTCCTAATTGAACTTTCAATATAATATGGCCCAAACAATACTAGCTATTTGGCCCAACTAAACAAACAAAAATAAACCTATAATTAAACTAATATTTAGCTTGAGTAAAGAATGGGTCCAAATTACATTAAATACTAATAATATCCCAAAAGAAAGCATATAACATAAAGCCCATAATACATCTTTATTCCATGCATATTTGAACTAATTGTCTTCAAGATCTAACAAGTTCTATTTGGCCTCTAAGAATGCCCATCTATTCAGCCTCCAAGAATGCCCATCTATTCGGCCTCAAGCTTATGCTCCAAGATGCCCTCTTTAATGTTATCCTCAAGGCTGCATAGAGTGACCCATTTGATGTCTTGGTTTGACCCAATAACTTCCTTTTTAGCTTACACATCCAAGATTAAGCCCAATAGAGCTTCTTTGTCCCGCTTTGCCTTACTCTTAGTCATTGGATCGTCTATCCCTTGCAAAGGATCTTAGAAATAGTTTGGAATAGGTTTGAGAATACCTTGATCTCCATCATTCCCTCCTTCCTCGAAAGGATTCGTCCTCGAATCAAAGGCATCACCTACATCAAATAAAGACAAGTCAGCAACAGTGAATGTAGCACTAATATTTCCATACTCATTAAGTAAATCAATCTTATAGGCATTGTCATTGATTCACTCCAAGACTTGAAAATGTCTATCTCCCCTAAGATGCAACTTAGACTTCCTATGAGCTGGGAATTACTATTTGCACATATGTACCCAAACCCAATCACCAGGTTCAAATACAATTCTAGTTTGACTCTTGTTGGCTTAAGTTGCATATTGCTCATTCTACCTCTCAATGTTAGGTCGAACCTTAGCATGTAAATCCTTTACAAATTCAATTTTTTGCTTACCATCCAAGTTAACAAACTCATTAATAGGCAAAGGTAAAATATCCAAAGGTGTTAGAGGATTAAAGCTATAGACAATCTCAAAAGGACTATAAGCAGTAGTAGAATGCACAGATTTGTTGTAATAAAACTCAACATGTGGTAATACTCTTTCTCACTATCTTAAGTCTTTAAACATAATAGCATGTAAAAGTGTAGTAAGTGTCCTATTACCTACCTCAGTTTGTCCATATGTTTAAGGGTGTGCAACAATAGAAAATAAAAGTTTAGTCTCTAATCTACCCCATAAAGTACGCCAAAAATGACTTAAGAATTTAACATCTCTATCACTTACTATTGTTCTAGGCAACCCATGCAAACGCACAACTTCTTTAAAGAACAAATTAGTTATGTGTGTTGCATCATTGGTTTTAGCACATGCAATGAAATGAGCTATTTTGTTAAACCTATCAACAACCACAAAAATACTATCTTTACCACTTTGAGACCTTGGTAATCTTATCACAAAATCCATAGAAATATCATGCTAAGGCTGTGTAGGTACAGGTAATGGAGTATAAAGACCATGTTGCATAACCTTAGACTTAGCTTGTTTACATTCCACACACTTAGCATAAAAAAAAATGACATCATGTTTCATGCAAGGTCAATAAAAATGTTTATGTAGAATTTCTAAGGTTATAGTCACTCCAAAATGTCCCATTTAACCTCCACCATGACTCTCTTTAATTAACAAGTCATGCATAGAACACTTAGGCACATAAAGTTTATTCTTTTTAAACAAGAAACCTTCATGTCTATAGAAACCATCAATAGCACGCTCACAAAAATTTCAAGCAGATTCAAAATCAACATAATTAGCATACAAGTCTTTAATATATTTAAAATTAAGCAATATAGCATATAAGGATGTCAATAATGCATATCTTCTAGACAATGCATCAGTTACCACATTTTCTTTTCCAATTTTATACTTAATCACATAAGGAAATATTTTAATAAATTCTAACCACTTAGCATGCCTCTTATGAAACTTACTTTGGGACTTCAAGAATTTCAAATTCTCATTATCTGAATGGATAATGAATTCTCTCGGCCATAGATAATGCTGCTAAGTTTGCAAAGTCCTCGTCAATGCATATAACTCCTTATCATAAGTAGAATATTTCAATGCTGCACCCTTTTGCTTCTCACTAAAGTATGCAATTGGTTTAGAATCTTGCATCAAAACAGCACCTATACCAACTCCAGAAGCATCACATTCAATTTCAAAAGCTTTATCAAAGTTAGGTAATGATAGCAATGGTGCATTAATCAAAAGATCCTTCAAAGTTTTAAAATACTTTTCATACACATCATCCTATTTAAAGAAAACATTAGTTTTAACAAGTTCATTTAGGGGTGCAACAATAGTACTAAAATTCTTTACAAACCACCTATAGAAACTTGTTAAACCATGGGAACTCTTAACTTCATTAGCATTCCTAGGTGTAGGCCAATCTCGGATTGCCTTAACCTTGTCCTCATCAATATTAATTCCATTAGAATTGACAACAAAACCAAGGAACACCATTGAATCAGAATAGAATGTGTGCTTTTTCATGTTATCATACAATTTATGCTCCTTAAGCACATCAAAAATAGCACGCAAATGCAATGCATGTTCATCAAGATTTCAACTATATACTAAAATATCATCAAAGTAAACTACTATAAATTTTCCAAGGAAAGCACGTAAGACATGGTTCATTAATCTCATAAAGATACTGGTGCATTGATAAACCCAAATAGCATTACTAACCATTCATATAAACCATACTCAGTCTTAAAAGCAGTTTTTCACTCATCTCCCTCTTTCATGCGAACTTGATAGTAGCAATTCTTTAAATCAATTTTAGTAAAAACACTATAACCATACAACTCATCAAGCATGTCATCTAATTTAAGAATTTGTTGCCTATACTTTATAGTGATTTTGTTGATGGCTATACAATCCATGCACATACCCTAAGTTCCATCCTTCTTAGGCACAAGAATAACAGGTACTGAACAGGGACTAAGACTCTCCCTCACGAATCCCTTATGAACTAGCTCATCTACTTGCCTCTAAATTTTCTTCGTCTCCTCAGAATTAGCTTAGTAGGCAGGTCAGTTAAGGATGGATGATCCAGGGACAAAGTCTATCTGGTAGTCAATGCCTCTCAAAAGTGATAGTCCTTGTGGAATCTCCTTAGGAAAAATATTAGTGAATTCCTGTATCAAAGACACAACCTTATTAGGCAAAAAAAGATTAGGAGTATTAGTAAAATAAATATTCTTGTACATAAGCACAATGAGGTTTGGCTTGTATACCAAAGCACTCTTCACTTCACTTTTTAGTGCAAAAGTACTCACTCTTTTATTTTTCTCTTTCTCTGGCTCACAACTTTCTTTCCTTTTTTTTCTCACATATCCCAACCTCTCTCTCTCTCTTCTCTCACTCTCAATTTTGGCCTTACTCTCTTTGTTTTCTTTTTCTTTTAATTCTCTCAACTTACACTCTTTTGTAATCATCACTTTATCAGCAAAAGTCTCAGCTGGCTTGAGGGGGTGTCAAAATAAAGGTTTGATTATGCATGATCAATGTATATCAATTCTTGTAGCCATCATAATTGGTCATTCTATCAAATTTCCTTGGAAGTCCCAACAGCAAGTGTCCAACATGTATTGGTACTATATCACAAAGCACATCATCTTTGTAGTTACCAGTAGAGAAAGATACTTGAACCCAATTTGTCACCCATATATTTCCCCTATCATTCAACCATCTTAACCTATATGGCTTAGGATGTTTCAATGTGGGTAGACCCAATTTATCAACCATCAAGGTACTAACTGTATTAGTGCAACTCCCACTATCAATAATTAATCTACATACCTTGTTATTCACGTGGCAACTAGTCTGGAAGATGTGCTCATGTTGTACATCATCAACATCATCATTAGCATGCATATTAAGAGCACGTCGAGTAACCAATACTTCTCCATGCACTGGTTCACTAATCTTCACATCATTGCAATCCTCCAATGGTGGCATCTCATCATTACTAGAATCATGCCTGCATCATCAAGAAGAATAATGGATCTCTTATTAGGACACAATGATGTAATGCGCCCAAACCCTTGACACCTAAAACATTTTGTATCTCGTGCTCTAAAGGAAGTAGAAGTCTTATCCCTGATCTTGGAGTTAAGGGCTGTAACTGAACTCTTCCTCTTGCCCTCTTCTTTCGGCCTAGTAGAAGCCTCTTGGTTATCTTGCCAATTCGACTTCTATGAAGTTTTAGGAATGGAGCCAAATTTGGAAACTTCTTTACTCTTTAACTGCTTCTTGGTGCATACTGTCGCAGGTACACCCAAATTGATACCTTACCTCAAAACTAACCTGTAGTAGTGGGAGTAAGGATCGATCCCACAGAGACTGGAATTACCTTATGTGATTAAGAAAGGGGGGGATTGATAATTGTAAATAAAACCAAGTAAACAATAATGAAAGTAAATAAGAGAGAGTGATTAATGTTAAAGACGTTGGTTTCGGTTGATATCCACCATCAAGGGTTTGCATTGATCATTGACAATATAATCAATCTGTAATTGAATATCTATCATTGGGTTTCTAACCCTGTTCCTCCTTAAGTCTAGTAAATTAATGACAATCGCACCAATTAAACCTTAATTAACAAGTAATCCTTTAGCACATCGGTAAAGCATAACTTATTAACCGCATGAAGAACTAGAGAAACTGACAGAGCTAAATAAATATAAACACATTGGTTATATCTAATTTAGTTAATTACTCATCATAGGTTCAACGATTTATAATCCAAAATCCTCAAACCTATTTGCCTCATGAATCACAGAATTAAAGACTTTGTTCAAAACATAATTCAGCGGTAGATTAAGACATACAATATACTAGTAGGCCTCCTTAACAATCATATGAATAATCATTGCGAAGAAGAGCAGATAAATAATCAATACTCAATTCAAATTGAAGTAATAAAATCAAGTCTACATCTTACAATGCATGAAGATCCCTTGAGGTTTCAATCTACCTTAACCAACTAAAAAGAACTAGCCATGTAGGGCCATAAGAAAATCAAAAGAAGAATTGAAGAATGTAACTAAGAACTTGGATGATTGATTGAATGAATTCTCTGCTTGCTTTCCTCCTTTTTTATAGATTCTCTCCTCCTAATCGAAGTAGGAGTGTTTCTAGGTCAAATCCCAGCCCATTGGGCTTCAATTGGAGTCAAGAAGACCTAAAAATCGCGAATTCAGCAATCTGGTGCGGCGGCAAGCGTCACGGCGCTACGAAAAGCTTCTGACGGAGCGCCGCAGCGCCTAGGCTAGCGCTGGCGCACTCTGGATTTTGACGCTCTGGCGCCGCAACGCCCAGTGCTTCTGGACAACAAATGCCGCGGTGCGCTAGGGAGCGCCGCGGCCCTCCGAACCTGCAATGACGCAGCACCGCAGAGTCCAGAAAACTCTAGAATTTGCCAAAGTACCAAACATGAAAGTTGTATCTCTATATCTCTTCTTTCCATAGTTGTTGGAATCACCTTAATCCAATCTAAATTGAAGGAGATATGCTAAAGTTAGTGACCAAAGGTCATAATTCATCCTGCTGCACTGTGATTATGATTTGCGAGCTCTATAAAGCTATGAAATATCCCGAATTTGACCAAGTGTTCAACATAACAGTTGTAGATGATTGTGTTATCTTTTCACAACCACTTGAATCACTTTGATTGGAGTTCATAAGAGGGATATATGCTCAAAACAATGCTGAAAGGTCTGAAATTGCTGCAATGTAGCATTTTTCCATGAATTTCTTCTCTTTTTCTTCTCTTTTCTTCTTCCTTTGTTCCTACAACACAAAACACAAAATTAAGCTAATTCCTAATTATATTTTACTTAAATCAAACAAAAAGTTTAAAGGTATTAATATCATACTTAATTAAGATCACATCACTTCTCAACTTTAATTACTTTATGCAGTAAATCATCCATCTCTATATAAAGGTGCATATCCACTACATCTGCAATTTCTTTTCTCAAACCACCTATAAACCTTGCCATTATAACCTCCTTATCCTCCTCAATATTATCTTTCATCATGGTCATCTCTATCTCATTGTAGTAATCCTCTACATTCATAGATGCTTGATGCAGCTTTTATAGTTTTTTGAATAAGTCTTTATAGTAATGGCTAAGAACAAACTGTTTTCTCATCATAACATTCATCTCTCTTCCCATGACCGAATGAGTCTCTCACCACTTCTCCACCTATTAATTGCAAATTGATCCTATCAAATACTAGCATAGTCAGTAAATTCCACAGTAGCTAGCTTCACCTTTTTCTCCTCAATATAAGCATGACACTCAAACACATGTTCCACCTTTCTCTCCCTCTAAGTGAAGTTCAGGGTCACTTTTACCTTGGAATGTAGGAATAGTCATTTTGATACTTCCTAAGCCACTATCACGCCTAGAAGCTATCCTCTTTTCTTTTCTTAACCTGAATCCTTCACCATCTGAATCTTTCCCTTCTTCCTCATTAAACCCAAGCTATTTGGTAAGCTTAGGCTTGGATGGTGACTTGAGGTTATCCAGCCTCATATTTAGTAACGTAAGCTACTCCTGAACCGCCTTTATGAATAGTTTAAGGTCAATTTCAAGTTGATCTCTTAGACTACTCATGTTTGTCTCACAAACCTAACGTGTTTGCACTCAGTTTTACTCTCTTTCCCTTAAAGATCTTAAACAATAACTTGATCAACAAGTGTATCAAAGGAAACAAGTGAATTAAAAATGATAAGAATAAAGTTTCAGACGATGAAAACCCTAGGAACTGAATTTACAAAAAAATGAGGGATAATAAAATCAGTATGCTGTTTTTTGACTTCCTTCTTTTCTTTTTTTTGAACGAAATTCTCTTTTTTTTTAATGAACTTTTGCTCACTTTTTTTAGCGAATTTCTACTCTCTTTTTTACGAATTTTTTTTGGAAGAAGAAATAAATTAGACTAGGACTATGACTCTCTTTTTTCAATTTTTTTTTTGGAAAAAGAAACTAAATTTGACTAGGACTAGGAATATTTTTTTTTAAGGAATTAGACTATAAGTAGGAAAAGGAAGTTGACTAAAACTATAACTCTCTCTTTTTGTTGTTGTTGAAGGAATTAGACTATAAGTAGGAAAAGAAAATGGACTAGAACTAGGACTCTTTTTTTTTAAGGAATTAAACTATAAGTAGGAAAAGAAAATTGACTAAAATTAGGACTCTAATCTGACCTAAAGAAAGGTAGAAAAAGAATAATAACTCTAGAACACAAATTAAAGAAGAAAAGATAGGACACAAACCAAATTTTAAGAAACCAAAACTCAGATATCAAATGATGTGTTTCCTTAAGACAAGAAACAGAATTTTTGGTAGAAGTAATGATTGTCTTGAAAATTCAATAGATGTTTTGATCATTACGAGTTGCCTCGATAAGATCGAATTCAGTTCTTTATCCAAAAACCAAGGGAAGCTCTCACTTTAAAATAAAACTCAATTTTTATTAATCATCAAAATCTCTAAATTACATGAACATATAGTTAATTAATCATAAAACTAGTAGGAAACCTTTAAAACTCTTAATTGGACTTTCAATAGAATATAACTCAAACAACACTAGTTATTTGGCCCAACTAAACTAACAAAAATAAACTCATAATTAAACTAATATTTGGCCTGTATAAAGAATGTATCCAAATTACATTAAATACTAATAATATCTCAAAAGAAAGCATATAACATAAAGTCCATAATATATTTTTATACCATGCAGATTTGAGTTAGTTGTCTTCAAGATCCAACAAGTTCTATTTAGTCTCCAAGAATGCCCATTTATTCGGCCTCAAGTTTATGCTCCAAGCTGTCCTCTTTAATTCCATCCTCAAGGTTGTAAAATGTGACCCACTTGATGTATTAGTTTGACCCAACTTTCTCTTTAACTTGCACATCTAAGATTAAGCCTAATAAAAAAAATTTGGCCCGCTTTGCCTTACTCTTAGTCATTGGACCGCCTATCCCTTGTAAAATATTTTGAAAATGGTTTGGAATAGGTTTGACAACACCTTAATCTCTATCACTTACACAAAGTAATGGCCGTTTGATCCTCCGTTTTTTATGAGTCTTAATTTGATGACCTGAACAGTTCTTTCATCAGGTTGTACTTCTTATGGTAGTACATTATATTTGAACTAAGAGTAAAGACCAACTATATTTTATTAAATTCATTTAGGGCTTCATCAAAGTGAAGGTGCAATTTCTCTTTATCATTAATGGCTCACATCCAAACAATTGTGATGACAATAATAACAACAACGAAAACAACTAAAAAAGGTGAACTCATCCAAAAAAATGTAGGTTTTATTTTCTATCCATCCCAATAAAACAAAATATGTATAGAACGGAGAACACCAGTTTATCTTCTCTTATAGTTTCCAAAAGCCCACAAATTTTTAAACTAATAATTAATTAAAGGCATGGGAAATGGAACACAGTAATGGGTCATACTAGATATGTTATAAAATAGGCATTTTTGGAGAACTGTAGAAACCTATTTTTAAACTGTGACTTTATGTGCCTCATATTTTCTACATAGTTATATTTGGTCTGCATGTTGTGGATTTTAAATGTAAATAAAAAATAGGGTTGCATGGTGCTTGTGATAAGGATTAAACTCTAAAAAAATGGAATTTTTAATTTCCTTTTCTTATGCTTAATATAAAGCGTTGGATTACATATATTTTGTTTAAAACAATTTATCCTTCAGTTGTTTTGTTTTCATGTTATTGGACTACAAAACTGGAACTATTATAAATGCAAGTGCTACCCTAGTTGTATTTGGGGATGGTTGTTATCTTTCAAAGGAACCAATTCACATGTCTTTTAACAATAAACTTCCTTACTTCCTAATGTACACAGCATAAATTGATAACATTAGATTATCCTGTTAGTGGCTAATGGCTACTTTATTTGGGTTTATCAATTATGACACTAACAGTTAACATATTAATGTCTTTAAATTTTGAAAACAACTTTTTTTTTTTTTGCCTTGATAGTCTTTTAATATCTCTTTGTAATTTTGTTGCTTTGGTTTAGGATTGGTTAGCGTTGTCTAGTACTCTTTGGCCAAAGTAATCATTTAGACTATTTGATTGTACCACTTGTCGTAATTTGCATAAAATTTATGTGCTTTATCTTGAAATTGATTGTTTGTGAGTATGTTAATAAAAATTTGTCTGAGGACTAAGGTAATGATGAGGGAATTCCTTGTAATTTTTTTTATGGGATTTCCCTGGTATTGATTAAGAGGAGTAGGGTAGTCTTTAAGGGTTTCAACTTGGAATTGTGATAAGTTGTTCTTGTTGCCCCACAAGGCTGGTGACTGTTTATAAAATGGGGCTTGTTGATGGAGTAATCTGCATGATTGTTAACTTTACAACTTATCTACTTGATTTGGTATGGAATAATAATATTTGTGAAACTAAGTTATAGATTATTTTTGCACGTTGCACTCATTTTTAAGTATACAACATGATGACTTAGGGTATGTTCTCTTAAATTAGCTTTGTTTACTTGATGAAGGCTATTTAATTTCTCTCTAGAATATGTGTTTCAGTTAACAAAATACTAAATTTTTGTGTGAGCAGGTTTTGAATTCCTAAGGAAATTAACTTGTATAATCTGCTCCAATTTTAACCAAATTTGAAAAAGCGTATCTCTCTCTTTCACTTAACTTACACATTGTTCAAATCTTAGCTTAGTTGTCCACATAATTAGTTAATTTCTCTCTCAAATGTACTTATCTTAGCTTAATTGAATCATTGCAATGCTGTTGAGTGATTGACTACTTCCAAGTTTATATTGAAGCTCTTAGATATATTTTGAATAGTTAAGCTCTCATTTAAATATTTGATTGGTACATTTGTATTTGGTTTCTGTTAAAGCGAAGCTCTTTACAGTTATGTGTATCATGTTTTTATGTTTGCACATAACAGAAAAGTCCCAATTCATGGGAAAACTTTGTTAGATTTTTATTAATTGTTATTTTTTTTTGTTAAGTGTTTTGGTTTTGTTTAAAGCTTGAATGTTAGCATCATGTGCAAGTAACTTAAAATTGAAAGGAAGATATGGAACTTAAAATCTACTCTCTATAGCTTCAGGGTTCTGACTTTGAACCCTTTAGAAGGAATAGACTTTTTGTTTTTCTTATTTTTGTTGATTGAGGTACCTCTTTAGTTTTTTGTCCTATCTTAGTTTATGTGGTTGAACTTTTTGATGATTTTTCTTAAGAGCAACTCTTTAGAAATAGCAGAAACAAAAATCTCAATGCCTTCCATTTCTTCAACACTCTCATTTTCGTATGTTCTAAAGCCATCATTGGATAAGATATATAAAATATATTGTTGGCCAATACAATTATTTTAAACAAAAAAAAAATCATTATTTTAATTAAAAACTTACTTACTTTTAGCAAAATATAATCATTTTTAAATAAATAAAAATATATTTGCTTATAGCAACATACTATCATTTAAAAATAAAAATTACGCGCCAAAACGTAACTTCTCACATTTCTTTTGTACTTCTTTAACCCATATAGTAAATATACATATTTTTTACGGTTCTTATTCCCATTTTCGAAATTATCTCTTTTATTTCAAATTTTCTTTAAATTAAAATTTTTGTTAAATTTTACGGTTATTACAATAGATTCCAATGATTCTGTCTTTTTTATTTACAACATTTCAACAGGAAACCCTATTGTTCTCTCTCACTATTTATTTCACATTTTTTACTAAAAAAATATTCTTTTATTTATTTATTTATCAATACAAAAAATTAAATTTAAGAAAATTCTTACATATTATCCATGATTTTTATCCACATGATAATAGATCCTACTTCTAACCTTAAATTAAACAGATTAATAGATACATAAGTACATTATTCTTTAGTTAATTAAATTTAAACTGATTGATCGATAGATCATTCAATCTCAATACGGCTTATTTTGTTTATCAATAATTGAACTACACTTATTTTTCAAAAACTTTCTATTCTTATAATGTTTTTAGGATCTAAGTCAAAAGAATAAGGGTAAAAAAGATCAATTATGATGCATCAATTTTGACACTTGAAACTACCCAAATACACAAAGACCAGCACATTACCAATTCTATCTCTAATAATCCATTTATAAATAAGACACTCTCCCTTTCAAGTAAGCTCTTTGGTCCGTATACTTTTTTCTACTTCTATCTCTAAGCCCCACATTAATTTAAACATTGAAATCTCTGTTGGAGTCAAAGTTCTACAAAGTGCTAATTTTTTGCTGCAAGTTCTTGTTAAGCTAGTGCGGGAGCTTCGAGTTGGAGAGGCCATTAACACCACATATAGTGACCTCTGCTAGCCAGCAATGAATGGTTCTTGCAATGCTAGGGCTAGCATTTCTTATTATAAATCATTTTCTCCATTATAAATTCATTAAAAAAATTTGGTTGAAGAAATGGAGTGAAGTTAAAGACACCAAGATATAATTTAGACACTATTAGCTCTACCTTTTTAATCATTTAAATATAAAATTAACTCTTCATAACTATATTAAGCAAGTATGGATGAATATAATCCATTCACTGGACTGAACCCAATTAAAAAAATCACTTTGGGTCTGATTAAATTATTCAAATTCATATGACAGTTATTTTTTTAAAATAAAATTTAGACAGATAGATCAAGTGATTTTTTTTAAAATTTTTTTAGATCAAACTCAACCGACTTGTCATAACCGTAACTTGAAAATTCAATTAAATTTAGATATTTTTTTTAACTTTACTTTTGTTGAGTCGACTCGATCTGTCCATTTGTTCACCCTATCAACAAAGTTATGTGTTGGTCATTTGAAGAAAAACTTCACCAAATTAAAATAAGTTATATTGAGGTAAATGAAAATAAGAGATAATTCAATACAAATATTTCATTTTTGAAAATATAAACTGAAACTTTAAATATCAATTACCAACTCAAATGAAAGGGTAATGTCAACATGAAAAGAAAAATCTTGCTCAAAATTCTTTTATATAAACTACGTAGGATTTGAGGCATAGATTATATTCATAAGCTATCTACCTTAGTAAGTTTATTATAGACCCTTTTCATAGTGATGCTTGGTCTATAAGAAAAGAGAGCTCGCTCTTTCCTTACTACTTCAACTACATATGGAAGAGAGGATTCATAAATCATAATAATTTTATTAAAAAAAGAAAAGAAAAGAAAAAGACTTTACTAATTTAGCTTGCAAACCCATCCGTTAGAAGGTTTCTTAATTATATATTATTACTTAGAAGCTTTCTTATTTATCAACAGTGAGTAATAGAATTTAAATTGATCATATACAATTCGTTGGGTTTAGAGAGTTTCTCTTAACTCGTCTCAAACTTCAGTTTTCAACTTTTCATGAAGTGCCTTACCTGTTATTTGCTGGCACATGATAGGACCTAAATGTATTTGGAGACTTAATTTATTGATCTTGAAGCTCTATAAATAGGCCTCCCCAACCTATTGATCACTCTTACACAATTTCTAGTTCATTCTCTATTTAATGAGCTTATTCTATAGCTGACCTAATTAACTTGATTATCAGAGTTCATGGCGAAACTTTTGCTCCACCATGGTGCAAATCTCTACTTGCTTACAAATTTAACAAATAATTACTCAATTTAGTCATTTTTTGCCACGCATAGCTATCGGACTGAACAACCATTCACTAAGTGTCTACCTCTTATCATCTTTAATTAATATGTTTAAATTTGAATGCTATTATAGGTTTCTAATATTGAGGTTTATAATACATATATGATCTTCAGGAAAAGAAAAAGGTTTTGCTATGTATTATTTTTGTACTAAATTTTGACGCAAACTGAACTAGCTGTTGATTAGATAATTTTCTAAACTGTCTCTGATTAAACCTCCTTTTTCAAACGATCGTATTCATTGTTCACTTGCTGCCATTGAAATGCTGCAAGCAATTCTTTACTTTTAGAATCTGTTTGGAGCCGAGAAGGGAAGAGAAAAAAAAAAATTCAAAGGAAAAAAAAAAAGAGGAGGGAAGGAAGAAAAATAGATGGTTTTGGATATTTAAAATTAATCTTGTAATAAACTAAAAAGATTCAAATAGTAAATTATAATATATTTTTACAAATTTATCTTTCATTAAAACATTAATTATAATAATTTGATGTATTAATATGCAATCTTAAGAAATAATGAATAATTAATATGCAATCTTAATATGCAATCTTAGTGATTGGGAGAAATTAAAATTACAAAGGAGTGGGAACTTTGGAAGGTTAAGGGAAGAAAATGAGAGGTTTCATTGAAACCTTCCCCCTTGTTTAAGAGTTTATAATAGGGTGGGGAAGATAATGAATTTCAACCTTCCAAAATTCAAAGTCCTCCCTCTTTTGTAATTTAAAGTTTCTCAAATTTGGGGAATTTTAGAGGAAAGATCAATCATCAATAGTTTTATTCATTATTTCTTAAAGTTGTATATCAATAACCAAATTATATAATTAATCATTTATATGAAACATAAATTTATAAAATATATTATAATTAACTGTTCGAATCTTTTTAGTTTATTACCTTATCAATTGTCAACATCCGAAATAAATCAAGAAAATTTATAATTTAACTACATTTCCCTCACTTCTCTCACCTCTCATTTTATTTAGATTTCTTTCTTTTAATTTTCCTCCCAATTTCCAAACATACTCTAGTTGGTATTTGGTATATAAATTTCTTAATTTTCTATATATTAAAAAATTAAGCATAATATATATATATATATATATATATATATATATATATATATATTAATTTTTTATATATTATTTAGATGATATACAATGCATATATTTTAAAAATTTTATATTTATTATATTAAAAACATATTAAAAATAAATTTCCAAATTTTTGAAAAACTAAATTCCTAATGTACCCAAATACCAGCTTCAGGAGTACTAAACTTCATTGTTGCCCTTTTTTCTTTTAATAATATCAAAAATTAAATTCTTATATTCTTGCAGTGGACTGAATTTTATTTCAAACACAATTTCTTCTATGTACTTTCTTATTTTTCGTACTTAGTGAATGTATGGTTTTTTTTATTTAACATTTTGAATAACCACTTTTCATATTAGAATAATTACTCTTAAAAATATAGTTAAGCTGTTATTAAAAATAATTATTCTATTGAAAATTAATTTATAATATATACATAAAACTAAAATTAATTTTTTAATAGATTATTCTTTTTGTACAAAAACATTGGTTAAAATGACACTTTTCTAACCATAAATGTACTTATAGGTAGCCTCCCTCGCAACTCTTGTAAAAAAAAAATTAGAGTATTCTTTTTAATATTTCCATCTTTGATTAATATTTAGACTTATAATAAAATAATCACTTTTTGAAATATAATAATTATATTCTTAAGAATTCTTATATTGTTAGAATGATTGTTTAGAGCTGTAAACAGATCAACTTTGGTCGAATTGAGACAACATCTCAACTCGACGATCGAACACTGATCGAATGATTTTGTCATTATCCAAAATTGATTGTTTATTCAAGTTAACGAAGCATCTCAAATTCATTCAAGTTGTTGGCGGGTTTGGGATTGTTTATTTAAAAGAAAAACTAAAAAAAAAATGATGTACATAGCCATTAACAATGAATTATTTATTTATTTATTATAGAGAAAAATTATAGAATTTTAATTACTTTTTCAAACTTAACTCAAGACACACCAAACTCAAGCATTATTCAAATAAGATAAATATTTAGTGTAAATTATCATTTAGGTTCATTAATTTGATTTAAAAAAAAACTATTATTAATCGCCTAACTCAAATTTTTCATTTCATTAATATAATCTTGTCATGGGTTTTATCAACCGTCAATATTTTATAGCCAATAAGATCATGTACCAGGCCGTTCTTATAAAATTTTAAAATAAAATAATAATAATTGACTTTTAAGAACTAATTTAATAAAACATGAATTTTTCAGGACCTATATATATATATATATATATATATATATATATATATATATATATATATATATATATATATATATATATATATATATATATATATATATATATATATATATAACACAACGACACAAATTATAGATCTTTATGCCTGGGTTTTTGTGTTGCGCCCCTAATTTTAGGACACGTGAAACACGTATACCATAAACATATATTTTCTATAAACATAATAATTCTAATCATTTATCATGGAAACAAATACATATAGATTCTCTCATACATATACTATATACAAACAAAATCTATAAACATCAGAGTCACAGTAGAAGTAGAGATCCTACCTGTGGCGTTCAGAGTAACTCTAGAGTACATTTATATTACAATTTAAATACTGAGAGCTCAGAAATAATTTAAACTCACCGCGGAAATATGACACCTAGTCGATCAAGATGCTGTAGTGAGTTTTATAACTCAGTGAGCAGATAATACCTTCTATGACCTCTTAGGTCAACATATGGATGTACTCTTTATTTTTAAACTTATCACACTGAAAATCATAATTCAGAATTTCATCCATATGGGACCTGCATTTCAAAATCATCTCTGTTCAAATTCATATTCATAAGTAATGTTGTAAGTACATTAATAAAATCATGGTATGCATCAATATAATTCATGTGAAAACATTTGGAGGATCCCATATCAGAACCACCGTATCAGAGTTTGACCCCTTCCGTACTTTGGTGGTATAGGGTTTACCTAAACTCAGCATTCCGCTGAGGTCTGCCCTACTACCATTCAAGAGGACACGCGAAGGGACTCTATATGGATATTTCCCAAGCACACAGCAAGGGAAGGTAAATAACATCTCATATAACTGGCATCTCGTCCATATATAGGAGGCATTCCGCTCTCCTTCACATATAATCTCCCGTGTGTTGGCCCTCACACGAGGCTAGCACCACCTGCTGTTAGCAGACAGTATTTCCAATAGGATTCCTCCATAAAACCATAATTTCATATATTCCGTATTAATCAAAACAAATGTACTTTTATAATACAATATTTTCATTTTCAGTATATTCTTCTGTCAAAACTTTTCAATTAGGGGAATCATGTATATATGCCCACATCTGAGGCAAATATATCACTGTATAAATCAATATCATATGCACATATGCCATATAATCCAGTATAAAATTTTCAATATAATGCAGACTTTCAGTTTCTGTATATTCATATGTCAAAACTTTCCATTCAGAGAAATCATATATACATACCCATATCTGAGGCAAACATATATCTTTATAAATAATGCCACATGCTTAAATATTTACTTTATCATTTAATGAGAAATACATGTGAAAATCAGATACATCATGAGTTCAGAAATCCATTTTCAAATACTATACTCTTCTTGAACCATTTTTCAAATTATAAGCAATTCAGATCATTTTAATCCATTTCAGAAACATATCAAAGTGTAAATATCTCATAAACATAATCATATACATGCTCAAATATCAAGAAGAGTATAGGGCAAGTCATAGGAAGAATCATCTACTCACAAGGTAAGGGCTCCAGATTGGATAGCCCTAAAATGTATTTTTCCAATCTCTATTTGATCAAATTGACCTCAAAAACGTATTCGGAGGGTTCAAAAATTTAGAAAACAACTTCGGGAATTTGGTCACTATTTACCGCTGAAAAACACTATTCACATGCTGGAAAATACTATTCACAACGAATAAAAAGTTGTCAGATGATCGAAAATATTCATATCCTAAGGTTTATCTAACTTCTAAATCCATCTACGGTGTCAGAAATTCAATTGGAGGTCTCTAAATAAAAGTTTCAAAATTTATCTTTTTCTGAGATTTTTTATTTCAGATCTACGGCGATTCAACAGCTGATTTGAAAAATTGATCGGTCAAAACTGTAGTATTCTTCGTCCTAAATCCAATAACACTTTCAATTTTAAGATTGAAAGCTAATAGGCACTCCGGATCTAGAGATAAAGTTAAAAGTTACTATTCATTCACTATTCCTTCTCTCGATTTTCAGAATTGCAGACGGAGTCTTCTACATTCCCTTTCCCTTTAAATTGTTTTTTTAATAATAATTATTATTATTTAATAATTGAATAATAGAATTTTCTTTTATATAAATTCATATAAATTCCGTTTTTCATCCTAAAATATTTTAAAATTTTTCATTCTCATAAAAATTTAGTTAAACTCTTAAATCATGATTTTTTTTTGATAAAAATCGTAATAAAACGAATTTCAAAATAAATATTTTTATTCATATTAAAAAAAAGAATATTTCTAAAAAAACAACAAAAATTCATTAGAGGCCAATATAATTATTTTAAGTAAAATAATAATTATTTTACTTAAAATTCTACTTACTTTTAACAAGATATAATTATTTTTAAACAAATAAAAATATATTTATTTAAAAATAAAAATTACGTGTCAAAACGTAAATTTTCATATTTTTTTTGTACTTCTTTAATCCATGTAGTAAATATACATATTTTCTATAGTTGTTATCCCTATTTTCAAAATTATCTCTTTTATTTCAATTTTTTTTAAATTAAAATTTTTATTAAATTTTACGGTTATTACATTTTGTAAGATTCTAAACTTTTTCTTTTCTCTCTTTTGGGCAGCAAAAGTACAATAAAATAAGAATAGTTTTTATTTTATTTTTAGTGTTATTTTAGAACTTAAGATTCTATTATGATAAAAAATTTAAAATAAATATATAGAGAAAGTAAGAATCGTGCAAGACTTGGAGACCAAGGAAAATTAACTCAAAAAAAAAAAAAAGGAAAAGGCAAAAAAAAAATTGATAATTGAAATTTAAATGCAGGAGTGTGATAGCAATGATGGTTACGACTAAAAAGTGCTCGAATATGTGGGACAATGGACCCCCTTTACACCTTGCTTTTTGGCCCCTTCACCCCTCTGCTCTCTTTCTTCCCTCCCCCATCTAGTTAACTCTCTCTTTCTCTCCCCGTTTGAATATGAAATTATTCTTATTAATAAAATTGTTATTCACTAAAAAATGTTTAAATTCTCATATTACATAGATTTTTTAATTATTGAACTCAAATTCACCTATTAGTTAACAAATTTATGAATTCTCTCTATCTCTTACTTATTCTTCACCCCTAATACACATGCTCAGTCAGCACAGACGCACGGGGACATTTGCGGTAACCATTGTCGTGAAAGTAACATGCACCGTACCAGGAAATACTCATTGATGTTCATGTGCTTTAAGTACCAGTTGAGCAATATGCATGCTTGCTTCAACTGCTGTCATCATTGAACAATGGGTGAATCCTTTCTTCTTTGCTTCCTTGTAGGCGTGTACACAGGCTAGGCAATAATCTGCACTTTCCTGCTTCCTTTACTATTCTCACCATCCCATAGAATTTAGATATGTTTTTTTGGATACCTCAATTAATTTATCAGTCCAACAGTCCAATCAAAGGTAAGTTGATGGCAAAAAGAATCCAATGAAACCTTTGTAGTCACTCATATTGCACATATTTAAATCTTTTTAATGCAAATTCATGTTAATAATTAACTCTCTAAACAAAAATTTTGTACCAAAAAATATATAAACATATCATTAACATTTTAATTGGTAATATTAAAATAATTTATTCCCATTATTATTTTCTATACCACAAAAGAAAATTCCTTGTAGTCTAACTTTAATAAATTTTAAAAATTAAAATTTATAAAAATATATCTAATCACACATGACATGTTAGTGTTCCCTTAACCAACCTCTTGGGTTATAATATTAAATTTTAATACTTCTTTAATTCTTTTCTTTTACTTTTATGAATTTTCTCTACTTCGCCCCTTTACATCATCTTAGTGCTCTGCTCTTCGTTGTCTCGAGTTGTCTATCTCTTGACGCCCTCGACCTCCGTCCCAATCACCTTCAGTCGCCGCCGTTCAGCCCGTTATAGGCCTCTTGACAGACTCACCATCCACTAGTCCTCATCACTTGCAGAGCTACCGAATCACAGCATGCCTCACTCCCTCTTCAAAATTGTAATAATTTCAACCGTTGGAGTCACAGTGCTCATGATTTCTTCTCGAATCTCTCCCTCTCGACCTCATTTTCACTATGCCCAAATTACACTACCGACTGGTGACTCACCAAACACTCGAACAATGAGACAATGTCACGATTTCCTCTTGGCTGCCCTGTTAAGTTGGCATATGCACGCTCAGTAGGAGCAGTAGATAGAAGAAGCTACATCGACTTGAAACAAAAAAAACATTGCAGGAGCAGCAAGCAGAAGAAGAAAAAAAAGTAGGGACATCGCATTAACTGTAGGCCAACACAGAGAGAGAAACGATGAGTAGAGAAAGTTCACAATGAAAAAAAAGTGGATGAATAAGCTTGTGAACAAAAAAAAAAAAGCAAGGACCACCGCATTATGAAGTTAAAAGTAGGTGTTTACGTTCAGTTCGATTTAATTTTAATAAATCAACTCAACTGAATCGAGTATAATATTTTTAAAAATATTTAAATTTATTTAATTTGATTTAAATTATAAAATTGAATCAATAAAAAATCGGTTTAGATTAATTTGATTTAATCGTTTTTTTTTTTTTAATTTGAGTGCGCTTCAGGCTGCTTGTCTGGATTCCGAAGCGTGACCCTGAATAGCCTTTTTTATTTAAGTTTGACAGGAAATTAAAAAAAAAAAAAACCAAATCAAATCAGCCAAA
Source organism: Gleditsia sinensis (assembly GCA_037074535.1). Lineage (NCBI taxonomy): Eukaryota > Viridiplantae > Streptophyta > Magnoliopsida > Fabales > Fabaceae > Gleditsia > Gleditsia sinensis. The sequence goes on along the minus strand of CM073467.1, from coordinate 34,755,411 downwards.
AAAAGGAGTTAATTGGCTGAGGGACAGAAGAGCACTCTGTGCCCCCTGACCGATTCACTAGACTAGGCTGCCTTATTGATGGGTGAACTCCATTAGTGCAGCCATTAATTTTGGGCCTCTTTTTTTTTTTTTTTTTAAATAATATTTATTTTCAATCTATTAAAAAAAGCAAAATTTAGCTTTTATTATATTATTATTATATGTATAATAAAATATATAATTATATGTTATGAATGATTCCACTTGGGCTTGAGTAATGTCAACGGGCGTGAAATTGCTTTATTAAAAAATTTTAGGTCCCTATTTTATTGAAATTTTTTAAAAAAGTCTATGGGCATTTAAATCTATAGAATCCTGGCTTACACTAAGTGGCGTGTGGCAAGTTGACTGATTGACACCGTCTATGTCAAAATGGAGAAAGCCGACACATAGGGTGGCCTCGTCGTATTAAATTTTTGATGTATTTTTTAAGTGACTTTAAAAATAAAAATATTTTAAAATATTTTAAAAATTTTAAAAAAATAAAAAAATTTTGAAAAAAATTTTTAAATAATTATAAATAATTTTTTTTAATTTTAAAAGATTTTAATATAATATTAATGATATAGATATATAAAATTATATTAAAATTAATTTAAATTAATGTCTATAATTGAATAATAAATAAACATACTATTATAGTAAGGACTTTAACTCAAATTCTAATAGTATTAAACAACAATCTCTCTATTGCATTTATCTTTAAATCTTCTTCTTAACTATTTCGTGACATTTATATTTAAATCTCTTTCTCTATCGACCATAATTCTATCTCTATTTTTAGGTATATTCCTCTCTCTTTGCCTTTCAATATCTCTTTATATCATTTTTGTAGTTTCTTCTTTAAAATAAAGATAATGAAAGAAAATAATGTCATTAGAACAAAGGAGAAGAATATGAAGTTAATAAATATATTGTGACTTGTGAGAGAAAATAATTTGGTGTTGGATGTGATATAATGCTATTTTCATATACTTTTAGATTGTCAATTTTTTTTATTTTTTAAATTACTTTAGTACTTTTCCATCGAAACAACTTGAAACAAGAGTATTTGAAATAATTCGAAGCAAGAGTATTTTCATCGAAATAATTCGAAACAACTCGAAATAAGAGTATTTCTACCAAAACATTTCGAAACATAGTAATTTTAATTGAAATAGTATAATTCTTTAACAAACACTTCGTTTCGTTTCGATAACTCCATTTCGTATTGGTAACTCAGAAAACGAAAACGTTTCGGTTGTTTCAATAGAAAAGAAAGAAAATTTAGTTTCTTGGCCTTATCACTCTTTTTCGCAGAACTAAGGCCATCTCTAATGGAGGTTGGCGTTTTCTAAACTTGACACACCGTGGATTATCTTTCACGGTGGCACAAAAAAATATATTAAATTTTAAGTATTGTTATTTTTATAAATAATATTATTTAAATTAAAATAATAAATTTTTATTATTTTTAATTAATATTATTAAAAATAAATTTATATTATTTAAAAAAATTTATTTATATATTTATTATTTTAAAATTTATATTTAAAATTTTATTTTACTTAAATTTTATATTAAAATATTATTTTAAATTTTTTTTTATATTTATTATTTTAAAATTAAAATATAAATTAATTATATTTTAAATTTAAATATAAATAAATATAAATAAAATATAAAAATATAAAATAATTTATAAAATTTATTTAATAAATTTTTAAAAATTGTACTATTAAAGTACATAATTGTTTAAAATATTGTAGAGTTACTTAAAAAAAGAAAGATAATATAACACTTATAAAATTCACTTAAATAACTTTAATGAATATCACAGTTAGTGATGTTCTAAAAAAATAATATTAAACATATTATAATTTAATATATTAATTAATTTTTTATTTAATTTAAATAATTTCTAATCAATTTTTTTTTCAATTTGAATTGATTTAGTCAATTTTAATTAGTCCAATTCAATTTTGTACATCTCTAATGAAAAGATGACAAGTAAAGTAAAAAAAGAAAAGACTACAACCAATTAACTCATTTTCCAACTTACTTTCCCGCTTTTGGATTCGTTAGGAATATGACTGTGAAAGTGGAAAAAAAACAAAGAGAGAGGAATTGAAAAAAAATTGTTACATGTAGTACAAGTCTAACAAGACGGCAGAACGTGAAGGAAAAAAAAAACTAATAAATTGAATCAATTTACAACAGTTTGATTTGATTTGGTTCAATAGATTTTAATGAAATCGAATCGCTGTACACCCTTAAATATAATAAAACAATTATTATATTGTTAGTGTGATCTCGAGTTTAATTTTTGCGAGGCAATCATGTCCACTCCAGAAACCATGAATGGGGCAACAAATAAGTAACCCATGTTACATTTTCCTCACTCGGGAATGCACCAAAACCAACTTCATTGATTTAATATTTTACATCTCCAAAAGAAAAAAGGAAAAAAATGATCTTACAACAAGCCTGTGCTTCCAAATGGATTATTATTTTGTGGGTGGGAAACGGGATTCACGGGAAAAGCCCCATAACCTGCATCTCCAAAGGGATTTGCTGGGTTCATTAACATATGTGGTTGCTGGGGCTGGGGCTGTGGCTGATGCTGATAAGGTGAGTAAGGACCAAATGGATTTGCTTGCTGTTGAGTCATTGCTACCATTTGGACGGCAGGTGGGGGAGGAATGCTGCTCGATAAAGCAAATGGATCTTGCACTTCAAATGGATTGGGGGCTGGCGCTCCATACACCGGCTGCTGTGCAGATCTATGTGATGCTTCATCGTATAAGCTGTTAAGAGTGAGTGTACCAGCCTGACATTGATTGACAACAAAAATTATAGTACAACCAGAAGGTAGAATATTACAGAGCAACCCAACACATATTCTCTTCTTTCTCCATATATAGTAATCTAATTAATAAATAGATCATACAAAATACTAGCTAATGCATAATGAGAGATTTCAGGTACTGCCCAGTACCAAAAAAAAAAAAAATGAGAGGAAAAAATACAGGCATAAAATATATACAGATTAACCTAATGATATGACCATACTTTCTCAAAGACAAAAGACATGACATTGATATATGGACCCTATCTTTAAAGATATTTAAAGACAAAGAAAAGATCTAAATAATTTTACGCAACACTGATGAATAACTGTCAAACTAAAAGCAGTACATTCACATATCCACAGACCCCAAGTCTGACACTCAAGAAAGACATGTTGACAATCACAAATAGTAACACCATTTCAGAATCACAAACTAATTCTTTTAACAAGGAAATAAATTTACCAGAAGTTATATGTTCCTTCATTTGCATACCATTTTATCTCAATTTTGAATAATTTGTAGTACCACGGTTAAAAAACTGGACCCAGATCCACCAAAACCAGTTGGAGTGTTGGACCAGTAAAAAAGGGAACCCCTTTCACTTGTCCAGGTTAACCCTTAAAACCGTTTCCGCCAAAAACTGGTCAACTGGTAAAACAGCAGTGAACCCTACCAGTTTGCGCAGTATGCTTTTTCCTTTAAATTTTTTTTCCTCTCATTGAAACGATGTCGTTTTTCTCTTTTGACATCACTGAATATTATGCCCGTGTTTCATTTTATTCTATTCTTTTGTAATAGAAGATCTTATTATAATTGACTATTATCATGTATAATTGTGAATTTTTTTATGTATAAAAGTTATTTAATGATGTTTCAAATATATTAATATATATTATTTGATTAATTTCATCTTAGATTACTTATTTGTTTTATATTAGCATATACTATGCATGGTGAATTTATGTTATTGTCACACTAGGGTAAGACTCTATATGCTTATACCAATGAATAATTTCTTATAAATTGTCATTTTCATTGATCCAACTGTTGAATGATGAGACACTATCCTAATATGTTGATTATTCATGCCAATTTTTTTTTAAAAAATTGAATAATACTAAGTGTAAAACCCTATAGTTGAAATATTTATATTTTGAGAATCATATGCATCAATTTCATAAAATACCAAGGGAATACAGACTACTTTTTAAAATTTGCGAAGTGTTTTATAAGCGTTATCTACATAATGTGAGCTTACAGAGTTATAGTGTAAACCTAGTACCCTACTTTAAGTTTAAACCTAAGTTTCTTTATTTTTTATGGCCAAGTTTACACCTAATTTGATTTATATTTACATTAACAACCTAGAAAAGACACATGAAGAACCTACCAATTGTCTGTCATTGACTGAAGAGATATTGTTACTTGGAGTGGTAACAAGGGCAAGCTCCCACCCTGCTGGATCAAAATCTTTCGCTAGTGCAGAACTTGAGTCAAAAGTTAATGCTGTCCCTATATGCACAAATAACAGTTATCCCCTAGGTGAGCAAACAATCCACCAGACTGCATAGCAGAATTTTCTGACAACCCAAAAACCAATAAAATTTACCAGTTTCAGTGGGAATTATGGCTAGGGCTAGAGCATTTCTTTCCTCTATTGATGAAGCATCAGGTGTAGCGTCATTCAAACCCTGCAAACAGGACGGGAATGAGACAAATTCTAGAAAGTCATAACCTGAGACAACCAAACTCTGGACAAAAATCTTACCAGTAAGTCTCCAGTTTCGAAATATTTTTGAGGTGGAGGAGATACAGCAGGCTCGGAAGTGGAGACAACAACATTATCAACAGGCATTGGTGACTCCTCTTCTTCAACAGGTAATTCAGTGTCTTCTACTGCTGGAGCTTCTTCTGGTCTGTATGTCAACTGAAGCTGTTGATAAAGAACAAGACATTATTAGTACTGAACAAATAAAAAAAAAAGAAATTAGTTAAGAAATTAAGATCTAAAAGCAATATTTCCAGGAAAAATATACATTGATGTCTAGACAAAAAATGCAAACTAAAGAATATATATATATATATATATATATATATATATATATATATATAGATATATATATATATATATATATATATATATATATATATATATATATCTATATATATATATATATATATATATATATAAATGAGTAGGTGGTACTACTAATAGTTCAAGAACAAAGGGACTATGAGAATTACACTCTCCATAAACATAATAAATGATGTACTAACCAATGGCTCACTTGGACCTGGAACCACACGCGGTGCCTCCCTTATGTACTCTTCCATGGTTGTAAGAAAAGATTGTGGATGCTGGAAAGGTCAACAATGCAAACAAATTAAGGTTGAACAGAGAGATTTGTTAAACCAAAGCACAAAGCCACTGCAAACACAAGGAAATACCTCTCTTAAGACAGGAAACTGAAAATTTCTAGCAAGTTCCAATACTTTGCAGATTTCATAGAAATCAGAGAGATTTGATGCCTGCAACAACTTAGGGTTTTCAACATAATGATTTTGAAAGTAAACTGCAAAAAGCTTGCAGTCTACTGGACAAAACACAGTTTATAAAATATTTTATAGAAAATGAATAAAAATTATCACCTGCTGATCAGCACGTTTATAGACATCAAGGGCTTTAACAGCTTCATGTCTAGGCATCTCAAAAAACTACAATGAAATCAAAAGATTATTACATTCCTATATAATGAAGAATGTTTTTTTAAAACTTAATACTCATCGCATGAATATGCCAGATTACCTTATCAACAAGATTGATAATTCCATCATTAATAGCGCAATAAATCTTAAAGCTCTCTTTCAGTACCTGTACAAGAACCAGATCAACACCAGAAACTAGCAATGTAAATGCTATCAAACAAATTAAAGAATTATACACCACCAATAACAACTACAAATGTCATGGAAAGCAAAAACGTTTATGGCACCTGATAGAGACTCTTAAACCAGAATCCTCAATTTACTCACAAACAGGATATTCAAACGCAGTGTAACAGGATTTTATGAAATTCAAACAAGAGAATAAAACTATTCAGCAAGAAACATAAACACTACAAGAAAAGCACAGAATGGCGACGGGTGTTTAACGACGGTCATAAAAAACCATCTCTAAAGCCAAGTTTAACGACGGTTTATTAACCGTCGTTAAAGTTCCACACCTAACGACGGTTTTCCAAAAAACCGTCGTGAAATACGGACGGTTAAGATCCAACCGTGGTCATCTGCGTCGGAGGGAAATATTTGACGGACATTACGACGGTTTTAATAAAACCGTCGTAAACTTACAACGGTTATACATAAAACCATCGTTATTTCACGACGGTTCTCGAAAAAACCGTCGTTATTTAATGACGGTTTAGTTAAAACCGTCGTGAAGTTGTAACGTTCGGAATTCGGACCGTTACTCGATGTTCGTGTAGTTTAACGACGGTTTTAGGACAAACCGTCGTTAAATTTACACGTTACGATGGTTCCTTTTAGAAACCGTCGCTAAACCCATTTAGCGACGGTTTTTTGTTGGTTTAACGACGGTTAATAACCGTCGTTAAACCGTGCGTTCGTCTATAAATTGAAAGGTCTTCTTTATTTTTCTTACAACAGTTTCTTGATAGATTATTTTTACATAATACACTCTCTGAAGTTATTTCTTGTGTTTTTCAAGGTTCTGTACTGTGGTGTTCTCTGCGACTTGTTTTATTTATTTTCAAAGTATGTCATTTAATTTTTTAATTGTATTTGATTTTTTTTTCATATTGTTTGTTCAAAATATTTTCTTATATTATTTTTTATTTTATTTTGTGAAGATATTGTGACGTTGGGACGACACTTTAATTTTGATTTTTGTGCGTTATTTATTTGGAATCATTTTAAAGGTATGTAATTTAATTAATTAGATTTTGAATGAATTTATTTCAAATTATTATACGTTAGATTGAGATAATATTAGATATTTTATTTACTTACTACTTTTATTATAAATATATTTGTCATTGTGATGTACATTATTGTATGAATCAATTTTAAAATTTGTGTTCTTTTTGTGATATTTATGATGTTTAATATTATAATATATAGTCTGTTCGTTGAAAACATGTAAGGAAAAATACATTTATATAATAACATAAATTTAGTAGATGAATTGAAATGTGTAATTGATAAGATAAAATAATAAATTTTAATAAATAAATAGAGTAAGTATTGAAAATAATTTTTTAAAAATTGTGACACTAATTTATAAATATACGTATATTTTAATAAAAATTTAAGTAATATATATAATATTATTAATTTAGTATAAAATGATAGTGAATTTTGTTTTAAATACAAGTTATTTACTGTTTTTCAAATATTATTAAAATTAATGTAAATAAATTGAAAGTAGTTATTATATTGATAAACGTATTTAAATAATATACATCAATTAATAATAGTCAAATTATATTACAGTTGTTAATAAAATAGTAAAATATTTATTCAAGTGATGAGAAAAAATAATAAATAGACAAAATTAGTATTAGGAATTAGTTTTAAAAAAATAAAACTCATTTAAAAATACACATAATTTTTAAAATATGGAAACAAATTTACAATAACATAATTTTAATATGTATGCTAGTAGTGTAATAATTTTTAATGAATTAATAATAACATAAATTGAAAGTAGTTATTATATTGATAAACGTATTTAAATAATATACATAAATTAATAATAGTCAAATTATATTACAGTTGTTACTAAAATATTAAAATATTTATTCAGGTGATGACATAAAATAATAAATGTTAATAAATGGACAAAATTAGTATTAGGAATTAGTTTTAAAAAAATAAAACTCATTTAAAAAAACACATAATTTTTAAAAAATGGGAACACATTTATAATAACATAATTTTAATATGTATGCTAGTAGTGTAATAATTTTTAATGCACTTTGTTGTTATACTAGATTCTCTAGTCACTACTAGAAAAATGAAATTTAGAGACGGAAATTAGAGTCTCTAACAGAGACGGAAATAGAGACGGATTTGAGAAGTTAGAGACGGATGGAAACGTTTGCAATTTAGAGACGGAATTTAGAGACGGAAATATTCCGTCTCTAAAATTCCGTCTCTAATTCCGTCTCTAAACTAGTTTAGAGACGGAATTAGAGACGGAAAATATTCCGTCTCTGTTTTAGAGACGGAATATTCCGTCTCTAACTCTAGAGAGGAACAGAGACGGAATATTCCGTCTCTAATTCCGTCTCTAAATAGCTGAGAGACGAAATTAGAGACGGAAAATATTCCGTCTCTGTTTTAGAGACGGAATATTCCGTCTCTAACTCTAGAGAGGGACAGAGACGGAATATTCCGTCTCTAATTCCGTCTCTAATATATTTGTGTATATAAATTTTTTATCTCTTATTTTATATCAAATTTTCGAAATAATATTTAAATTATTAGTAAAATTAGTTAGAATTCAGATAATTTATTAAAAAATTTAAGTTTCGTTTAATTTGTAGAAATAAGTTGATGGAATAGAAATTAAGATTCTCTTACATTAATTTATTGTGTTTGTTTGATATAGTTGACTATTATTTTTATTCTCACGATATATAAATTCTTTTTTTTATAAAAAATATTTTATCTTAAAAAACTTATAAAAAAAGAACAAGTAAAATAAAATAAAAAAAGAGGTTAAAATATATAAATGATGAATAGATATATTTTATTAATATATTTTATTTTACAAATTTTTCATATTTACTTTCATTTTACATTTTTCAGAATTGATAAGTAGATATATTTTATTAATATTATGAGAAATGATTTAATAATTTTGAAAAGAAATAAACATTAATGAAGAATAAAGACATGTCTTCCTAATAAATATATGTACGCTTAATTTTGAATATAATGTAATTTTGATTACAATGATTTTGAATATTACAGATATATAGATATACGAACAAACTATATACTACATAATGATTTTTACAAATTAAGCGAAATATAAAACTTTCTCTAACGATGATTATATATATATATATATATATATATATATATATATATATATATATATATATATATATATATAATAATCGTTTTGAGAGAAATTTAAGTTTTGCTTAATTTGTAAAAATAAGTTGATGTAATGAAAATCAATATTCCCTTACATTAATTTATTGTGTTTGGTTGATATAATTGACTATAATTTTTATTCCCACGATATACAGATTCTTTTGTATATAGGAGATGATTTTATCTTGAAAAATTTATAGAAAAGAAAAAAGTGAAATAAAATAAATAAAAAAGTTAAAAGAGATAAATGATGAGTAGATATATTTTATTGTAGGAATTTTTCATAATTACTTTCATTTAACAGTTTTTAGAATTGATGAATAGATATATTTTATTAATAGTATGAAAAATAATTTAATAATTTCAAAAAAAAATAAGCATTTATGAAAAATAAAGACATGTCTTCCCAATAAATATATGTACGCTTAATTTTGGATATAATATAATTTTGATCAATAATTTCAAAATTATATATATATATATATATATATACATATATATATATATATATATACATATATATATATATATATATATATATATACATATATATATATATATATATATATACATATATATATATATACATATATATATATATACATATACATCTATATATATATATATAGATGTATATGTATATATATATATATGTATATATATATATATGTATATATATATATATATATATATATGTATATATATATATATATATATATATATATATTTGTTTGTGTGTGTGTATAGGTGTTTATTATTCGAAAATAAAAAATATGAGGTTAAGAGAGGTTTTCTATGAAATATAAGTGTATTTTAAATAATATTTTTTTTATATTTTATGTCATAGATTACTATTAAGAAATTACAGAAATATTATTTTATCTGTAATTACCATAGGAGAAGGAATTTTTATCCAAAAAAAAAACTTACGCCAAAATTTCTTTTAGTATTATTTTTAAATAGAAAATAAATAAAAAAGTATATACATAGATATGTGTGTGTGTGTATATATATATATATATATATATATATAGACACATAAATATATATGTATATATATACAAAATAAGTAAAAGTCAAAATAAATAAGTAAAAATACTTCGAGTTACAGCCAAAAAAATGTGTTTTGGATCAATACCCTTATTCTTGTGAAGAACTCAATATGTGAACAAAAAAAAAAGATCTTCAACTATATTTATCAAATAGTATATATATATACATATATATATATATATACATATATATATATATATATATATATATATATATACATATATATATATACATATATATATATATATATATATATATATACATATATATATATATATATATATATATATATATATATATATGTATATATATATATGTACATATACATGTGTATGTATATGTACATATATATATATACATATATATATATATATGTATATATATATATATATATGTACATATACATACACATGTATATGTATATACATATACATATGTATACATACATATACATACATATGTATGTATATATATATATATGTGTGTGTGTGTGGATACATATATATGTGTATATATATATATATATATATATATATATATATATATATATATATATATATATATATATATATATATGTAGTTGTAATGTATTTATAAATTTTAATATTTTGAAAAAATTTATTAAAAAATTTTATTGTCTTTAAAAATTAAATTGAAAATAAAGTTAAAAAATATAAAAATTTGTTAAAAATCTTAAATTTTCTTTTAAATATTTTAATAATTATATTTATAAATCTTTAAAATATTTAGTTGATAAAATTAAATTTTAAAAATTTATAAAAAATAAAAGTCAAAATAAGTAAGTAAAAATGCTTCGAGTTACAGCTGAAAAGCTGTGTTTTGGATCAACGCCCGTATTTTTGTGAAGAACTCAATATGTGAACAAACAAAAAAGATCTTCAACTATATGTATTAAATAGTATATATGTATATGTAAATGTATCATATATATATATATATATATATATATATATATATATATATATATATATATATATATATATATATATATATATATATATATATATATAAAATGGGCCAGTCCAGGCCCACTTCAAGCTAGTCCAGGCCAACGTCAGGCCTGGACTGCAAATAGGGTCCAGCCCCTTCAAAAATATCCAAACCCTTTCCCATTCACACGTGAACTCCCTTTTGTGCCCAGCGTGAATCTGCCCGCGAGAACACTCTAACTTCTCTGCCAGCGTCTTCTTCGTGCCCTAGCCATCATCTCTTCCGTGCCCTAGCCATCATCTCTTCCTAGTCTTCCCCCTGGTTGCGAAAATCTAGCCTTCGGTGACCTCTTCCTGCGAGACTTGGCTGCTTCCTGAGCCGCGAGACTTGGGCTCTGCACTCTCAGATTTTTCCTCCTCTGCACTCAGAAGTCAGGCTCCATCTTGCCATCGTCTGCCTACTAGGTGAGTTTTCGGTGTCTTCTACTCTTCCGCAATCTTTGATTTCTTCTCCTTCCTTTGTTGATTTCTGCTGATTTGGATTTTGCTGATATTCACAATGGGCTTCACGATTTAGGGGTTACCGTAGGCTTGGATTTTATTGAGGTTATAGATTTTAGTTTTGGTAAAAAAATTTCTCACGATGGCTTGTTGGGTAAATAATTATTCCTTTGTTTGCACTTGGACCAATCTGGATGTTTTTTATTTTCTATTTTGGTTTCCATTCCTCGTATATGTCTGGTTCCCTTATCATTTTGTATGCCTATGATGTAGTTTGGTCCTGCTTGTAAAAATGCTTCGGGTTTGTTCATTGGGTTGTGATTGGGTTATGACAAGCAAGAATGACTAGTGGAGTAAGACTGGAAGTGATCACACTGGTGGGGATGGTGGTGGTGGTTGGGCTGCGGACTGGAAGTCCTTTAGTACTATCATACCACACACTGATGCAATGATTTGCCAACTAGGTTACTTCATTTTCTGCATATATTACACATTCCCTGTGTATAGTAGGTACTACAAGGGAATCATAGCTTCCGCCGTTTTAATCTTCACAGTAAAAACCACATAACATGGTTTATTTTGGGCTGTATGCATTGCGTAGATAGGCAAAATTCATAATCAACAGTATAGTGTGGCAATCTATTCATTCTAATATCATGGAAACCATGTATTCTTTCTCAGAAACATGTGAGGCAACTGTAATGTTGTAAAAGGCTTCAAAGCTTAATTGCTTTGCTCCGGCTGGACAGAAAAAATTATATCACTCTATTTGAGATAAATAAATAAATACAGATATTTAATTTCTGATTGCTTGTCTAGTTTTCCATTTTTTAACATAATTTCTACAGCAAGTCCTTACTTATCATGTGACATTGTGATTCTTTGTCAATCATTATTATTTTTTCATTCTACATGACTGATTGTTATTCAGTTCATATTTTCTCCTTGTGCCTTGTTGCCATCTAAACAGGCAGGTCAATTACAGGATATGAAAAATATGAATTGATACATATCAAGATATGAATTGACATGAATTGAGCTAAAACTAAATATTAAACAAAGAGACACAGAACAAGCTAGAATGCTCTGCTTTTTGGTCATCACATAAACTTTAATGCTCTAAGTTTTCCTTGATTTACTGTAATATTGCCATTAGCTGTCCATTACTGGAATTTTGTTATTCAAGAAAAGTGAGATGATAAAATTCAATTGAAAATATATAGTTTAAAGAAGAATAGAATGTACATGAATGAAAAAATATATTATAAATGTGAGGTAAGTCCCTCCATTTTCATTTCAGTATATCAATTTTGGTCATTCGATCTTTTACTCTGTTTTCAAATTTCTTTGGGCCCTTCAAGCTCCACAATAAGTTTTGTGGACTTGAACTTTGCAGAATTGTTTGCTAGTGGATAAGGATATTAGGAGTTTAGGGGAAATGTCCCTATATCTATATATGGGTGTCTCTGTCCATCCTTTTTGTGGTCCATATGGTCTAGATTTTGAATTAAAGTTATAAGTATCTAAACCACCACAACATATTTTCAGGTTCAGCAAAAAGAGAAGAGAGCGAGAAAGGAGAGTCACTGACAATCAATGGGTATGTACTACTTGCCCTGTAATATCCTTTTATGAATTGAATGAGGCTAAAAAATCTTTTATTTGACAATCATGATGATTTTTTGTATTGTGTTTTCTTTTCCTGCTCTTGTTCCTGCATTGTATGAAATAAGTTGATGAAGTGTGATTGCTTCTTAACTATCTAGAGCAAATGGAAAATCAATAAAGAATGTGGGAAAAGGATGCTCTCATTTTTTTAAAAGTACATTTTGTCCAGGCTAGTTTGTATGTCATTCATAAAATTAATAATTTTTTTACATAATGTTAATATGGACGAAAGGAAGTAAGATGAGAGGAGGAATGGACCAGTATAAGGTAAATGGTCTGTTTTGAAGTTGACATTGGCTGGTAGTTGTATGAATAATATTTAAACTCTTGATCGTGAAAATTTACAAAGATAAGTGCTTTACAAATAATCATTAAACCCTACATTTGAGGTTTTAATGCACACAGCATCCCTCCCTAAACAACACCACAGCCTTAAACTCTTGCCTAGAAACAGAACACTTAAAACTAGTGCATAACAAGTTTCCCTATGAAAATCAAGTGACAAATGCTATTCACACCTAGGAAATGGCATAACTACTTCTTTATTTTCTTTTTAAACGCATAAAAGTAGTTATGCCATAGCCTTGGTGTGAAATGTGAATGGCATTTTGACCCTTGAAATGTGAGTATCGCAGGGTAACTATTCTCTTTTCCTATATAAACTCAATTGCTCTTTCTCTTCTTTTATCGTAGTCCTTTCCCAATGTTTAATTATCTCAAGGATATTTTATCCATGGAGAGATTAAGTACTAACGGGTTAAAAGATCATGGACAACGCCACACTTCTTGTTCCAAATATTTGGACTCCATTTACATTGGATTGGTTGTCCTGTGAGGGTTTTGGTCACCCATCTCAATAGATTCCTCATGGGTTGTGGAATTCTTTGAAGCTCCTTCATTGCCACAGTACTGGGGCAATGCAGTTAATATTGTATGTCATATAGCGTGGCAATAAAGGAGCTTTGAACAATCACACCATCGATGAGGAATCTCTTGAGATGGGTGCTTCAAAACCTTCACAAGAGAAGCAATTCAATGCAAAGGGAGCTTAAGAAGATCACGCCTATGGATGAGGAATCTATGGAGATGGCTGCCACAAAGCCAAGAGTCCTAATGAAGGTCATGGGAGAAAATAAGAGCAATGTCCATGATCTTTGAACCTGTAGGTACCTAATCTCCAATGCTCAATGGATAAAATATCTTTGATATAGGAGAAGCTTTAAACACAGCATGAATTTTTTTATCATCAAGAATCAAGATGTTTCTGATCTTTAAATTTGATTTGTAGATTACTAGACTATATGTGGGCAGTGTAATATGATTTTTCATTATAGATTCAATCTTCTGGATAATACATAACAAGAAGAACTTTGGACCGCCTTGAAAATCAATTTATGATAAAATGAGAATGCAGGAACTTCAAAGTACTGTTTAGTGTTGAATTCATAACAAATATATAGAGCTCTGTATTATTTCAATTTGGTCATTGGATCCGATGATTACAAACTGTTTCACTGTTAAAGAGAAAATAAGTGAAATGAGCCACTTCATGGATCCCCAGGAACAGTTCTTGTGTTCACCATCATTTTTATAATTTTTTCCATTTGTTGTGAGTTTATTTGATGTCTCTTTTTCCCCTTTTTGATTTTTGTGCAAGACTAGGGTACCCTTTTCAATTCATCTAGCAATCTCAGGAGGTTTTAAGCTATTTTATTCAAGTGTTAGTCTATGTTTTTTTATATTTATAACCAATTAATTTGATCAAATAAGTTTTGGCAATGCTTAGAAAGAAATGTAATGTAATGTGGCACTTTTATTATTATGTCTCACTTTCAGTTCTGTTTATTGATTGTACATCATAATTCATAAGTAAATTAACAAAGCGTAATTAATTCTAATGGTTTGCATGGATACTCAATTCAATGCTGGAAGCTGGAATTTTTGCATTGAAAATGATTTAGTGTATGTTGATACCTATTCAAAATGAATTTTAATGTATGTTGCTTTAGCCATTGCATATGTAATTTTTTTTTCATGACATCATTGTCTTTTGTTTTGTTATTGCAGAGAAAAATAAATAAATTTCTTGAGTACAAGAAGGCTGGAAAAAGTTTCATTGCAGAAGTTCGCAGTAGGAAGGACTATCGGAACCCTGACTTTTTGCTGCATGCAGTGAGGTATCAGGATATTGACCAAATAGGGTCCTGTTTCAGTAAAGATGTATTTGACCCTCATGGGTATGATCCAAGCGACTAGTATGATGAAATAGGTCCTTAACTATTTCTTCTCCGCATCTATTTTGTTGTGGTTCTCTATGTTTGTGTTTTTTGCTCGTATTTTAACTAATTTTGTCAACTATACATACTTTTGTTGAACGGAATTACAGCAAAGAATATAAAATAATTTGTTAGTAATTATATGGCCAAGGAATATCTTATTACTTGTATTCATAATAGGTACCTACCTTGATAAAGAACTAAACCAAAGGAAGGAATAATTTCTTTGTATTATATGGTTTTGGTAGCAGCAGAGATCTTCAGTTTTCAAAATTTATTTAAGGAGTCTTCATTTTCTTCTCTTCCTCACTCACTTTATGGCATCAGCTCTTGTATTGTGGCAATCATTGTCTTCTTGGTTTCCTTGAATTTGTTGAAGCACTTCTTGTGGAATTGCTTAATTGCTTGCAATATTCACCATTAATATTGTTCTGATATATATTTAGGCACAGAAGTTTTTGTTGCCCTTTGGATTGAGGAATCATCACAGTTCTTTGTTGTGAAAGACTGTTCCTCAACTGTGCTTGAGTACTACACTTGATCTAAGGTAAATAATATAATGCATTAATGCAAATTTGTTGTTTTTTGTTTATTTAGATCCAGATTTTGATAAACTATATATATATTAAAGGTTTGCGTTTGAGTGCTACTATAAGATAAATAATGCACTAATACAATTTTTTTGTTTTATTTTTTATTTAGATCTTGGTTTTGTTAAGCATTTGTGAAAAAGGAAATTAGGAAATTTATATTAAATATGTCTCTTAAGATACATTAAATCGATCCCCACTATATCCACTATTGATGCTTTTTTATACTTTGATGAAGAACTCAGCAATTGCAAGAATCTGTAACTTTGATACTTTTCTCCTTTTTTTCTCAATGTTTCTTCCTTTCTCAGATACTTCCTCTGGTCCTGTCCTTCACCAACAAAGTATTAAGAGGATACTATATATTAGTGGCTTTACATATACTAACATGCATGCCAATTTATTTTTATATTTATGAAAAAAATTATAAAACAAGTAAATGAAAATTTTGGATATATAAGTAACTAGCCATTGAGACATTCATTTTCTAGAGCTCAAAAGTACCCATTATCTTTTAAACACCCATAACAAAAAATACCAGAAAGTTTCAAAGTCATATATATAAGTATAGACAATACATACAAATACCTGTTGCCATATATTTTGCTTTAATTAATGTTTTAATTTGAATGGAAGGTCTTACTTCCAATTGACTAGTGGGATCTTTATTGTGTGAACTCTTTTTATATCTCACTAATTAATCATATTTGCTTCCTTTATTCTTTGTCTTTAATTTAGTTGCATATTCCTTGAGGTAAATACTCGCAATGCAAATTAGTTCTTGAATTTAAACTTAAAGTTGTTCTTAACATTGGAGCAAAGCCTCTTTGACCATGGGGTAAGAAATTCAATCCTGATTGCTCTTATTTTTTATAATTCAATGAAATTTCTCACAAAGTAAGTAAACCTAAAAGACTATCGTATTAAGAGTGTTTTAAAAATTATAATAAAAACATTTATGGACCTTCCCTTAACAATTCAAGCACTTGAGTTGAAATGGTCTTTTAACAATCAACACACATATAGCTAGGTGTGGACGATGCAGTATGCATAAGTGTAGGTTGAAGACCATAGGACAAAGAAAAGAGCATTTAGCTTACATCAGTTGGTTGAAGCCTTCTCATTTTTCATGATCATATGGAACATTTTAGTCTGGTCTTCCTCAATCATCTCCCCAAGTATATCAGCCTTTTCTTTTGAATATTCTGCACTGCACTGCTTTTCCTCTTGCTGCCACCCCAAGTATTGCATCTGCTGATATGAACAAAGTTATCAAATATTTACTGATACAACAAACAAAATATTTAAGTAGGAGATCATAGTTAGCATCACTAACTAAATTTATTGATGGCTTTGTGTACCCCCAGAGTTAATAAACCACACACAGTTCTTTTAGGTTCACACTTTTCTTTGTTCTATTTTAGAATAGATTTTTCATATCTTCCTTTGCCTGATAATGAATGCATGTAGCAAAAATTGTAAAAATGCATATTATCTCCATCTACACAAACACATGCACAGATTCTGCCCCACCCTTTCTACTTGAGCAATTATGATGAGCATTCCATGCATTATGGTAAAAGAAATCTAAAGTTTAGGAACTCAAAGCAGCAGAACATTTTAATGATTTGGGAGATTCTTTTGAAAGTTGATTTCTATTCACATTATGCCTTTGATGTTGGTATTAGTTCAATATGTTATTATAATTTGTGCTATATTGAATTAAGATGTTTCTGTATGCCTAAAAATAGGATGGAAGTTCCTGAACATCGTAAGTGGATGGATAATAGGGTGGGTCCTGATAAGAGATCAGTTACAGATGAGTTTATGGCAGGAGTTATTGAGTTTATAGAGTTTGCTTGTAGTCAAGATCATTTTAAAAGTGTAGGAAAGTTGAGGTGTCCTTGTAAAAAATGCAAGTGTCAAAAGTATTGTTCAGTTGATGAAGTGAAAACCCATCTTTGTATGAAGGGATTTATGAGTAATTATTATTATTGGACCAACCATGATGAACCAAGACCTCTCTTTCCACCAGTGGTTTCAAGAAACTCATATTATGGAAGTAGTGACTTTCAGGCATGCTTTAATGATCAGGAACAGATGGTAATGGATGCTGCTGGACCATCTATTGGTAATTATATAGAGCAACAAGGTTTTGCTCATTGCGAACAGAGGGATGAAGAACCTAACCCGGAAGCCAAAAATTTTTTTAATATGTTAGAAGCTGCGCATGCTCCTTTATATGACGGTTGTCAAAATTATTCTGAATTGTCAGCTGCAGTGGAAGCTTTGGGTATCAAGTCGGACTTCAATATTTCTGAGAATTGTTTCAATCGGTGGGTACAATTTATGGGAAATGCATTGCCAAATGAAAATCGTATGCCTAAAAACCTCTACCGTGCAAAGAAATCAGTGGAGCAATTAGGATTGGGTTGTATAAAAATTCACTGTTGTCGAAACGGATGCATGATTTATTATAGTCCTCTTGATTTGGAGCTTCGTGATTGTAAATTTTGTGGTGAAGAGCGTTACAAAAGAGTCATCAAAAATGGTAAAGTAAGAGAGCTTCCAGTGAAAAAAATGTGGTATTTTCCACTTATTCCAAGGCTGCAAAGACTTTATTCGTCAATGCAAACTGCAAGTCAAATGAGATGGCATCGGGAAACTGTGAGGGCAACAGGCTCTTTGTCTCATCCATCTGATGGCGAAGCCTGGAAAAAATTCGATGAAAAATATCCTGAATTTGCAGTGGACCCTCGAAATGTGAGGTTAGGTTTGTGCGCTGATGGATTTACTCCATTTGATAAAACAGGTCGAACTTATTCATGTTGGCCAGTTATTGTTACCCCTTACAATCTTCCCCCTTGGATGTGTATGAGAAGAGAGTTCTTGTTCTTGACCATTATAATCCCTGGTCCTTCCAATCCAAAGAATAGAATTGATGTGTATTTGCAACCACTTATAGATGACCTCAAACTTTTATGGAATACTGGTGTCACGACTTATGATGTCTCACTAAAACAGAACTTCAACATGAAAGCTTGTTTATTGTGGACCATCAATGACTTTCCTGCATATGGGATGCTTTCAGGTTGGATGACAATGGGAAAACTTGCTTGTCCAATATGTATGGAGTGTTCAAAGGCATTTACCCTTCGACATAGTCGGAAGACGTCTTTCTTTGATTGTCATCGACAATTCTTGCCACTTGATCATAGTTACAGAAGGAATAAGAATGCTTTTCGGAAGAGACATACTGAAACATCTTTACCTCCGCCTCGATTAACAGGTGAAGAAGTGTTGGAAAGGGTTAGACATATGCCTAGCATAACTAAAGAGACATATGATAACATCCCAGGGTATGGAGTTATTCACAACTGGACGAAGCAATCTATATTTTGGGAGTTACCGTATTAGAAAACAAATCTTCTTCCACACAATCTAGATGTTATGCATATTGAGAGAAATGTCTTCTTGAATATTTTATACACAGTGATGGACACTAAAGGTAAGACAAAAGACAATTTTAATGCAAGGCTCGACTTGGCGGAAATTTGTAGACGGAATGAATTAGAGCTGCAGGATGGAAGAGATGGCAAGCTAATTAAACCCAAAGCAAAATACACATTAACTAAGCAACAAAGATTAGCTGTGTGTGAATGGGTCAAAAAATTGAAACTGCCAGACAGATATGCCTCTACATTATCAAGGTGTGTTGACATGAGAGAAGCAAAGTTGTTTGGCCTAAAAAGTCATGATTGTCATGTGTTTATGCAACGCTTGCTCCCAATTGCATTCAAAGTATTGCCAAAGCCTATTTGGAACGCACTCACAGAATTTAGTCAGTTCTTTCGAGAATTGACTTCCCCATTGTTGCGAGAGGATACTTTACTTGTGATGGAGCAAAACATTCCAGTCATTCTTTGTAAATTAGAACAAATTTTTCCTCCAAGTTTTTTTGACTCAATGGAACACCTTCCAATTCATTTGCCATACGAAGCAAGGGTTGGAGGTCCAGTACAATATCGATGGATGTATCCATTTGAAAGGTAGAGTTACGTCTCTTTTTTGTTTTTTTAAATTATGGAATCGTATTCGTAGTACTAAATGTATCAATTAACTGTATTAGGTTTATTCGCACACTAAAAGACAAGGTGAAGAACACAGCTGCAGTTGAAGGATCAATTTGTGAAGCTTATTTGGTAGAAGAGACCTCTACATTTGCATCCTACTATTATCCACCTGATGTTCCATGTAGAAGGACTCAAGTACCACGAAATGATGATGGAGGTCAAGGTTCTTCAAATAGGCCACCGCTTTCTATCTTTAATTATCCTGGCCGTCCAACCGGAAGATGCATATCCTTCATGTTAGAAGAAAAGGACTTGCAAATCGCACATTTATATGTTCTTCTAAATTGTCCTGAAGTGGAGCCATTTTTAACGTAAGTGTATAAAATGCTCATTTAAGTGTTACATATATATATATATATATCACTATAAATTGTTCTAACATGTTTTCTAAATGTAGCACATATACTAATATGTTACAAGATTGTGGGATGGGTGACTCGGAAGTGGACAGACAAATTTCCACAATGTTTCCTATTTGGTTTAAAGAATACGTATGTTGCACGAATTCTGCTTAATTTCTTATTTTCTAATATTTTGCTTCTTATGTGAGACTAACTTAAATATTTGATGACTAGGTGTTAAATAATAATGTTGAAGATGCCTTTCTAAAGAGTTTGGCATGGGGTCCTCAAAGAAAAGCCAACAAATGGCCATCATATTATGTAAATGGTTATAAATTTAATACAAAAGATCATGGCCAAGGTATGGGTACAACAAATTTTGGTGTATGTTGTCCAGGTGGTACGGATGAAACAATAGAAAATAATTATTATGGGGTTTTAACAGACATTATTGAAGTACACTATACAGGATGGCCTATAAAGGTGTTAGTTCTATTCAAATGTGCTTGGTTTGATCCCACCTTAAATCATGGAACAAAGGTAGATAACTATGGGATTGTTGAGGTTAGAACATCCAGGAGATATAAAAATTATGACCCTTTTATATTTGCACAACAAGCAATGCAAGTATATTATACACAATATCCTGAAGGGCAACGTGATTGGTTAGTAGTGATCAAAACTAAGGCACGAAACACAATACAAACTGCAATAGAAACTAAAATGTCTGAAAATGATGCTCCATACCAAGAAGAGTCATCAATGCAATCGCCTGTAATAGTTGCAAATGATAATCTCGAGCAGAGTCTTGTTGATATTGAAGGCCCTGTGGATGAAGTATATGGTTCTTCTTTGAACCTACATGAAGTAGATGTGGATGAAGAAGATACTGAGGAAGAAGGAGAATGGGAAGATGAAGAAGAAGAGGAAGAAGAAGAGGAAGAAGACGAGGAAGAGAATGATAATGATGATGTTTAGGTATTGTTAGGTTTCATTTTACTAAGTGTATTATGTAGATCATATATTATGTATTTTTGAAGTAGATTATAAATCTATGGTAGTATGGTTATGAGTTTCATTATCATTGTCTTTTGTAATTATTTTTATTTTTTATTATTGTCATTAAATTTTATTGAAATAGATGATTATGATTATCTTTTTGTCTATAGATGACAGGTAGAGGAAGGGGTAGAGGTAGAGGCCGAGGACGGGTTATCTCTCAGCCATATACACAGCCAGACACATCACCTGTTGCTGACATAGCTCACCTTGACCAGATCCACACTGGACATACACCTACTTTATCTCCCTTTTCCCAGACTTGTCATACTTCTACTCCATCTTCCCATTCACAAGCATCTCATTCTAGTGCCTCATCTCCTCATCTTTCTAGTACAGTTGCCCCTACTCTACCTACACATACTATATGTGTCCCATCTCCTAATCAATCCACATGTCCAAATGTTGAGCCAGTTCCTTTCACACACACTATTCAGTGGGGAACAAGGGAAATAGATGGTCGAATTTGGATTAGATCTGCACCCGGGAACACGTAAGTAATATGTGTGTGTGTGTGTGTGTGTTTTTTTTTGTCAGTATATTTATTTAAATTGATATCTATACTTTCAGGTTTTATCCTGACATCTTGACAAGAGGTGTCATCACAACAATTTTCAAGAAAAAATTTGAAGGTGCTTGGTCTAGTTGGGGAAAAGTTGATAAAAATACCATTCAAATGTGGTTCGAGGAGTTCAAGGTAATATGTAACATTTCGTATCATATTTATTGATATCTTTTTTTAAAATGTGTGAATGTTATGTTAATTTGTTTACTTTCTTTGTTTAGGCAAATTTTAAATGGTTGGACAATGATGAGCACAATATTAAAAGGGCATTTGACAGCAGGGGATCAATAGCCTTGAAAAATGCATTGTTTAAGGTGCGTAACGGTGAGGACAAAGGTGCTTGGATTCCAGCAGAGAAGCTACAACAATTAAGGGCTGAATGGGATAGTGAAGACTGGCAAGGTAAAGCCAGAAAAAATAAACAAAATAGACTCTCTAAAGAAGGACTTAATGTACATAGTGGAGGGTCTATATCTGCACGAGAGCATGCCAAACGAATGGTGAATACTTTCTCTAAAAAATATAGTGATTTAAGTTCTTACTTTAATATTATTTAAATTTTTATTATTTTAGAAGGTGCAATTGAATAAAGAACCGACATGTTTTGAGTTGTATGAGCGCCTTCACCGGCCCAAAGGAAAGCCATCACAGTGGTTCAACGACCAGCAAGGAAGAATTGCTGTATGTAGTCACTAACTACTATTTTATTTTCATTTCTTTACAAATATTTATTTTGTTTTATCATTTTAATTTTTCAGGAAATGTATCGAACAAAAATAGCTGAGAGACAGTCCACATCTCAGGGAGATGAGGGTTCTAGCCAACACTCCACTCAACATTCAGACAATGTTGTTTATTTGGATGTGGTTGGCGGCATGAACAATAAAGGACGGATATATGGACTGGGATCTCAAGCACATACTGTATTGGCAGCAACTTCTTCTTCTAAGTCTTTTGCTTCTGATGAAGTCTCAGCAAGTTCCTCTTCTGTTGTGAATGCAAAAATTGAGGCTTTATCTGCACGGCTCAAACAGAGTGAAGATGAAAATTTTATGTTAAAGCAAAAGGTTGAAGAATGGGATCGGATGTTTCGGCGCCTCATGATAAATGGTAGTATAAGAATGCCCTCCTCGTCTCCACCTAGAGAAGAAGAGAATAATAACAATGACCAAAATAGTAATGCTGCTGATGGATCATGATAATTTGTGTTATTTATGACTCAGTGTTATGTATGTTTGATTGGTGATATTGTCATGTAATCTGATGGGATTATTAAAATTGTTGTTGATATGTTTATGGATGATAAGGTTTGACATTATGTAAAATGTATGTTGATATTTCTGCTTGAAATGGTTGGTTTTTGGCTGTTGTATTGGTTGATAGGTTTCAAATTTTTAAGAATTTTTTTTTTATTATCCTGATATTAGAGACGGATTTAGAGACGGAATATTCCGTCTCTAAAATGTCAAACGAATCTGGATATAGAGACGGAAAATTCCGTCTCTGAGTTAGAGACGGAATATTCCGTCTCTACCTTCAGAGACGGAATTTTCCGTCTCTGAGTTAGAGACGGAATATTCCGTCTCTACATTCAGAGACGGAATATTCCGTCTCTGAGGTTAGAGACGGAATATTCCGTCTCTAACTCAGAGACGGAATTAAAAAAAAAATAGAGACGGATATATAATTTTTAGAGACGGAAATATTCCGTCTCTAATTAGAGACGGAATATCAATTCCGTCTCTAAATGATAGCGACCCCTCTTTTAGAGACGGAATTTTTTCCGTCTCTGATTCCGTCTCTAACTGCATTAGAGACGGAATTTTTCCTATTTAGAGACGGAAAAATTCCGTCTCTAAATATGATTTTCCTAGTAGTGAGTAGTGCTTCATTAAATAGGAAATTGAAATTTCAATTCCTTATCTGAATTCGTTAAAAATTTTACTATGTAAATACATATTATTTTAATATGTATGCTAGTAGTGTAATAATTTTTAATGAATTAATAATAACATAAATTGAAAGTAGTTATTATATTGATAAACGTATTTAAATAATATACATAAATTAATAATTGTCAAATTTTATTACAGTTGTTAATAAAATATTAAAATATTTATTCAGGTGATGACATAAAATAATAAATGTTAATAAATAGACAAAATTAGTATTAGGAATTAGTTTTAAAAAAATAAAACTCATTTAAAAAACACATAATTTTTAAAAAATGGGAACACATTTATAATAACATAATTTTAATATGTATGCTAGTAATGTAATAATTTTTAATGCACTTTGTTGTTATACTAGATTCTCTAGTAGTGCTTCATTAAATAGGGAATTGAAATTTCAATTCCTTATCAGAATTCGTTAGAAATTTTACTATGTAAATACTATAATTGAAATCTTTGCGGCAGCTGTAAAATAATATTTTAATTTTTTGCTGCTAGTAGTTTTTTCTTTCCAAAAAATTTACATTCGTAAAAATTCGATCATGAAACTCATTATTTTAATTTATTACACTAGATTCTCTATTAAGGAACAAACAAGATCTTAAATGTAATTGAGTAGAATTATTCTTCAATATATGGCCCTTGTATGGGCTACTGATTTTTCTTTTTCAGATAGTGAATTGGAAATTTCAATTCCCTATAAAAGTTCGTTAGAAATTTTACCATGTAAATACTATAATTAAAATTGTAACGGCAGACGTAAAATCATAATTCAATTTTTTTCCTGCTAGTGGCTGTCTTTTCCAAAAAATTCAGATTCGTAGAGATTTAATCATGAAACTCATCCTTTTAATTAATGACAATAACGAAGATTTTTTATTTAGTGTTTCATTAAATGTCTATTATCATAAAATTTGTCAAAAATGTTTTACATGTAAAACATTTTACACCTCTTCAAAATGTATTGTGTTTTATGCACAATCATTTACAAATCCCTTCTCATGTAAAATAGTCATGTTTTCTTTTAGTTCAGATTAAGAGTTATTTAAGTTAATTGATATCTAAATTCATAAATATTTCAGAAATGGATAAATCTTGGATCAATAAACCTCGACATTCAATAGAGTACCTAAATGGTTTAGACGGATTTTTGGAATTCACAAATGCTAACTCTGGGGTCGAAGGTAGAATAATATGCCCATGCCCAAAGTGTAGATTCAAAAAATGGCAACTCATCGAGGTCGTGCGCCAACATTTGATTGTTAAACCATTTCCGAAGGGATACACTTTCTGGAGTTTGCACGGAGAAATGATTACAGAAGAACCTACTGTAGGACATGCTATAATGCCAATTGAGGTCTCAGAACCCATAGTTCGAGATGACCCTGTCCAGAATATAGTCCGTGATGCATTCGGGATTTACCCCGAAAATGAGAGCATGGCTTCTGTGGATATGCCAGTTCCGCAGTCAGCAGAAAGGATGGATGATAGTGTCAAAGATTTTTATGAGTTACTGAAAGATGGTGAACAACAGCTCTATGAAGGGTGTGAAAAGTATTCAAAACTGTCTTTCTTGGTGAAATTGTATCACATCAAGTGTTTGTGCGGCCTAAGCGACAAAGCAATGTCGATGGTACTTGAGTTGCTTGTCGATGTATTCCCAGATGCCAAGATTCCGCCTTCATTTTACGAGACTAAAAAAATCATTAATAAGTTGGGGTTGAACTACAAAAAAATTCACGCATGTCAGAATGATTGTATGTTATACTGGGGTGAGCATGAAAGTAGAGAAACTTGTTGTAAGTGCTCAGCACCAAGGTGGAAACCGAAACAAAAGGGGGAGAAGCGAAAAAAGGTTCCTAATAAAATTCTTAGATACTTTCCAGTTAAGCCAAGATTGCAGAGGTTGTTCATATCTTCTAAAACTGCTGAATTTATGAGATGGCATTCTGAAGCCAAAATTTCTGACGGCATCATGAGGCATCCAAAGGATTCTGAGGCATGGAAGAGATTTGATCTTCTGAATCCTCAATTTGCATCAGATCCGAGAAATGTTCGTTTGGGCCTTGCAACTGATGGCTTCAATCCATTTGGAAACCTATCTATAAGTTACAGTATATGGCCAGTTCTGCTGATTCCGTACAATCTTCCTCCTTGGATGTCTATGAAACAGAGTTCATTCATGTTGTCAATGATAATTCCAGGGAAAAAAGCACCGGGGAATGATATAGATGTGTTTTTACAGCCACTAATTGAAGAGCTGAAGGAGTTATGGGTTGAAGGTGTTAAGACGTACGATGCATTTGGCAAAGAAATATTCAATATGCATGCAGCTCTTTTGTGGACAATCAGTGATTTTCCTGGCCTTGGATGTTTATCAGGGTGGAATACTCATACTGGATTAGCCTGTCCGTACTGTAACTTTGACTCTACTCCAGTCCGTCTCTCTTACAGTCGGAAGTGGTGTTTTATGGGACATCGCTACTTCTTATCTCCGGGTCACAAATTCAGGCTGGCCCGCAATAGGTTTGACAGAAAAGAGGAAAGAAGAAACCCTCCTCCGCAACTGAGTGGTGTAGACATTTTTCGACAAGTCGATGATATTGAAGTTGTCTTTGGAAAAGATGTGGAAACTGATGTTGGGACTCAACAACGGCGTTCCCGAGGTCAGGGTTCGGTTGATGCTGGGACTCAACAACGGCGTTCCCGAGGTCAGGGTTCGGTTGATGCTGGAACTCAACAATGGCGTAAGAAAAGTATATTTTTCAAACTTCCGTATTGGACAAATAATATGTTGCGTCATAATCTTGACGTCATGCATATTGAGAAAAATGTCTGCGATAACATCATTTACACTTTACTTGATGATTTCGGCCGTTCAAAGGATCACGTAAACGCGCGGAAAGACTTAAAGGAGTTTGGTGTGAGGCCTGAGTTGTGGCCTGATGATGGCGGTAAATATCCACCTGCTTTGTTCACGTTGACAAATGCAGGCAAGGAAGTATTTCTAAAAACACTTAAGAATGTATCTGTGCCTGACGGTTATTGCAGTAATATCTTCAGATGTATTGATGTAAGACGGCGTAAGATCGGAGGACTAAAAAGTCACGACTGTCATATCCTTATGGAACAACTGTTACCATTAGCCATAAGAAAGACACTGCCGAAGCCGGTATCTGCAGTTCTGATCGAGTTTTGTTCATTCTTCCGGCAACTGTGCTCCAGATTTTTGAATGTTAATGAACTTGATCAACTTAAAAATCGAATCATTATGACGCTGTGCCATCTTGAAATGTTATTTTTGCCGTCTTTCTTTACAGTCATGGTGCACTTGACTGTACATTTGGTCATGGAAGCAAAGTTAGGAGGACCAGTCCAATATCGTTGGATGTATCCCGTCGAAAGGTAAAACATTAAAAACACATAATTCCAATTTCTTGCATTATTGTTAATCCAATTTTATTCATTTAATCTATGTTCTCTAGATACTTGGGTAAACTTAAATCTTTCGTGCGGAATAGAGCAAGGCCAGAAGGCTCAATAGCAGAGTCGTATATTGCAGGAGAAGTTTTGTTATTCTGTTCCAGATACATAGATGGTGTTGACACTGTCTTCAATCGTTCTCCTCGTGTGGATGATCGACCCGATGTTGGG
Source organism: Gleditsia sinensis (assembly GCA_037074535.1). Lineage (NCBI taxonomy): Eukaryota > Viridiplantae > Streptophyta > Magnoliopsida > Fabales > Fabaceae > Gleditsia > Gleditsia sinensis. The sequence goes on along the minus strand of CM073467.1, from coordinate 34,727,673 downwards.
ACGTCTGACAGGAGTTTGTTCCCACCAATAGGAAGACCAGTTGGTGGATTTGATTATTTCACCATTTCTCCCCGGGAAAAATTACAGGCTCATCGGCATGTCTTAACAAACTGCAAAGAAGTTGATTCTTACTTACAGTAAGTTAACTCACACTTAGCTACATGATTATACAATTTTCCTTCTTGTGTAGCATTAAGTGTTTAGACAATGTTTTCTCAACAGGGAATTTAGAGACTATGTACGGCATAGTTTAAGAAGTCGGACGCGATCATCTACCGAGATAGACAAAAAAGTCCACAGAGAATTTGTCTCTTAGTTTTCGCGTCGTGTAAGTATTTCAACATGGTCACATTTAATTCATATGTCAAATATGAGTACAACTCATCCTTTATTCGTTTTCCAGATCGCAAATGATGCCGATGGCTCGCAGTGTGCTGATTTAAAATATCTCGCACTTGGTCCACTAGATAGAGCACGTCGATACAGTGCTTACAATGTCAATGGATTCAAATTTCGAACTTTAGAGCGAGACCAAGGGATGACATCTCAAAATAGTGGAGTTTACGGTACTTTCGGGACGAGGAGTTATGCAAGTTCTAGTGATACGAATATGCAATTTGGTGGCGTCCCGTATTACGGAAAACTATTGAACATTGTCGAGTTAAACTACCATGGCCATTTTAAAGTCGTATTATTTAAGTGTATGTGGGCCAACACAACTACAACGAGAGGAATTACAATTGATGACTTCGGGGTGACATCGGTTGATTTTTCTCGGTTGATTCACACTGGTGAAAATGATGATGACGAACCATACATCCAGGCATCTGAGGCTCATCAAGTATACTATGTACAAGATGAGTTGGACAAGAACTGGAGTATAGTGATGCATTTAAAACCCCGTGACTTATACGAAATGGGCGATGAAGATGAAAATCTTATATACGAGAGCGATCCGTTACACACGCAAAATTTAGAAAGATTGTTTCCAGAAGAAGAAGTTAATTTATGCTTGTTACGGTATTAGTATTAGTTTTGCTGTTGCCGCCTATTTATATATATTTTAGACTACTTATAATTACTGTACTAATTACTGTACTATTTTATTTATTCCCATCAGTTTTATTAGGCAAAATTTATTTTATAATTGTTTTATTAATTTCATTTTTCCAGTAGTAGTGACGATGAAGAAGGCTAGATCAGACATGGCAGGGGCGTCCAGTTCTCAGACTCCCACGCCCCGTGGGGCGATCAGTGAGGGCGGAGAGCCCATTATGGAGTCGGAGGCTGCCGCATCATCAGTCCCTCTTAGCGACTCCCAGACACTGGATTCGCAGGCCGTCCCTTGCACACTCCCCCCACCCGACGCTTAGGCACCGGATGACGTTTATTCGTTCGATTTTGAGACGATCTTTGGCGGTGTAGAGGCGGAGCATCAGCCCGGTGAGCAGGAGCGCAGACGTAGGAGGAGTTGGACAGTTGATGTAGTCGGTGAGTATTGTAATCATGTACACTTTATATGCTTAATAATTTTGTCTTAGTAATATAATATATAATTGTCACTAATTATTTTGATAGACGGGACCGGGCACACGACGTCCAGACAGTTGACTGTCCACGACGTATGGGCCCTGCCTGAGCAGTCAAAGGTGGTTGTCCAGTTCAACGACAACCACCAGCCTATCGGAGACAGTGGCGGTTTGCTCGGTGTCTTCCTCGGCACCATCGGGGATAACTTTCGGTTATTCCCGATCTCTTACAGGGATTGGAGGAGCATTCCTCAGCAGTCGAAGACGAATGTCTTCGTAAATAATATTCAGGTATGAAAACATATATCTTTTGTAATTAATTATATTTATTTGTAATTTATATATTATTTATGTGTAACTAATTTTTTAATTTCGTTTGCAGACACATTTTATTGTGATAGATCAACACAAGAAACTAATCATGCAGTCGTTAGGAGCGAAATGGAGAGCAGCACGATACAATATATTTCGCCTGGCGTACGATGGTATGAAGACCAGAGATCAGTTGCGGAGTGAAGTCCCGACAGGCATCCCACCTGATCAGTGGGTAACTTTCGTAGACTATCGCCTAGACGCGAAGTCTAGGGTAAGTTGTGTAGATTAACATATTTATAAAATTTAACTTTTAAATATTGTCACTAATTATTTTTTCTATGTGATTAATTAGGATGTGGCTGCGAAGAATAAACGGAACAGAAGACAGCTGACAATGCCACACACTACTGGATCGAAGAGCCTTGCACGTAAAAAGCGGAGATGGTAAGTTTAAATCTATAAATCTTTTGTTTTTTTAAATGTTTATAAGACTATAATCATAAAATGATTGATTAATCATTTTAATATTCAGGAGATTGAGCTTCAGGGTCCAGTGACTCGTGGTGATGTATGGACTGCAGCTCATAAAAGAGTTGACGGATCATACATCAACGACGAAGCTCGGGCTGTTGCGGTGAGTAATAAAATCTTATCAACCTTAAGTATATAATTATTTAATTTTTAGATAATGTTTAATATTATTAATTTCCTGTTATTGAATGTTAGGAGAAAATTGCTTCGATCCAGCAGGAGGACAGCTCGTCCCAAGAGCTCTCGACGACCGATTCACTTGCGAGAGCTCTTGGCACTAAGGAGCACTCCGGCCGCGTTCGAGGATTTGGGTTGGGTGTTTGCCCAACGCAAGTCTTCGGCCGTAGTTCGTCTGGGTCGAGCTCATAGTCTGGGCCGTCATACCACGACTTACAGAGTGAGGTGGAGCGCCTGAAGACAGCTATGCAGGAGCGGGACGTCGAGCAGCAGCGCCTGAAGAGAGCTATGCAGGAGCGAGACGTTGAGCTCCAGCGACGAGATGCTGAGCTCGCAGCACGCCAAGCACAGATGGAGGCTGCTATGACGTTCGTGCTACAAAAATTTCAGGGTCAGCTGCCACCTGAAATTTCAGGACTTCATAGTCCGGGACCTAGGGTAACATTTTAATACATAAAAATTGTTGGTATAATTTTGTTTATTTTAATAACATTCAAAATTTTAACAAACAAAATTGATTTTTCAGGACCCCAGCGATCGTGGTAGTGGGCATCAGCGTGATCAGCATCCGTAGGGTCCGAAAACTTGATTTAGTTATTATATTTGTATATGTAATTTCGTCACTTTTGTTACTATTAATTTTCTGTGTATAAATTTTTTTTATATATAGATTCATTATAATTCAATAATTTATGCATCTTTAGTATCTAGTTAAATATTATTAAATTTTAAAATATAATTTTCAATTTTTAAATAATTCAAACGCTTAATTATTATATAATAAAATAAAATATATAAAAATTAATTGATAAAATATTAAAAATATAAATTAATTTTTATTTTACATAAAAATTTAATAATCAAAATAGCATTAGTAGTATTATGAATAGTATAAAATATTATATTTTAAATTACAAATAAAATTATTATAAATTTTTTAATTAATTTTATTAATTAAAAAAAATAGAAATAACGACGGTTTTTGTTCAAAACCGTCGTTATTATTAAAAAAAAAAAGAAATAACGACGGTTTTTTGTTAAAAACCGTCGTTATAATTGAAAAAAAAAGATATAACGACGGTTTTTACGAAAAACCGTCGTTATATTTAATTTTATTAATTAAAAATTAAAAATAAAAAATAATTATTAACGGCGGTTCAAAACCGTCGCTATGTCTGGTTTAACGACAGTTTTTATAACCGTCGTCAAAACAGACATAGCGACGGTTATTCCCACGGTTGATAAAACCGTCTCTAAACCTAGAGTTCCACGACGGTTTTCGAACCGTCGTTAATGGGCTTAACGACGGTCAGAACCGTCGTTAAGCCTACTAAAAAACCGCCGTAATGCCGCGATTTTGTTGTAGTGAAAGAACCAGAACAAACACGCAAACCAGAGCTCTAGCTCCTCTCAGAGAACCTCCTCTAGGCCTCCTTCCTTCCAAGGCTCATTTTTCCTCCCCGTTCTCACCTCCTCACCTCCCCTCAAATACCTCTAACTAACTCCCCTCTAACTGAATTCTCTCTCCTCCTCCTCCCTCATGCACGTGTTTTCCCCTCCTGGAGTACACTCTCCATACCTTGGGCTTTTGGTCTAAGCCTAACATCTGATCCCCGTCATCAGAGTTCACTGGGCCCCTATCAATACGCCCCTTTGGAAAAATTGCCTTGTCCTCAAGGCTAAATTCAGGAAATTGATTCCTCAAGGTGAATTCTTCTTCCCACGTGGCTTCATCTTCGGTTAAATCGAGCCATTGAATCAAATATTTAGTAATTGGGTGACCCTTCTACCATTTGGAACGAGTGCCCAGAATTTTGATGGGCCTAACCATATCCTCCACAGCTAAGTCGACAGGTAGTGTAGCCTGCACATGATACTTGCCCACTGCTTTCTTTAAGAGAGAGACATGAAAAATCGGATGGATTTTGGATGAGGGGGGAAGCTTCAATTTATAAGCTATTGGTCCTAGTTTACCTTCCACTTGGAATGGCCCATAAAACCTAGGAGAAAGCTTAGAGTAGATGCGCCTGGTCATGGAAGCTTGTTTATGAGGTCTGAGTTTAAGAAAAACCCAATCACCCAGCTGAAAGTCAATGTGCTGCCGTCTTTTATTTGCATCTTTGCACATTTGCTATTGTGCTTTTGCTAAATGCATCTTTAGTTGCTTCAAAACTTCGTCTCTGTCCATTAATTCCCTGGCTACTGCTTCCACCCTTGTCTCACCCCACATATATCGTGCTACAGTAGGTGCCTTTCTGCCATAAACAATTTCAAATGGTGTGGTGCCCGTGGAGCCATGATACGTTGAATTGTACCAGAATTCAGCCCATGGTACCCATGAAGACCAGGTTTTAGGTTGATCAGAAGCAAAACAGCGCAAGTACGTTTCTAAACAGCGATTAATTACCTCAGTTTGACCATCGATTGTCGGATGGTATGCAGAACTCATTTTAAGAGTAGTACCAGATAGCCGGAAAAGTTCTTTCCAGAACACACTGACAAAGATAGGGTCACGATCATTGATGATTGAAGTGGGCATGCCATGCAGCCTTATGATTTCCTTCACAAATAATGCAGCTATACTCTAGGCTGAATATGGATGTTTGAGGAGAATAAAATGGGCAAACTTTGAGAGACGGTCAACCACCACCAACACTACCTCATACCCTTTGAGACCGAGGTAAACCAGTTATAAAATCCATGGAGAGATCCTCCCAGATTTGCTCTGGAATTTGCAAGGGTTGTAGGAGTCCATAAGGGGTAGTAGCTAAGTACTTATTCCTCTGACAAATATCACACTCTTGTACAAAGTGCTGCACACTCTTTTTCATCCCCAACCAGAAAAAATTGGCTGCAAGGTGCCTATAGGTTCGCAGGAAACTAGAATGGCCCCCCATGGAAGAATGGTGATATTCCTGGAGTAGGATGGGAATTAAAGTAGATTTGGAGGAGAGTACCAAACGACCCTTATGGAGTAGTACCTCTTTGTGAAGATTAAAACCATGATACCCACTGTTTTGCTGCTGTATGATGCCAATGATCTTCTGCAATGCCTCATCTTCCTTTACTTCTTGATGGAGGTCATTTTCCTGCAGCCATATTGGCGAAGAGATGAGAGTTGATAGCTCCCCTTCATTATCCCATAATCGTGATAAAGAGTCAGCTGCTGTATTCTCAAGGCCCGGCTTGTAGACTACCTCAAAATTGAAACCTTGTAGCCTTGCCAGCCAATTCTGCTGGTCTGCAGAATGATGGATTGCTGCAAAAGATGCTTCAAACTCTTTTGATCAGAAAAAACTATAAATTTCCGTCCACATAGGTAATGCCTTCTGTTGTTGTTTTAATTAAAACTCACAAGTGCACGAATCTACTGGAGTATAGATTTAGTGGTATGCAAGGTCGATCCCACAGAGATTGCCAAGTGAGAGAAAATTCTAATATAGATCCGAAATAAATACTTCTAACCTAGTTCCCGATGTCTTGTTTTGTGAGAGGAATATTGAACAAATTACATAAAGAACTAATATACTGAAATTAAATGAAGATGTAATCAAAGTAAAGAAGCATGCTAAGGTTAGGGGATCCGCTCTTGGTATATCGAATAAAAATAAATTTAACTCTTTAATTACTCAATTAGAATCTTTACACGAATAAAGTTCTAATCGGATAATATGTTAATTTAAGCTCAACTTTGTTTATACATGAATTATATTTACCTCCTTTCTAATAATTAAAACATTCTTGTAAAATGGATTCAAGTGTACATTGTGCCAATCACCATATTGTCTACAATAAATCAAGAGTGATTCAAGTATTTATTGTGCCAAAAATTGTCTACAATGTATCAAGGTTCACACTTTACAAGATTAAAAATACAAAGATGCAAAAGATAACTTGTAAATGGATTCAAGCATAAATTGTGCCAATCATTATATTGTCTACAATATATCAAAATTCACATTTTACAAGATTAACTTATGCAAAAAATGAAAGGTAGAAAATTAATTAACATAACAAAATAAAATGAAATAGAATCGGTGGCAAAGCCAACCAATAGTAAAATAAAATAAAGTAGGCGGCAAAGCCAACCATGAAAATAATAAGAGATAGGCGGTCTAATAAAACCATCCAATAACATAACAAGAAATCGGCGGTATGATAAAACCAGCCATTAAGAAATAATTATGAAAAAAGAAATAGGAAGGTAAATACAATATCAAAGATAAACATTAAGATTAAGAGTTAGATAAATTATTATTCTCATACCAAGAGTTTCACCCTTTCACCTTAGCATTAGGAGATTAGTTCTCCATAATCAAGGCAAGAAAGTGAAATGAAAGATGAAGAAACATGATAATATTACGAAAGAAAATGAAAAAATACAAGATGTCTAAAGAGAGAATAACATTACAAGTTCGTAGAATTCCAACAAAGCTTTCCCAAGCTCTCTCCAAAGCTCTCCAAAAAAACTCCTTAACTCACCCCTCAAGCCCTCTATTTATAGATACAATTAAGTGTGGTTGGTGTGGTAATTGTCAAAATTGTTAGGTAGGAAGTTGTACAAAGTTGACAATTTGAATTCCATATGTGCACCGAATTTGATCCTTGTATATCGTCTTGAAAACCGCCGAATTTGCTGACTTCATCAACACGAAAGTTGTAGAAAATTTCATTAGCTTTCTGTCAAGACAAATTGTGGACAAATTGGATACGTAATGTGTGAGTTATGGTCAAAATACTAGATCAAAGTCGGGCTGGACTGCAGCAGTAGTCAGATTCTCTTCTAGCCCACTTTTGACCCTTTTAATGTCCGTATTTTCTGACCACTTGAACATGACAGTTGTACCCAATTGGGTCAGCTACACACCTACCAAATGGCATACATATTGGATATGTATTTTCAGAGATATGGCCCAAGTACTACAGCAAGGTTGGGTTGGACTGCAACCAGTAAACATATTCTCAACATTGGGTTCTTTGCCTTGAATCTTTATGTTTTAGTTCTTTTGGAAATGTGATCATAAATCAAGAATAAATTTGTGCATATATCCATTAGGATGCGTCTCAAGAGACAATATGATAATGCTCCTTACTCAGCCATCCTTAATGAATTTGTTTTATCTGCTTGATTTATAGACATCATTTCCAAAGAACCACAATTTAACTCTGATTCCTCCAATTAAGTCCATTTTCTACTCTTCTCTCCATCTGTAAGAAAGACACAAAACTAAAGACAAGTAAGGGAGATTTATGCTTAATTATGGCAAAAGATAAGATGAAAATATTTAATTTATGAGTATAAAACTCACTCATCACCTCCAATGTTTGATTGCCAGTGCAATAGCCATCAGCTCTTTCTCGTAAATGGGCTTAGCTAAATTTGCTGAGGACAGGGCTTTACTAAAAAATGCAATGGGCCTCCTTTCTTGCATCAATACAGCCCCTAAACCTCGACTTGAAGCATCACATTCTACTTCAAAAGTTAGGGAAAATTTTGGCAGGGCAAGCACTGAAGCAGTGGTGATTGCTGTTTTTAGGGCTTCAAAAGCCTGTGTAGCCTCATCATTCCATTGAAAACCTTCTTTTTTTGTTAACTCAGTCAATGGCTTTGCTATCTTCCCATAATTCTAAATAAACTTTCTATAATAGCCAGTCAATCCTAAAAAACCTCTTACACCTTTAACATTCTTGGGAAGTAGCCAATTTATGACACTAGAGACCTTGTTGGGATCCACCTCTACCCTAGCTTGTGAAATTACATGGCCCAGATACTCGATCTGTGATTTGCCAAAATGGCATTTTTTTTGTTGACCACAAATTGAGAATCATTCAGAATCTTCAACACATATTCCAAATGCAGCAGGTGTGTTTCCCAGTCTCTGCTATAAACTAGAATATCATAAAAAAAAACTAGGACAAACTTACGGAGATATGAACGAAAGATGGAATTCATGGCTGTCTGGAAGGTAGTTGGTGCATTCATAAGTCCAAACAGCATGACCAAATACTCATAGCGCTCTTCATGTGTACGAAACGCAGTCTTTTCAATATTCTCCTCTTTCATACGAATTTGATGATAGCTCGATTTGAGATCCAGTTTGGAAAAAAATTGCACACCATTTAACTCATCTAGTAGTTCATCCACCATTGGAATTGGGAATTTGTCCTATATTATGGCTTTTTTTAAAGCCATGTAGTCCACACACATACGCTAGCTATCATCCTTCTTTTTCACCAGAATAACAGGACTAGAATAAAGGCTGGAACTATGCCTGATGATTCCCTGTTTGAGCATCTCGTCAATCTGCCTCTCTATCTCAGATTTGTGATGGTGTGGGTAATGATAAGGACGAACACTGATAGGCGAAGTCCCTATTTGCAATACAATGGCATGGACTATGTTCCTATGAGGGGGCAACTCAGGAATTTCTTCAAATACTGCTAGAAACCCTCTGAGTAGGCACTCCAGCTCTGTTTGTTGTTTATCATTCATATTCTTTTCCTTATCCCTTGGAATGGAAAGTTCAGTATTCCAACACCACCCATTAACCTCCTGCACCCCTTCAGTCCTCAACCCTTGTAGCTTAAAACTTTGGAAGTTCCCAGGAAACTCCATAATTAATACCCTTTAAGGTTACTAAGCGCCCTTGCTGGTAAAAAGACATAAACATTTCTTTGTAATCCATTGTGATTTTGCCTAATGTACGAAGCCAAGCCACACCTAAAATAATGTCCACACCTCCCAGTTCTAATATATATGCATCAACACTAATACTTAATTGACCGATCTGAAGAGGTATATTGGAGCACTTTCCTACAGTCAGCACCCTGTGCCCATCTCTTAATCTCACTACCAGTTTTTTACAGTGTTCTACCTCTAAATCCAGTGAAGAGACCACCTGTGGCGCCACATAATTATGACTAGCACCACTATTGATCAGTACCAGGACAGGTGTACCGGATATGTCTGCCACCACTCGCATTGTCTTGCAGATATTCTTCTCTTCAGAGGAAAAACCCGTCAGCCCTATCACACGACATTCTAACCCACAATCTTCAATCTTCTGCTCTGAGCCCATCCATCCCTCAGCGTTCTCTTCATCCTCCTCATCGTTCGCTAGAATTGTTACACGCAAGGATCGGGCTGTGCACTGGTGCGTTGGGTGGTATTTTTCTCCACAACGAAAATAGAGCCCCTTGCTTTTCCGATCCATCATCTCGTTGTATGAGATGTGTCGCACCCCTTTTGCCTTTTCTGTATACGGTGCTTGACCAGGCTCCCCCATTCTTCCAGTACTTGCGATGACATTCGAACCCGGAGAAAGATTTGGATTCACTCCAGGAGCATAAGCTACCCGGTTGGGCCCGCCCTGGATAGACCCCATCATCACAGCTCCATGTCTCTGTGCTTGGGTGGCCCAATTTGGTCCACCTCTTGGTTTTTCTGTGGTACTGGCCTGATCCATTTCCTTTCTCTAACCCAACCCATGGGTATTGTAAGAATAAGACCCCCCTGTCTTCCCCATGGATACAGACGTTTCGTAACGTCCCTCACCCAGACCCCCTCTCATGCGTTCCACTCCTTCCAATTCTGCCTCAATGTCTCGAGCTAGCTGCATCACTTGCCATCTTGTCTTTGGACGCAAAGTGTGAACCCGCTGCCTGATCTTTAGCTTCAATCCTCCCATAAAATACCTTACATACTATTGTTCGGATATCTTGGGCACTTGAGATGAGATGACTTCAAAACTCTCTATACTGTTGTTTGCATAAATTATTTTTCTTGCTTTGATCTTTATTTCGTTTAATTTTTTTACTTTGATTATTTTTTCTATCTCAATTATTTGCTTTCCTCTAGTCATTAGTTTCTTTCTATTCTAGTTGCTTCTTGTTATGATTTTCTTATTCAATTGCTTATCTTGTCTTTAATTTCATTTTTTTTCCTAAAGTTCTATTACTTTATTCCCTTTGCTTCTTAAAATTCTAATATATTTTTTTCATCCTTTACTCTTTGCATTCTTTAGTTGAGTTTGGATTATTACAAGAAGATTTTTGTTTGAGTTCATTTGAATTTAATAAAGAACTCAAATAGGAGTCTTAGAGAGAAAAAACCAAGAGGGTGTGAGCTTATAAGAGGGTAAAAGCCTAAATTTGATTAAACACGAGTGTGAGTGCCATTAATCTTGAGAGAAACACGTGAGCTAGTGTTGTGAATTGTTTTTTACTCTACCATTGTTTTGTAGGAAAATCATGTCACACAATAAAGACAAAAATACTTCCGAAGGTATATCGGGAATGGTGGATCCAAATTTGATGATGGAAGCTTTAGTAAGTGAGATGAGAAGAGTTTTGAGAGTAGAGATGGAGTAGGTTCATGAACGGTTAGATCGAGTAGAGAATGCACGTGTAGAAGAGTCACAAAACACTCCTAAAATACATAGGAGGGGGAGAGTTCAATCAAGTGAGAGTGTTGAAGATAAAGAGTATTATAGAGATGGTTTTGATGAAGTTGATAGGGATTTGAGTGATAACAATATGAGATATGGTGGGAGGTGTAGAGAAGTTAGAAATAAGGTTGATAACAATTTAAAAAACATTAAAATGAAAATTCTACCCTTCTAAGGTAAAAATAATCCAGAAGTTTATTTAGAATGAGAGAAAAAGATGGAGTTGGTGTTTGATTGTCACAGTTATTCTGAGTTGAAAAAGATGAAATTAGCTGCCATTGAATTTATTGACTGTTATTATTTGGTGAGATCAATTGATTTTAAGTAGGAGACGAAATGGAGAAAGACCCATTGAGACATAGGAGGAGATAAAAGCAGTTTTGAGGAAGCAATTCATTCCAAGCCACTACCATAGAGACTTGTTTATGAGATTGCAAAACCTTATTCAAGGGTCTAAAAGTGTTGAAGACTACCATAAGAAAATGGAGATAGCCATGATTCAAGCCAATGTGGAGGCCGAGAAGCTACAATGGCAAGATTCTTAATTAGCTTAAACCGTGATATAACAAATGTGGTAGAGTTGCAATATTATGTGGAGTTGGATGACATGGTGCATATGGCCATAAAAGTGGAGCAACAACTAAAAAAGAAGGGATCCTCAAGAATGGGACAAAATTCGAGGTTTTCTTCAACATGAAAGTCGAATTGGAGTATGAGGGATGACAAACCCAAGGCGGAACCTTCCAAAAAAAATAAATGGAGGCACACCAAACCAAGGTAAAACTATTTTCCAACCTTCTAGAACTAGAGATGTTAAATACTTTATGTAACATCCCTAATTTTGTTTCTTTTATTGATAAAAGTACATAAATATTTAATTAAGAAAATAAAAGTTATTAGACAATATTTTAGATATCTAAGGAAATATAATCCTTAGAAATTCTTCACCTTATGTATATGCATAGAAAATGTTTCTAACATTAAGAGAACAAATAAAGAGGGAAAACCTAATAGGAAAAAAAATTAGAAATAACATACTAAAGAGATGCAAAATTCTTGGATAAAGAAGATAAATTTTTAGAAACAAGTAAAGGTCATAAAATTTCAAGAACATTGGATTAGGGTAATTTTTCCTAATTCAAGAACTAGAGTTACTAAGTTTAAAATCTTTACCCATACATTGGGCTTTTACCTATGGACACTTCATATAGAGTTTTTCCACTTCACATAAGTTTCTAGCAAGCCCATTGGATAACCTAAGCAAGAAATAAAACATAGACTTGGACTTGGATATAGTAATTGGACCAATAGCCCAAAAATTATGAAAATGTGACCAAGCCTTCCAAGAAAGGTATAATTTTATCCAAAGCAAAGAAAATGGGTAGGAATAAGCCCATAATGAGTAGGAATAAGCCCAAATCCAAGAGGAAAAATAAAATAAAATAAATTAGGTGATGATATAATAATGTAATAATAATAAAGATTAGGTTACATGGCATTAAGACAAAAATTTAGCAAGTGGTGTGATTCTACATTCATAATTTTGGCAAGTGGCGTGATAATACAAGGCTTTAGGACAAAAACATCTATATCCTACACTCATAATTTTAGCAAGTGGTATGATAATACATGGCATTAGGACAAAACATTCCTATCCCACACAAATAATATCAACCAAATAATGGAGATTCAAGGGTTAGAAATTTGCCACCTAAAAAGGCAAACCTATCATACTTGTTTAAGACAAAAGAAAATGGAAATGAATCCCTAAATCAAAGGAACCTTGTCCCATATCTTAAGAACATATTATCATAATTTTCAAAATACAAATCTCCTTTTCCTATGCATATCTTGACCTAGGAAGAGGAAGACAAGAACATAAGTTGTTTTGTTTTCCAAAAATTCAACCAAGTGTAATCTGATTGTGATAAGGTAGACTCATGATCATGAAAGGTGAATTATTTGGTGGTCTATATAAGAAAACCCACCCTTACAACATTATAATTTCGTCCAAGTGAGGGAGAGGAAAAAATAGAAGCAAGGTAGAGTGAGGAAAGGAGAGGAAGAAAGGAAGAAAGGAAGAAAGAGGAAGGAGAAGTCTAGGGGACTAAGTGCTCTAGGTAAGTTTAAAAATATTTCTTTTTGAAGAAAACTTTTGAAACTTATAATATTTAGATGAGATTTTGATCTTAGAACTTTGATGATTGGTCATGATGTTGCTATATCATGTTACATATTGATATTGTGTAACATCCCTAATTTCATTTCTTTTATTGATAAAAGTACATAAATATTTAATTAAGGAAATAAAATTTATTAGACAATATTTTAGATATCTAAGGAAATATAATCCTTAGATATTCTTCACCTTATGTATATGCATAGAAAATGTTTCTAACATTAAGATAACAAATAAAGAGGGAAAACCTAATAGGAAAAAAAATTAGAAATAACATACTAAAAAGATGTAAAATTCTTGGATAAGGAAGATAAATTTTTAGAAACAAGTAAAGGTCTTAAAATTTCAAGAACATTGGATTAGGGTAATTTTTCTTAATTTAAGAACTAGAGTTACTAAGTTTAAAATCTTTACCCATACATTGGGCTTTTACCTATGGACACTTTAAATAGAGTTTTTCCACTTCACATAAGTTTCTAGCAAGCCCATTGGATAACCTAAACAAGAAATAAAACATAGACTTGGACTGAGATATAGTAATTGGACCAATAGCCCAAAAATTATGAAAATGTGATTAAGCCCTCTAAGAAAAGTAGAATTTTATCCAAAGCAAAAAAAAAAGGGTAAGAATAAGCCCATAATGGGTAGAAATAAGCCCAAATCCAAGAGAAAAAATAAAATAAAATAAATTAGATGATGATATAATAATAGTAATAAAGATTAGTTTACATGGCATTAAGACAAAAATTTAGCAAGTGGTGTGCTTCTACATTCATCATTTAGGCAAGTGGCATGATAATACAAGGTTTTAGGACAAAAACATCTATATCCTACACTCATAATTTTAGCAAGTGGTATGATAATACATGGCATTAGGACAAAACTTTCTTATCCCACACAAATAATATCAACCAAATAATGGAGATTCAAGGGCTAGAAATTTGCCACCTAAAAAGGAAAACCTATCATACTTATTTAAGACAAAAGAAAATGGAAATGAATCCCTAAATCAAAGGGACCTTGTCCCTTATCTTAAGAACATATCATCATAATTTTCAAAATGTAAATCTCCTTTTCCTATGCATATCTTGACTAAGGAAGAAGAAGACAAGAACATAAGTTGTTTGTTTTCCAAAAATTCAACAAAGTGTATCCTAATTGTGATAAGGTAGACCGATGATCATGAAAGGTGTATTATTTGGTGGTCTATATAAGAAAAACCCACCCCTACAACATTTTAATTTCGTCCAAGTGAGGAAGAGAGAGAAATAGAAGCAAGGTAGAGTGAGGAAAGGAGAGAAAGAGAGGAGAAGAAAGGAAGGAAGAAGAAGGAGAAATTTAGAAGGCTAAGTACTCAAGGTAAGTTACCTTAATCTCCACTTGAGTCCATTTTTCTTCTTCATCCTTGAGGTTCAAAAATTCACCCTCCTTCTCTTACCTAAGCTGCTAGAAAAGCTAAGGGAAGAAAGGAATCTTGCTACTTCTTTCAAGAGGAAACAAGAAAACCAATTCACTAAGTAAGCTATGGAGATTCTTAGGTAAGTTTAACAATATTTCTTTTTGATGAAAACTTTTAAAACTTATAATATTTATATGAGATTTTGATCTTAGAAATTTGATGATTGGTCATGGATGTTGCTATATCATGTTACATATTGATCTTGCATGTGATGTATGTTTGAATACTTAGGTTGGTGTAGATAGTTCTGAATGGGTATGGCTGGCTGGCAGAATTTTAGGCTTTGGTGTTTTAATTTCTGGGAATTATCTGTAGGGAATTACAATAAATGGTTAACATAAGAATTAAATATATATGTGTCACGGATTTTTAGCCACTGGAATCATTCCATTTGGAGTCCATATGAAGTAGATATGGTCCGATTCGTAGTCAAAGGTCAGAAAATGGTTCATCAGGGAAGAATATGTTATGATAGCTTCTGTATTTTAATTTCTGGGACTTATCTGTATAGAATTAAAATAAATGGTTAACACATGAATTATAGCTATATGTGTCACGGATTTTGGGCCACTGGAATCATTCAATTTGGAGTCCATATGAGGTAGATATGGTTCGATTAGTAGTCAAAGGTCAGAAAATGGTTCATCAGGGAAGAATATGTTAAGATAGCTTCTGTATTTTAATGTTTGAGAATTATCTGTATGGAATTAAAATAAATGGTTAACATAAGAATTATAGCTATATGTGTCACGGATTTTTTGCTACTGGAATCATTCAATTTGGAGTCCATATGAGGTAGATATGGTCCGGTTAGTAGTCAAAGGTCAGAAAATGGTTCATCAGGGAAGAATATGTTAGGATAGCTTCTGTATTTTAATTTCTGGGAATTATCTGTATGGAATTAAAATAAATGGTTAACATAAGAATTATAGATATGTGTTTCACGGATTTTTACCCACTGGAATCACTCAATTTGGAGTCCATATGAGGTAGATATGGTACGATTAGTAGGTAGAGGTCAGAACCTATCCGAGAAGAAATAACCTATACATTTAGGGAGTAATATTACCTTGATTTCTTACTATTTTGCTACAATGTTCAACATAATAGTTTTAGATAATTGTTTTATCTTGAAATTGACACCAAGTTCACCTACATCGGAGTTCAAATGAGGGAGTTTTGCTTTGATTAGTAAGAGAAGGTTAGATATGATGAAAACCTGCATCAAGAAAATAAAGAAGTAAAATTAATATTTAAAAAAGAAGATGAATCTTATAAATGACTAGTATATGCCACAGCCATTGCCATTGTATGAACTTCTTACCGTCTTAAGTATAAAATTCTGACATGGAAATATTTTGTAAAGTGATATTTGAAATGATTATGTTAATAGCTTGATTACCAATGATTTATGGTAATAGTTATATTTTGATAAACGTACTTGTTATTGAAAGCATATTTTTGGCTATCATTGTGAAAAGAAAAGAAATGAGCACCGTCACATGGCAATCTGTGTGGTGCACCAGTAAGGGACGCCCTACCAATGGTTATGATCATGTTAATGAGAAAAGAAAGAGAAAGTGGGCCATGTCGGACGGAGCGAGAAAAGTCCGTACCGGAGAGTAGAAGATACTCACCCTGACCGGGGTATCTTGAAATGAGAATAAGTTAATCGCCATCATATGTTATTCTGAAAATAATTAATCCTGTCATACATATCATTATTGTATGATTCTTATGTGCGTAGATATAATGCATTCATGTGACCAAAGATATTTTCTGTAGTGTATACAGCTGAACATGACATGATGAACTATATTGATGGTAAATTATGATTTATTGTTGAACTTACTGGGATTTAATTATCACTATATTTCTATATCATGTTCAGAAGAATAAATATGCAGATTTTCTCTATGACACTTATTATTTCTGTACATTGGATCGAGGTGCCCTACCTTGGGCAACTTCCAGTTATTTCAGATGTATCTGTCGTAGATGTGACTGAGATTCCGGTGGACGTGCCACCCGCACCAGTGTCCCCAGAAGTAGTCGATATAGATGATTAAAGCTAATATGTATCTTTGTACAAATGTTTGTAAAATAATGGTGTGTAGTTTGTAAAATAATGGTGTGTATGGAAACTCAGTATTGTATCACTGTTAATAATAATTATGCTTGGTTAAAGTGAGTATTATTACGAGTTAAGTGGTTAGAATTAAAGTAGTAATAACTTCATGGAATTTTTACAAATATAAAAAAAAAATTTTTACATTTACATAAATGGAGTTGTTACATATTGCATGTGATGTATGTTTGAATACTTAGACTGGTATAGAAAGTTCTGCATAGGTATGGCTATGTATGGCAAAATTTTTAGCTTCAGTGTTTTAATTTATGGGAATTACATGTAGGGAATTAAAATAAATGGTTAACATAAGAATTAAAGATATATGTGTCACAGATTTTTAGCCACTGGAATTATTCAATTTGGAGTCCATATGAGGTAGATATGGTCCGATTAGTAAGCAAAGGTCAGAAAATGGTTCATCAGGGAAGAATATGTTAGGATAGCTTCTGTGCTTTAATTTCTAAGAATTATATGTAGGGAATTAAAATAAATGGTTAACATAAGAATTAAAGATACATGCGTTAAGGATTTTTAGCCACTAGAATGATTCAATTTGGAGTCCATATGAGGTAGATATAGTCTGATTAGTAAGCAAATGTCAAAAAATGGTTCATCAGGGAATAATATGTTAGGATAGCTTCTGTATTTTAATTTCTGGGAATTATATATAGGGAATTAAAATAAATAGTTAACATAAGAATTATAGCTATGTGTATCACGGATTTTTAGCCACTGGAATTATTCAATTTGGAGTCCATATGAGGTAGATATGGTCCGATTAGTATGCAAAGGTCAGAAAATGGTTCATTAGGGAAGAATATGTTGGGATAGCTTCTGTGTTTTAATTTCTGGGATTTATATGTAGGGAATTAAAATAAATTATTAACATAAGAATTAAAGATATATGTGTCACGGATTTTTAGCCACTGAAATCATTCAATTTGGAGTTCATATGAGGTAGATATGGTCCGATTAGTAAGCAAAAGTAAGAAAATGGTTCATCAGGGAAGAATATGTTAGGATAGCTTCCGTATTTTAATTTCTGGGAATTATCTGTAGGGCATTAAAATAAAGGGTTAACATAGGAATTATAGCTATGTGTATCACGGATTTTTAGCCACTGAAATCATTCAATTTGGAGTTCATATGAGGTAGATATGGTCCGATTAGTAAGCAAATATTAAAAAATGGTTCATCAGGAAAGAATATGTTAGGATAGCTTCTATATTTTAATTTCTGGGAATTATCTGTATAGAATTAAAATAAATGGTTAACATAATAATTATAGCTATGTGTGTCGCAGATTTGTAACCACTGGAGTCATTCAATTTGGAGTCCATAGGAGGAAGATATGAGCTGATTAGTAGTCAAAGGTCAGAAAATGGTTCATCAAGGAAGAATATGTTAGGATAACTTCTGTATTTTAATTTGTGGAAATTATCTGTATGGAATTAAAATAAATGGTTAACATAAGAATTATATATATGTGTGTCACAGATTTTTAGCCACTGGAAGCACTCAAGTTGGAGTCCATATGAGGTAGATATGGTCCGATTAGTAGGTAGATGTCAGAACCTATCTGAGAGGAAATAACCTGTACATTTAGGGAGTAATATCACCTAGATTTCTTAATATTTCACTACATTGCTCAATATAATAGTTTTAGATAATTGTTTTATCTTGAAATTGACACCAAGAGCACCTACATCGGAGTTCAACTGAGGGGGTTATGCTCTGATTAGTATGAGAATGTTAGATATGATGAAAACCTGGATCAAGAAAATAAAGAAATAAAATTAATATTTAAAAAAGAAGACGAATCTTGTAAATGACTAGTATATGGCATAGCCATTGCCATTGTAATTAGGTGATGATATAATAATGTAATAATAAATTAGGTGATGATATAATAATGTAATAATAATAAAGATTAGGTTACATGGCATTAAGACAAAAATTTAGCAAGTGGTGTGATTCTACATTCATAATTTTGGCAAGTGGTATGATAATACAAGGCTTTAGGACAAAAACATCTATGTCCTACACTCATAATTTTTGCAAGTGGTATGATAATACATGGAATTAGGACAAAACATTCCTATCCCACACAAATAATATCAACCAAATAATGGAGATTCAAGGACTAGAAATTTGCCACCTAAAAAGGCAAACCTATCATACTTGTTTAAGACAAAATAAAATGGAAATGAATCCCTAAATCAAAGGGACCTTGTCCCATATCTTCAGAACATATTATCATAATTTTCAAAATACAAATCTCCTTTTCCTATGCATATCTTGACTAAGGAAGAGGAAGACAAGAACATAAGTTGTTTGTTTTCCAAAAATTCAACCAAGTGTAATCTAATTGTGATAAGGTAGACCCATGATAATGAAAGGTGAATTATTTGGTGGTCTATATAAGAAAATCCACCCTTACAACATTATAATTTTGTCCAAGTGAGGGAGAGGAAAAAATAGAAGCAAGGTAGAGTGAGGAAAGGAGAGGAAGAAAGGAAGAAAGAGGAAGGAGAAGTCTAGGGGACTAAGTGCTCCAGGTAAGTTTAAAAATATTTCTTTTTGAAAAAAACTTTTGAAACTTATAATATTTAGATGAGATTTTGATCTTAGAACTTTGATGATTGGTCATGATGTTGCTATATCATGTTACATATTGATCTTGCATGTGATGTATGTTTGAATACTTAGGCTGGTATAAAGAGTTCTGCATAGGTATGGCTATGGTGGCAAAATTTTTAGCTTCTGTGTTTTAATTTCTGGGAATTATATGTAGGGAATTAAAATAAATGGTTAACATAAGAATTAAAGATATATGTGTCACAGATTTTTAGCCACTGGAATTATTCAATTTGGAGTCCATATGAGGTAGATATGGTCCGATTAGTAAGCAAAGGTCAGAAAATGGTTCATCAGGGAAGAATATGTTAGGATAGCTTCTGTGTTTTAATTTCTGGGAATTATATGTAGGAAATTAAAATAAATGGTTAACATAAGAATTAAACATATATGTGTCACGGATTTTAAGCCACTAGAATGATTCAATTTGGAGTTTATATGAGGTAGATATGGTCCGATTAGTAAGCAAAGGTCAGAAAATGGTTCATCAGGGAAGAATATGTTAGGATAGCTTCTATATTTTAATTTCTGGGAATTATATGTAGGGAATTAAAATAAATGGTTGACATAAGAATTATATCTATGTGTATCACGGATTTTTACCCACTGGAATTATTCAATTTGGAGTCCATATGAGGTAGATATGGTCCAATTAGTAAGCAAATGTCAGAAAATGGTTCATCAGGGAAGAATATGTTAGGATAACTTCTGTGTTTTAAGTTTTGGGAATTATATGTAGGGACCTAAAATAAATGGTTAACATAAGAATTAAGGATATATGTGTCACGGATTTGTAGCCACTGGAATTATTCAATTTGGAGTCCATATGAGGTAGATATGTTCCAATTAGTTAGCAAAGGTCAGAAAATGGTTCATCAGGGAAGAATATGTTAGGATAGCTTCTGTATTTTAATTTCTGGGAATTATATGTAGGGAATTAAAATAAATGGTTAACATAATAATTATAGCTATGTGTATCACAGATTTTTAGCCACTAAAATCATTCAATTTGGAGTTCATATGAGTTAGATATGGTCCGATTAGTAAGCAAAGATCAGAAAATGGTTCATCAGGAAAGAATATGTTAGGATAGCTTCTGTATTTTAATTTTTGGGAATTATCTGTATGGAATTAAAATAATTGGTTAACATAAGAATTATAGCTATGTGTGTCGCGGATTTGTAACCACTGGAATCGTTCAATTTGGTGTCTATAGGAGGAAGATATGAGCTGATTAGTAGTCAAAGGTCAGAAAATGGTTCATCAGGGAAGAATATGTTAGGATAGTTTCTGTATTTTAATTTTTGGTAATTGTCTGTATGGAATTAAAATTAATGGTTAACATAAGAATTATATATATGTGTGTCACAGATTTTTAGCCACTGGAATCACTCAAGTTGGAGTCCATATGAGGTAGATATGGTCCGATTAGTAGGTAGAGGTTAGAACCTATTCCAGAAGAAATAACCTGTACATTTAGGGAGTAATATCACCTTGATTTCTTAATATTTCACTACGTTGTTGAACAAAATATTTTCAGATAATTTTTTATCTTGAAATTGACACCAAGATCACCTACATCGGAGTTTAATTGAGGGAGTTATGCTCTGATTAGTAAGAGAATGTTAGATAGGATGAAAACCTGGATCAAGAAAATAAAGAAATAAAATTAATATTTAAAAAAGAAGATGAATCTTGTAAATGACTAGTATATGCCTTAGGCATTGCCATTGCCTGAACTTCTTACTATCTTAAGTGTAAAATTTTGACATGAAAATATTTTATAAAGTAATATTTGAAATGGTTATGGTTATGGCATGATTACCATTGATTTATGGTAATAGTTATATTTTGATGAACATATTTGTTATTGAAAGCATATTTTTGGCTATCATTGTGAAAAGAAATGAAATGAGCACGGTCACATGGCAATCCGTGTGGTGCATTAGTTCGGGACGCCCTATCAACAGTTATGATTTTGATTATGGGAAAAGAAAGAGAAAGTGTGCCATGTCGGACGGAGCGAGAAAAGCCCGTACCGGAGAGTAGAAGATACTCACCCTGACCGGGATAGCTTGAAATGAGATTAAGTTGATGGCCATCATATGATATTCTAAAAATAGTTGATCCTGTTATACATATCATTACTGTATGATTCTTATGTGCATAGATATAATGCATTCATGTGACCAACGATATTTTCTGTAGTTTATACAGCTGAAAATGACGTGATGAGCTATATTGATGATGATTTATTGTTGAACTTACTGGGATTTAATTCTCACTATATTTCCATATCGTGTTCAGAAAATTAGTTATGCAGATTTTTCTATAGCTCTGGCTTTTAGTGCACGTTGGATCGAGTACTTTTTGTTGGGCAGATCCCAGAAGCAAATAAAATGTTTGTGGTCGAGTTGTCTTAGATCCCGGTGAAGGTGCAACCACCCGCACCTGTATCTCCGGAATTGGTCAACCAGAATAAATAAGATGTAGATTTTTATGTGTTTGATATGTTGTACGTATGTTTTGATTAATGACATGTATGTGAACTCTGTATTGTATAAATTAAATAAATGTTATATTGAGTTAAGTTGTAACGAGGTAATAACTTCATGGTATTTTTTTTATAAAAAAATTGGTACTTAAATGGAGTTGTTACACTTTAAGTGTTTGGGAATGGGTCATATTGCTAGTCAATGTCCAAATAAAAGAGTAATGATATTGAAAGATGATGGCGATATTGGGACCAAAGGTGAGTCCGATAATAAGTCTATGCCCCTTTGGAGGATGCAAGTGACGTTGAATATCCGATTGATGGAGAACTTGTAGTTACAAGTAGAGTCCTTAGTGTGCAAATCAAACAAGATGAAGAGGCGGGGGAAGCTGCACTAATGTAGCTAGCACTAGTTTAGTTGAAAAATTGAATTTGGCTACTTTGAAGCATCCAAAGCCATATAAGCTACAATGGTTGAATGACTATGGAGAAATTAAGGTGTTTAGGCAAGTTTGGTGTTAATCTCCATTGGAAAGTACAAAGATGAAATTTTGTGTGATGTGGTGCCAATGCAGGTAGGACATATTCTTTTAGGAAGACCATGGCAATTTGATAAACATGTAATTCATGATGGTTATATCAATAGATACTCTTTTGTACATGATACAAGAAAAATCACTCTTATGCCTTTAACTCCAAAGCAAGTGTTTGAAGATCAAGTAAAGTTAAAAAAAGAGAGTGACATAAAAAAAGTGAGTGATGTTTCAAAAGAAAGAGAGGCTGAATTAAGAGAAAGAGAGAGATATGTTGAAAAAGAAAAAGAAATGTTAGCTAATGAGAAAGAAAAAGAGAGAAAACAAATAAATTTTTATGCAAGAGAGAGTGAAGCCAAAAGAGCATTGTGCTTAAATAAGCCTTTAATTGTACTCTTATACAAACACACTTGTTTGAGTATTAATGACCTTAACTCTTCTTTGCCTAGTGTTGTAGTTTCTCTTTTGCAGGATTATGAGGATGTATTCCCCGAAGAAATACCCAATGGCTTACCACCAATTAGGGGAATTAAGCATCAAATAGATTTTATATCTGGAGTATCAATTCCAAATAGGCCAGCCTATACAAGCAATCCTGAGGAGACAAAAGAACTTCAAAGGCAGGTTGGAGAGTGTAACATCTCTAATTTTGTTTTATTTATTAATAAAGGTACATAAATATTTAATGTAACATCCTTAATTTCGTTTCTTTTATTAATAAAGGTACATAAATATTTAATTAAGGAAATAAAATTTGTTAGATAATTTTTAGATATCTAGGGAAATAAAATCATTAAAAATTCTTCACCTTATGTGTATGTATAGAAAATATTTCTAACATTAAGGGAATAGGTAAAGAGAGAAAATATAATAGAAAAAAATTAGAAATAACATACTAAAGAAAGGAAAAAGTCTTAGGTAAGGAAGATAAATTTTTGTAATGTAAGTAAAGGTCTTAAAATTTCAAGAAGATTGGAATTGAATAATTTTTCTTAATTCAAGAGATAAAGTTACTAAGTTTAACATCTCCACCCATAAATTGGGCTTTCACCTATGGAAACTTCATATAGAGTTTTTTCACTTCACATGAATTTCTAGTAAGTCAATAGGATAGCTTAAGTAAGAAATAAAACATAGATGTTTGTTTGATTCATGCAAAGATGAATACAGTGTCAGAACACAAGTGCACGTGTCGTGACCAAGTAATATAGTGACGAGTGAGTATCGTCCCACGAGGAGTGAACTAAAAACTGTTAAGGAGAATTTGCTGTGTGAAATGCTGTAGCCGAGATAGGATGGTTTATAAAATAAAATAAAGGTGGTTCAAATTAAATACAACTATAACTAGGACGAGGGGTACTAGGGTGTAAAGAAAATGGAATAGGGAGGTCTAGGGTTGCTCAGGGTTGCCATGAACTATTGCACTCATATTGCTCTAGGAATTGCTACAGCAATTGTCCTAGGTGCCCAGTTCAGTCTTGAATGAAGTCTTCCCAGACTTTCATTCCTTGCAACTCTGAGGGTCAGACCTGCATTCCTGCAGCAGTCTTCACCCTTGAGTTGTGTAGGAAGCTCCACTACTGGGACAATGGGGGACCATATATTCCTATATTGGCTGCCCCCATCTTATTCAAGCTGTCTTTCCAGCCTCCATTCCCCTCCCGGGTGAATATTGGCCTCTGTCTTCCTCCACTAACTTCCATTATCAGAGGAGTTTAAAATATAAGCACAGATGAATGTAAAAACAGTGCTGCAGCGAAATGTGTTTTACTAAAAAGTGTGCTTAAGTTCATTACAACCCTTATGCAACCCTCACCGGAAACTAGCCAAGCCTCATGGTTACACTGGTTGCAGACAACCCAGAATCACTGGTATACATCTCTAGTGATAACAGAAAAACAATGCCAGTGCAGTCTTGATAGAAAACCGAAGAAAAAGGAAAATGAAAACAACAAAACAAATAGAATCCCCGGGATTGCACTCTCTCCCTTGCACTGATGCTCCTTGGCAGTGTGTAGCTACTCTCTTCTTTCTCCCCTACTCTCGTAGTGTCGTCTCCCCCTCTTTGCCTCTCTTTATCGTTCAGCCTTGTGGTCCCAGTCAGTTGCCTTTCTTTTTCTGTCATTCCCCCTGCTATACTGCAAAACCACCTCTGCGTGCAGCTTTGTCCTCTCCACTTTCAGTAGTGGGACAGTTCTGTGCCAGCAGCCTACAGTGTCAGTTTTTGCTGCTTTCTCTCCTACTGGGTGGAGGCCGCACCTGCTGCGCAGCCCTGCTTTGCTGTTACTTGCACCATATCAAATAGAATCAGTGTATTGCAGAAAAAGGGAGCAGCTCACCCAATATCACTCAGGTTTCTGCTATATGCTTACTCAAATGCTGCAGCAACGGGGTAGCTGATGTTATATCTAAAAGGGTCATCCCATTCAATTTAATCAGGGAATAAAAGTGCTTAAAATACCAGAGCAACTCAGTAAATGCACTCAGAAAACACATAAGAACTTCAATAAATTACAGTTATCAAATCCCCCCAAACTTAAAGGATTGCTTGTCCCCAAGCAACCTGCTCTGTTCACCACATTCCTACCAACCAGAAATTCCAGACTTTTCTCATGCATGAATCCATAGTTCTGTTGATAGCTCTCAACTCTCAGGATTGCTTTCATATAAAGGAAACCACAAACTTTACTCCCAATCACAACAAAAACCTTCTTTGAAGTTGTGTCTGTGACATGGACAGTTTCCCCAAGAGCTACTTGGGTCAAAAACAGCCAGAGTTCCTAAGACTTTCATGCTAATATATCGAGCTCCCTAAGTTGAGTTGACATTTATCATAGGTGCAGCCAAGGCAACAAATGTGGGGGGGGGGGGGGTGGCAGCTCACTGATGTTCTTTCTTTATTATTTTTTGGCATAGATCTTATTCAAGCAGAGGTCATTAGTGCCTTTTGACGTGAATGCCAACATGTTCAATGCAGGCACCCGGTTACTCAGCCTTATCACCCTTAAACTGCTTCCCACTCATACTCTATGTCCCTGTTTTACGTAAAGGCACACATGGGGCTCATGCATACCCCTGGTTACTAAGGAACTACAGAGCATTGGAGTGTCCAAAATATTTTTTTTTATACTTTTCCCCCCAAACTTAAACCTTTCTGACCCTATGCATCTGCCTCTTTTATAATTCTACAGAAAGCTCCCAGTACTAGCTCTAAGACTTAGATCCAATTTCTGAAAGATTACCAAATTTTCCTTTGGCAAACTGCCCATGATCCTGTGCTTACTTGAAGAGGGTTCTGTGTGTGATTGGGTAAGGTTGTAGGTCTCCTATTCTGGTTTCTAGCGAACTACCCAATTCTCCTCATGGAGTATCCCAGAACTTTCAGCAGGCTATGCCATATGCATACTCATTTCCCTGTTCATTTTTTTTGGAAGCTTTTTATCATACAATTATAACTGTATTCATCAAAATCAGTAAGTACTAAAGCAGACTCATTTAACACAGGTAGGCAGAAACATAAGTAAACAGCAATATAAACAGTCACATAGATAAGCAACACACAAATAAGCAAGTCTATGCTTCAGCAACCTCTATAGCAATATCGAAGCAACACTAAGCCACAGAAATGCCACAGCAAACATTATAATATAACCCCCCCAAACTTAAAAGTGAGCAGTGTCCTCACTGCTGATGCAATGGGCAAAACACAAAAGACACCCAAAAAATAGAAGCAGAAGCAAAGGAATTCCAAATATAGCAGAGAAGGGATAAGAGTGAGGTAACTTCCTGAGGGTGCTAGCAGGTATGCTGCAGCACCCTAGGGGCATTGACCCCTAGAGGACCTTGAGGAGCTTCTGAGTCGACTTCTGCACTGTGCTGATTTTTGTGGGGCCGTTCCTTTACGCATCATTGCTGCCCGTTTGGCAATGGGCTCATCATCATCAGAGGATTCGGTTCCTACTGGTGTCTGGTGGGGTTCCGGGTGGGGCTCCTTGCTGGAGGAGGATCCTTCAGAATCCTTTTGCTCCTTTGTCTGTGGCTTAAGAGCTGGGGCTGACTCCTCGAAGGTGGTATAGAGCAAGTCGGTGGGAAACTCCGAAAATGGGAAAAATTGTTTAAAGTTCTGCTCGAGGGTGTTGTGAAGGGCAAAATCCCTTTTCTGCTCATAACGCCAGAAGATTTGCTGAAGCTGCAGAAGCACAGCTTGCTGTTTCAGAATTGTAGCTTGTTGATTGAGGATGAACTACAAAGTCTTGTCAGGTGACTGGGGGGCCGTGGACGAAGCAGAGGGTCCGGCAGTATGTGGAGGATTTTGGGAAGCAGCTGGTGGGTGTAGGGCCGCCTTCTCCAGGATAATACGGGCAATGGTGGTGGCAGTGATGGGGCTAGCGTCCTTCAGTGGTTCTTCATTAATGAAGACTGGGACTCCACGATTCTTGCACAGTATAGTGATGAGGGAAGGGAAAAGTAGGCTTCCCTTTTTCCGATTGGCGCATGCTCGGATTTGGCCACTGATGATTCGGCTAACGTTGACTGGTCGGTCGAATATGAGTGCGTCCACCATTGCCACTCTGTTTGCCCATGGGTAGAAGGTAGCAGGCGGATCTTAAGGAAGTGATACCACACCTTAGCTGCAGGCACCAGAGAGACCTGATTGATGGTGGTGGAGCCCTGAGGGGATTTATCCCAGGTGGTGCCGGGAAGGCACACCTGGGTAAGCATCGCATCCCAGTCTCCATCCTGCAGACTCTGTAGATATTCTTCATACTGGTCCTCTTCGTCCGGCAGATTGTAAGCCTTGTTGATAGAGGCTTGGTCGAAATGAACCTTCGTCTCCTGGACTGTCACCCACTTCTCATTTCCGGGTGAGAGGTTCGCGTAGAATTCCTGAACCAGAGGTATGAGGGCCGTTTGCGGGTGGCTTGCAAAATTTTCCCAACCCCTCTGCTTGACCACTGTGCCAACGTACATTGGCATCCCCAAATCTCCAGAGGAGGCGAAGGTGAAACCTTTCTTGGCGCAAAATTTTTTGGGCACAATCTCTTCGTCGTGCTTCTGCCTGTTTTCCTCAGAGGTGAATTTCTTCACCTTGCTTGCCTTCCTGGCCACCGTCTTGATTCTCGACATGACTGGTTCGAGGGTTTGGAAATGGAGGTTTCTGGTACGAATGAGGTGAGGAGGCTGTAGGGATTTGGGAACTCGGGAGAGGTGCTCGAGGGTGAAGGGAAGTTGCAGAGGTTTAATGAGGGTGGACGATGTGTTTTCGAGACTTATGGGCTTCTGCCTTTTTCCCGCCCCCATTTTGCTTCTGACAACAATTTTTTGAAAATATTTGTCTCTTTTTTTTTGTAAGAAGCATAGCAGAGGGGAACCCCTTGATTTAGGTCTGACTGCATTTACTGCAGCAACGATGCAGCAAAAACTGACTTGCCTAGGATTTTGCTGCAGCAGAGGGAGCTTATTCTTAATCCTGCTATAGCAAAGCAGGGACTATCTTTCGTAAGGTTTTGCTACAGCAAAACAAAAACTGGTTCTGCAAACTTCTATGCTTACCATCTTGCGTAACAAACACAAATGCTATCAGACTCATGATTTAAACTCTCTTAAAACTGTTAACTTAAACAACAACAAATTTAAACATGGGTTGCCTCCCATGAGCGCTTGTTTTAGAGTCTTCAGCCTGACTTCCCTCCTGTTCTTTCCTCTTGCAGCTGAATGGAGGTGTATTGTCTATCCACATCACCTCCAAGATAGTGCTTGACTCTTTGTCCATTAACCCTGAATGTCCTTCCTTCCTTTTCTTCTTCTAATTCAATAGTCCCAAATGGGAAGACCTTGCTTATGCGAAAAGGACCAGACCAACGAGATTTCAACTTCCCAGGAAACAAGGTCAGCCTGGAGTTGTACATTAGTACTCTCTGTCCCACTTCGAAGCTCCTGGGTTGTATCTTCTTGTTATGCCATTGCTTTGCTTTCTCCTTGTATAGTTTGGCATTCTCATAGGCTTGACCACGAAATTCATCCAGCTCATTTAGCTACAGCATCCTCTTCTCACCCGCAGCTTCCAAGTTCAAGTTTAGCTTCTTCACTGCCCAATATGCTCGATGTTCCAGCTCTACTGGTAGATGACAAGCCTTCCCGAATACCAATCTGTATGGTGACATGCCCAGAGGTGTCTTATAGGCTGTTCTATAGGCCCATAGTGCATCATCCAACCTGGAGGACCAATCCTTCCTCGTGGGGCCTACTGTTTTTTCCAAGATTCTCTTGATCTCTCTGTTGGAGACTTCAGCCTGCCCACTCGTTTGTGGGTGATAGAGAGTTTCCACCTTATGCTTTACTCCATATTTGGCAAGTAGTGCCTTGAACTGCCGATTGCAGAAATGGGTCCCTTCATCGCTGATGATGGCTTTGGGGGTTCCAAACCTTGTAAATATGTTTCTCTTCAGAAATCTGGTCACGACTCTGGCTTCATTAGTTTGGGATGCACTGGCTTCCACCCATTTTGAAACATAGTCGACGGCTACTAGGATGTATTGGTTGCCGAAACTCAGGGAAATGGTCCCATGAAATCTATTCCCCAGACATCAAATAATTCCACCTCTAGGATGTTATTCAGTGGCATTTCATGTCTGCGAGATATATTCCCTGTCCTTTGACACCGGTCGCATTGCCTTGCGTAGGATTAGGAGTCCTTGAATAGAGAGGACCAATAGAACCCTGCCTGCAGCACCTTGTTTGTAGTTCTAACTCCTCGAAAATGACCTCCATAAGAGGAAGCATGGCATTGCTGCAAGATTTGCTCCATCTCTTCACTGGGTATGCATCTCCTTATCATTTGATCAGCACATTGCTTGTACAGATATGGTTCATCCCAGTAGTATGAGTTTACCTCATGCAAAATTTTTTTCTTCTGCTGCCACGTCAAGTCTGGTGGGAGCATTCCACTCACGAGGTAATTTACATAATCAGCGTACCATGGCACATCATCTTGGGACAGGAGATAAAGTTGCTCATCTGAGAATCTTTCATTAATGTCATCTGCTCTGGAGCTGTTCCCTTCCAATCTGGAGAGATGGTCTGCCACTTGATTTTCAGTTCCTTTCCTGTCTATGATCTTTAGATTGAATTCTTGAAGCAAAAGTACCCACCGAATGAGCCTGGGCTTGGAATCCTTTTTCCTAACCAAGTGTTTGATGGCAAAGTGGTCTGTGTGCACTATCACCTTTGCTCCTACCAGATATGCTCTGAATTTCTCAAAGACAAACACTACTGCAAGCAATTCCTTCTCTATCACAGTGTAGTTCAGCTAGGCACCTTGCAGCATTTTGCTAGCGTAGTAAATAGAATGAAACAGCTTGTTTCTGCGCTGCCCGAGGACAGCCCCTAATGCTGTTTCACTAGCATCACACATCAGCTCAAATGGGGAGGTCCAGTCTGGTGCCACGATAACTGGGGCTGTACTCAATTTTTGTTTGAGATCGCAGAATGCTGTCATGCAACTTTCATCAAAACAGAAAGTTCTATCCTTCTCTAGCAAACTGCATAAAGGTTTGGCAACCTTAGAGAAGTCCTTAATGAACCTCCTATAAAATCCTACATGTCCCAGGAAGCTTCGAATGCCCTTGACCGAGTTGGGAGGAGGCAGTTTCTCAATGATTTCCACCTTGGCCTTGTCAACCTCAAGTCCTCTCTGAGAAACCTTATGCCCCAGCACAATCCCTTCTTTTACCATAAACTGACACTTCTCCCAGTTCAGCACTAGGTTTTTTTCCTCACACCTTTGCAAGACCTTAGCAAGGTTTCCCAAGCATAGGTCAAAGGAGTCTCCAAAGACTGAGAAGTCATCCATGAAGATTTCCATAAACTGCTCAGCCATTTCTATGAATATTTCCATCATGCATCGCTGGAATGTTGCTGGAGCATTACAAAGCCCAAATGGCATCCTTCGAAAGGCAAAGGTACCATAAGGACATGTGAATGTAGTCTTATGCTGATCTTCTGGTGCTATAGCAATCTGGTTGTACCCTGAGTACCCATCCAGGAAACAATAGTATTCCCTTCCAGCAAGTCTATCTAACATTTGATCAATGAACGACAGAGGGA
This sequence comes from Gleditsia sinensis, assembly GCA_037074535.1. Classification (NCBI taxonomy): domain Eukaryota; kingdom Viridiplantae; phylum Streptophyta; class Magnoliopsida; order Fabales; family Fabaceae; genus Gleditsia; species Gleditsia sinensis. The sequence goes on along the minus strand of CM073467.1, from coordinate 34,697,135 downwards.
AGTGGTCTTTCCTAGTGCTTTTGTTCAACTTCCGATAATCCAAGCAAATCCTCCAGCCAGTTACAACTTTGGTGGGGATAAACTCATTGTTTTCACTTTCCACCACAGTCATACCCCCCTTCTTAGGAACACACTAGACCGGGCTTACCCAAGAGCTATATGATATTGGGTAAATAATTACAGCATCCAGCCATTTGATGATCTCCTTCTTCACCGCCTCCTTCATTATTGGATTAAGCCTCCGTTGGGGTTTTATGGACCCTATTTCATTACTTTCCAAGAGGATCTTATGCATGCAAAATGAAGGGCTGATTCCTTTTATATTAGCTAGTGTCCAACCAATGGCCCTTTCTGAATTTCTTCAGTGTAAGGACCAATTTCTCCTCTTGTTCCATTGTTAAAAGTGCTGAGATAACCACAGGAAGAGTGGTTGTCTCTCCTAAATACACATACTTGAGGTGTGCTGGTAGAGGCTTCATTTCCAAGGCTGGTGGCTCCTCTACTAATGCTTTCAGCAACTTTGAATCTGGTGGGGTCATATATAATGGCTCCTTTATTGGCTCCTACTTCCTAATGCCATGCTTGACATCAATCCAGGCCCATTCTTTCTCGTTTTCCCCTTGGAATTTGAGTTTTCTGTCCAAGCTACCGATGGTGGGTCCTTACAGCATTTTCTTAACTGCTTTGATGCTAATGTGTCTATCATAGACACCACTGCACATTCCTCTTCTTCACTGGAAAACTTCATGGTTTGGAGCACATTGAATGTAACCTGCTCATCCTAGACTCTCATGATTAGTTCACCCTTCTGAACATCAATTAGTGCTCGGCCAATTGCTAAGAATGGTCTGCCTAATATAATTGGTACCTCTGCATCAGCTTCATTGTCCAGAATTATAAAGTCTACTGGGAAGATGAACTTATCCACCTTAACCAGGACATCCTCTATTTTTTCCTCTGGATGGGCAATGGATCTGTCTGCCAATTGCAGTGTGACTATGGTAGGCCTTGCTTCTCCAATTCCTAGCTTTTTAAAAATGGCCATTGGCATGAGGTTGATGCTTGCTCGCAATTCGCAAAGTGCCTTGTCAAAATACTGGTTCCCAATAGAACAAGGTATGGTGAAACTGCCTGAATCCTTAAGTTTGGGTGGCAACTTATTTTGCAACACAGCACTGCATTCTCGTGTGAGAGCAACAGTCTCAAACTCACCAAATTGTCTTTTCTTTGTCAGGATGTCCTTCATGAACTTCATATAGTTAGGCATCTGCTCTAGTGCGTCTACCAGAGGTATGTTAATGTGCAGTTGTTTCAGGACATCTAGGAATCTTCTAAACTGCTGGTCATTCTGCTGCTTCTGAAATCTCTGAGGGAAAGGGGGAGGTAGCTTGGTTTGCTGCATGCCTTGCTGCGGCAAAGTTGCTGAATTTTGCTATGGCAAAGCTGCAGAATTTTCTCTAGAGATGGTTTCCTCCTTGCTTACCTCCTCCTCTTGCTTCTTCTTGTCTTTTTTGTTCTCTAGGGGTACAGTGGAGTTTGTCTGGTCCTGCCCTCTTGCTTTTGGTGCTTCCACCATCTTTCCACTTCTCAGGGCTATAGCCTTGCAATGCTCTTTCCCTTCTCTCCTAGGGACTTCAGTATTACTTGGAAGTGTTCCTAGAGGTCTATTCTTTAGTTCATTCGCAAGCTGTCCCACTTGAGTTTTCAGATTCCGTAATGAGGCTGCTTGACTCTGGATTAGAGCATCATTCCTTGCCATATACTCCTTCATCAGGGATTCTAGCGAAGTTAGGGTTTCCTGAGGCTGTTGTCTTTGCTGCATGAAGCCTGGGGGAGCCTGTGATCTTTGTGGGGCAGAGTTGCTCCCTTGTCCCGTACCATAGTTACTCCAGGAGAAATTGGGGTGTTGCCTCCATCCTGGGTTATATGTATTGGAGTAGGGATTGTTATTGCGATTCATATTTCCCACAAAGCATACTGATTCTGGGTTTTAGGGGCACATTTCAAAAAGATGTGGTCCATTGCACAGTACACAAGATGGTCCAATCTCTTGGACTGTATTGGTTGTTTGAGGGCGGGTCATTTGCTGGCTCTTTAAGACATTAACTAGTGAAGCTAGCTGGGCTGTGAGAGAAGTCACTTCACTCATTTCATGCATGCCTACTGCTTTCTTTCCAGTTAAAACTCTGTCCTTTGGCCATTGATAGTTGTTACTGGCCATCCTTTCAAGCAGCTCGTGCGCTTCATTATACGTTTTAGACAAGAGTGCCCCATTAGCTGCTGCATCCGCTATAGTGCGTGTTTGAGCATTCAGGCCATTGTAAAAGGTCTCCATCTGAATGCAGTAAGGAATTCCATGATGGGGGCATCTCCATAATAACTCTTTATACCTCTCCCAAGTCTCGTACAAAGATTCACCCTTTAATTGCTAGAAAAAGGTGATGTCATTTCTCAATCTGGCATTCTTGGTGGGCGGCAAGTATTTTAGTAGAAATTTCTCTGCCAAATCACTCTAGTTAGTGATAGAGTCAGGTGGCAGAGAGTTTAGCCACGCTTTTGCTCGGTCTTTTAATGAGTAAGGGAACAGCTTTAACCTGAGCACTTCTTCTGTTACCCCATTCATTTTGAAAGCATCCATGACTTCCATGAACACTCTTAATTGAAGGTGAGGGTCCTCTGTAGGAATTCCACTGAATTGCCCTACAGTTTACAGCATTTGGAACATTACTGGTTTGAGCTCAAAATGTAGAGCCTCGATCTCTGGTCTCACAATGCTCGGGTTCAACCCATTCAGGTTTGGTTGAACATAAGCATTTAAGACCCTATCTCTATCGTCCATGTTGTCTGCTTCATTCTGATTAGCCATCTCTGCCTGCTGCTGGTGTGTTAACTGTCCCCTTCTTCTTCTCAAAAGCGTTCTTTCTATCTCTGGATCTAGAGGCAGAAGTTCCCTGTCAGCCCTGCTCATGCACTGCGTTACCTACACAACAAGACACCAGAGTAAAAAGAAATATAACAAAACAATACTTCACACAGTTGAGTATCTAAAAGAAATTTTTAAGTTGACACTCCCCGACAACGATGCCAAAAACTTGTTGGTTTGATTCATGCAAAGATGAATACAGTGTCAGAACGCAAGTGCACGTGTCGTGACCAAGTAATAGAGTGATGAGTGAGTATCGTCCCACGAGGAGTGAACTAAAAACTGTTAAGGAGACTTTGCTGTGTGAAATGCTGTAGCCGAGATAGGATGTTTTATAAAATAAAATAAAGGTGGTTCAAATTAAATACAGCTATAACTAGGACGAGGGGTACTAGGGTGTAAAGAAAATGGAATAGGGAGGTCTAGGGTTGCTCAGGGTTGCCATGAACTATTGCACTCATATTGCTCCAGGAATTGCTACAGCAATTGTCCTAGGTGCCCAGTTCAGTCTTGAATGGAGTCTTTCCAGACTTCCATTCCTTACAACTCTGAGGGTCAGACCTGCATTCCTATAGCAGTCTTCACCCCTGAGTTGTGTAGGAAGCTCCACTGCTGGGACGATGGGGGACCATATATTCCTATATTGACTGCCCCCATCTTATTCAAGCTGTCTTTCCAGCCTCCATTCCCCTCTCGGGTGAATATTGGCCTCTGTCTACCTCCACTAACTTCCATTATCAGAGGAGTTTAAAATATAAGCACAGATGAATGTAAAAACAGTGCTGCAGCGAAATGTGTTTTACTAAAAAGTGTGCTTAAGTTCATTACAACCCTTGTGCAACCCTAGCCAGAAACTAGCCAAGCCTCATGGTTACACTGGTTACAGACAACCCAGAATCACTAGTATACATCTCTAGTGATAACAGAAAAACAATGCCAGTGTAGTCTTGATAGAAAACTGAAGAAAAAGGAAAACGAAAACAACACAACAAATAGAATCCCCGGGATTGCACTCTCTCCCTTGCACTGATGCTCCTTGGCAGTGTGTAGCTACTCTATTCTTTCTCCCCTACTCCTGTCGTGTCGTCTCCCCCTCTTTGCCTCTCTTTATTGTTCAGCCTTGTGGTCCCAGTCAGCTGCCTTGCTTTTTTCGTCATTCCCCCTGCTCTGCTGCAAAACCACCTCTGCGTGTAGCTTTGTCCTTTCCACTTTCAGTAGTGGGACAGTTCTGTGCTAGCAGCCTACAGTGTCAATTTTTGCTGCTTTCTCTCCTACTGGGTGAAGGCCGCACCTGCTGTGCAGCCCTGCTCTGCTGTTACCTGCACCATATCAAACAGAATCAGTGTATTGTAGAAAAAGGGAGCAGCTCACCCAATATCACTCAGGTTTCTGCTATATGCTTACTAAAATGCTGCAACAACGGGGTAGCTGATGTTATATCTAAAAGGGTCATCCCATTCAATTTAATCAGGGAATAAAAGTGCTTAAAACACCAGAGAAACTTAGTAAATGCACTCAGAAAACACATAAGAACTTCAATAAATTACAGTTATCAATAGACTTGGACTAGTATATTGAAGTTGGACCGATAACCCAAAAATCATGAAAATGTGACCAAGCCCTTCATGAAAGGTAGAATTTCAGCCAAAGCAAAAGAAATGGGTAAGAATGAGCCCAAATCCAAGAAGGAAAAAAAAATAAGAATCATGTAAGGAAATAGTAGTGTACTAATAATCAAGATTAGGTCACATGGCATTAAGACAAAACATCTATATCCTACATTCATAATTTCAACAAGTAGGTAATAATAAATATCATTATGACAAAACATCCTTATCCTAAATAAATAATTTTAACCAAGCAAGGGAGACTCAAGGGTTGAAAATTTGCCACCTAGAAAGGCAAACCTATCATACTTGAGTGAGACAAAAGAAAAATGAAATGAATCCCTAAATCAAAGGGACCTTGTCCCTTATTTTAAGAACATTTTATCATGATTTTCAAAATACAAATCTCCATTTGCTATGCATATCTTGACTAATTGAGAGGAAGACGAGAACATGAGTTGTCTTTTAAAAAAAAACAACAACCAAGTGCATCCTACTTGTGATAAGATAAACCCATGATCATGAAAGGTAAACCACTTGATAGTTTATTTAAGCAAAATCCACCCTTATAACATTATAATTTCATCCAGGTGAGGGAGAAGAAAAATAGAAGCAAGGTAGAGTGAGGAAAGGAGAGAAAGAGAGGAGAAGAAAGGAAGGAAGAAGAAGGAGAAGTCTAGAGGACTAAGTACTCAAGGTAAGTTAGTTTAATCTCCACTTGAGTCCATCTTTTCTCTTTATCCTTGAGATTCAAAACTCACCCTCCTTCTCTTATTTAAGCTGCTAGAAAAGCTAAGAGAAGGGAGGAATCTTGCTACTTCTTTCAAGAGGAAATAAGAAAAAGAATTCACTAAGTGAGCTAGGGAGATCTTTAGGTAAGTTTAACAATATCTCTTTTTGAAGAAAAGTTTTGAAATTTGTAATATTTATATGAGATTTTGATCTTAGAACTTTGATGAAATTTAAAATATTTGCTACTTTGATGATTTGTCATGGATGTTGCTATATCATGTTACATGTTAATGATGGATGTTTTGGACATTTCGGTTGGTGTGGAAAGTTCTGCATAGGTATGGCTATGGGTGGTAAAGTTTTATGATTTTTATACTACTATTTTGTATATTTGAATGTGGTAAAAAATTGATGGAATATGAGTATATGTAAAGAAAATGGAAGAGTATGTAATAATGATGAACTAAAACCTTAAGAAAGGTTTGGTTAGGAAACTGAATTTCAGAGTAACTAGGGAAGCTTCTGTTTTTAAAATTCTGGGAAGAATCGGTTAGGAATTAAAAGAAATGGTTAACATGAAAAATGTAGATCTATATCTCATGGATTTTTAGTCACTGGAATAACTTAATTTAGAGTCTAGATGAGGGAGATATTTCCTGATATATAAGTAGTGGTCAGAAAATGGTTAACCATAGAAGAATCTGTTAGGTATGCTTCTGTGTTTGAATTTTTGAGATAAATCTGTAGGGAATTAAAAAACATTCTTGACATGATAAATGTAGATATATGTCTCTATAATTTTTTTCCACTGGAATTATTCAAATTAGAATCAATATGAGGGAGATATACTTAGATTAGTAAGAAGAGGTCAGAAACTAGCTAACTAGGGAAGAATCTGTTAAGTATGCTTCTGTGTTTGAATTTCTGAGAAAAATCTATAAGGATTAAAGAAAATTGTTAACATAATAAATATAGATATATGTATCACGAATCTATAGGCTCTGAAATCACTTAATTTGGAGTCCATATGAGAGAGATATGACTGATTAATGAGTAAATGTTAGAATCAGTCTAGAATCTAGGGTAGTAAATGTAAGCGTTTTGGTTTTTAATTTTTTGAGAGTAATTAGTAAGGAATCTAAATAAATGATAAACATGAAAGTTGTATATAAGTTTCTTAGAGTTTTATAGGCTTTTGAATCACCTCAATTGGAGTTCTTATGAGGGCGATATGGTTCGATTAGTAAGTAGAGGTCTGAAACTACTCGAGAAAAAATAACATTGAGTTTGAGGGAGTAGTAGCACCATGATTACTTAATATTTCACTAAAATTTTCAATATAAGGGTTTTAAAGAATTGTCTTATCTTTCAATTGACACCAAGACCACCTCAATCAGATTTAAAATGAGGGTGTTATGCTCTGTTTAGTGAGAGAGGATAATAATATTTAAAAAAGAAAAAGAATCTTATAAATGAAAATAATAAATAACTAGTGTATGCCATAGCCATTGCCATTGTATAAACTCCTTACCATCTTAAGTGTGCAATTTTGATATGAAAATATTTTATAAAGTGATATTTGAAATGATTATGTTCATGGCATGATTACCAATGATTTTTGGTAATGATTATATTTTGATGAAAAATTATGGCATGTGAGTATAATGAACATACTTGTTATTGAAATCATATTTTTGGCTATTAATGTGAAAAGAAAAGAAAAGAAATGAGTACGGTCACATGGCAGTCCATGTAGTGCATCAGTAGGGGACGTCATACCAACGACTATGATTATGTTAATAAAAAAAGAAAGTGTGCCATGTCGGACAGAGCGAGAAAAGTCTGTATCGGATAATAGAAAGTACTTACCTTGACCGGGGTAGCTTGATATAAAAATAAGTTGATAGCCATCATATGATATTCTAAAAATAGTTATTCATGCCATACATGTCATAACTGTACGATTTCATGTGCATAGTTAAAGTACATTCATGTGACCTAAAGATATTTGATGTAGTTTATACAGATGAACATGACATGATGAGCTATATTGATGATAATTATGATTTATTGTTGAACTGACTATGATTTAATTCTCACTATATTTCCATATCATGTTCATAAACTAGTTATGCAGATTTTTTCTATGGCTCTGGCTTTTATTGCATGTTGAATCGAGTTACTCTATGTTGGACAGATTCCAAAAATTAATAAGATGTTTGAGATTAAATTGACTAAGATCTCGGTGAAGGTGCAACCACCCATACCCGTATCTCCAGAATTGGTCAACATGAACGAATAAGATGTAGATATTTATGTGTTTGATTTTTGTACGTACATTTTGATTAATGATGTGTATGTAAACTCAAAATTGTAGACCTTAAACCTTGATTTTGCTTGGTTAAATTAATTGAATGTTATTTTGAGTTAAGAAATTATAAGTAAAGAGGTAATGTCTTCATGAGATTTTAAATATATATATATATATATATATATATATATATATATATATATATATATATATATATATATATATATATATATATATATATATGTAAATATGTAAAAAAAAAAAGAGAAATGGAGTTGTTACAGAGAGCTCATGGAGAAAGAGTATGTGCGAAAGAGCATGAGTCCTTGTGCAGTTCCAACGTTGCTTGTTCCTAAGAAGGATAAAACATGGAGGATGTGTGTTAACTGCCGTGCTATTAATAATATCACTATAAAATATAGACATCCCATTCCTATATTAGATGATATGCTTGATGAATTGCATGGTTTTTGTGTTTTTACCAAAATTGATCTCAAAAGTGGGTATCATCAAATTAGGATGAGAGAAAGTGATGAATATAAAACTGATTTTAAAACAAAATATGGTTTATATGAGTGGTTAGTTATGCCATTTGAATTAACTAATGCACCAAGTGCTTTCATGAGATTGATGAATCATGTTTTGCGTGTTTTTATTGGCAAATTTTTGGTTGTATACTTTGATGATATTTTGATTTATAGCAAAAACTTGAATGAACATGTTGAGCATTTAAATTTTTTTTTAGAAGTTTTGAGAAAAGAAAAGTTGTTTACTAACATCAAGAAGTGTACCTTTTGCACAGATAAACTTGTATCTTAGATTTGTGATTAGTGCCAAAGGAATTGAGGTTGATGAAGAAAAGGTAAAGGCAATTTAAGATTGGCCAAATCCTACAAGTATGGGTAATGTTAGAAGTTTCCATGGGTTGGCTAGTTTTTGTAGAAGATTTGTAAAAGATTTTAGTAGCTTAGCTGATTTTGTTAGGCAGATTCATGAGAAGGCTCAACAAAACATTGAGAAAAAAACTAAGTAATATGTCAAACAAGCTAATAAGGGGTGCAAGAAAGTTGTATTTGAACTAGGTGATTGGGTTGGCATTCTAAATTATTTTCAAGAGGGGATGGTCCATTTCAAATGATTGAAAGGATCAATGATAATGCCTACAAACTAGATCTTCCAGGTGACTATAATGTTAGTGCAACTTTTAATGTTTTTGCTTTGTCTCCTTTTAATGTAGGTGATGATTTGAAGATAAATCATTTTCAAGAGGAGGGAAATGATGAGATCATGGCTAGGGATGAAAAACAAAAATTGAATGTGGACCCACTTCAAGTCCCAATTGGACCTATCACAAGAGTTCGAGCTAAAATATTCAAAGAAGCACTTAATGGTCTAATTCTAAAGGCCTATCAAGGAAAAAATTGCATTACTACAAAAAAAGAGTCAAGACTGGTCCATATCATTAAAATCCACTTAAATATGAGTCAAGACCCACCAATCTAAATTTGGACCTAAAGTATAAGAAGATTGAAGGCCAAAGACTGAATATAGGTCTAAAATAAATGATTTATTTAATGGCCATATTTAGGCTACATTTTTTTTCTTCTGATTTATGTACTTTTAATATCATGTTTATTTTATTAGAAAAGTTTCCTATTTGATAGTTTCTAGAAAAATTTCCTATTTTTTAATTTTCCTTGCCGTTAAGAGTTTCCTATGTAGTTTTCCTTGTTTGTTTAGGTAATTGGTCTATAAATAGGCATATATACTCTTGAACTATGATAGATTATCATTAAAAATATTGAGAGTGTTTTCTCCTTGGTTCTTTAAATAATTTTTCTAAACTTATCAAGATTTTCATTTAGCATTCAAGTAAGACTTATTATTCACAATCTTCTTCCACTTTTTTGAGTGTGGCATCTACAATATTTCTTATACCTTTGGTTCTTATCTCTTTATAGATAACGGTTCAATGTCATTTTTATTTTTATTTATTTTTTTTATAAATTTGAATTAAAGCACGATCATTGCAATTGGCATTGGAAAGATTAACTCGTCATGAAAGCGATGACGTCTGTTTTGAACGATTCAGACAAGCCGGCGATTGAATCGGGCCGTTGAGAAAACCTAACGGTCATTATCGTGCTTTCAATTGACCATCACCAAAATTTAAAAAAAGATAGTCGTTCAAAAGATGAACTTGATATGAATGTGATGACGTTCGTTTCGAGCGATTCAGACAAGCCGGCGGTTGAATCGGGTCATCGAGAAAATCAAACGGTCACTTACGTGCTTCTGGTTGATCATCCCAGAAATTCAAAAAAAGATAGTCGTTGGAAAGATGAACTCGATACGAATGCAATAACATCTGTTTTGAGCGATTCGGACAAATCGGTAGTTGAATCGAGACGTCGAGAAAGCCTAACGGTTATTTTTGGGCTTCTGGTTGACTGTCCTGAAAATTAAAAAACAAGATAGTTGTTAAAAAGATGAACTCGATACGAACGCGATGACATCCATTTTGAGCGATTCGAACAAGACGACGGTTGAATCGGGCCGCCGAGAAAACCTAATGGTCATTTTCGTGCTTCCGGTTGACCGTCACAGAAATTAAAAAAAGATAGTAGTTGAAAAAATGAACTCGATATGAACGCGATGGCGTTCGTTTCGAGCTATTTGGACAAACTGATGGTCGAATCAGGCTGTTGAGAAAATAGTCATTTTTGTGCTTTCGGTTAACCATCTCAAAAATTCAAAAAAAGATAGTCGTTGGATAGATGAACTCGATATGAATGCGATGACATCTGTTTCGAGTGATTTGGACAAACCAACGGTCGACTCAGGACGTCGAGAAAACCTAATAGTCATTTTCGTGCTTTTAGTTGACGGTCTCATAAATTTAAAAAAAGATAGGTGTTGGAAAGATAAACTCGTCACGAAAGCGATGACGTTCATTTTAAGGGATTTAGACAAACTGATAGTCGAATTGGGCTATCAAGAAATCTTAATGGTCATTTTCGTGCTTCCGGTTGACCATCCTGGAAATTCAAAAAAGATAGTCATTGGAAAGATGAATTTCATACGAATGCGATGATGTTCGTTTCGAGCTATTCTAACAAGCCAGTGGTAGAATCGGGCTAGTGAGAAAACCTAACGATTATTTTCGTGCTTCTGGTTTTCTGTCATGGAAATTTAAAAAAAAACAATTGGAAATATGAACCTGATACAAATGCTATGACATCTGTTTCAAGCAATTCAAACAAACCAGTGGTCGAATTGGGACGTCAAGAAAACATAACGGACACATTTGTGCTTCCAGTTGCTGTCACAAAAATTCAAAAAAAGATATTCATTGGATAGATAAATTCGATACAAACGTGATGATGTCCATTTCAAGCGATTCAGACAAACCGGCAGTTGAATAGGGATGTCGAGAAGACCTAACGATCATTTTCATGCTTTCAGTTGGTCGTCATAAAAATTTAGAAAAAGATAGTCGTTGGAAAGATGAACTCGTCACGAAAGTGATGACATCCGTTTTGAGCGATTCAGACAAGTCAGAGGTCAAATCGCGTCGTCGAGAAAACCTAACGGTTATTTTCTTACTTCCAGTTGATCGTCTTAAAAATTTAAATAAAGATAGTCGTTAAAAAGATGAACTCGATATGAAAGCGTTGATGTCCATTTTACTGATTTGGATAAACCAGCGGTTGAATCGAGTCGTCAAGAAAGCCTAACAGTCATTTTCGTGCTTTTGGTTAATCGTCACAGAATTTCAAAAAAGGATAGTTGTTGGAAAGATGAACATGATACGCATGCGATGATGTCCGTTTCAAGTAATTCAGATAAGCCAGTGGTCAAATCGGGCTGTTGAGAAAACCTAACGGTCATTTTCGAGTTTCTAGTTTACCATCATTGAAAATTAAAAAATTATAGTCGTTAAAAGGATGAACTCAATACGAACGGGATGATGTCCGTTTAAAGCAATTCAGACAAGTAGGTGGTCGAATTGAGCCCTCGAGAAAACCTAACAATTATTTTCGTGCTTTCGATTGTCTGTTATAGAAATTCATAAAAAGATAGTCGTTGAAAAGATAAACCCGATACGAAAGCGGTGATGTCCGTTTTGAGGAATTCAGACAATCCAACGATCGAATCGAGCTATCGAGAAAACTTAACGGTCATTTTTATGCTTCAGGTTGACCTTCACAAAAATTTAAAAAAAGATTGTCATTGGAAAGATGAACTCAATACGAAAGCGATGACGCCTATTTTGAGTGATTCGGACAAGCCAGCGGTCGAATCAGGCTGTCGAGAAAACCTAACAGTCATTTTTGTGCTTTCGGTTAACCGTCACAAAAATTTTAAAAACGATAGCCGTTGGAAAGATGAATTCAATACGAACATGATGAAGTCTATTTTAAGTGATTCAGACAAGCCAATGGTCAAATTGGGCCGTCAAGAAAACCTAATGGCCATTTTTGTACTTTTGGTTGACCGTGCTGGAAATTCAAAAAAAGATAGTCGTTGGAAAGATGAACTCGATGCAAACGTGATTACATCCGTTTTGAGCGATTCAGACAAGTTGACGGTCGAATCGAGACGTTGAGAATTCCTAACGATCATTTTGGTACTTCCAGTTGACCATCATGGAAATTCAAAAAAAGATTGTCGTTGGAAAGATAAACTCATCATGAAAGGAATGACATCCGTTTCGAGCGATTATGATATGATTACAGCTAAATCGGGCTGTCGAAAAAACCTAATGGTCATTTTCATGCTTATGGTTTTCCGTTACAGAAATTCAAAATAAGGTAGTTTTTGGAAAGATAAACTCGATACGAACGTGATAATGTCCGTTTTGAGTGATTTGGACAAGCCGGTAGTCGAATTGGGCTGTCGAGAAAACCTAATGGTCATTTTATGCTTCCGATTGACCGTGACAAAAATTCGAAAAAAGATAGTCATTGGAAAGATGAACTCGATAAGAAAGCGATGATTTCTGTTTGGAGCGATTCAAACAAGCTTATAATCAAATTGGACCGTTAAGAAAACCTAACGGTCATTTTCGTGCTTCCAGTTGACCATCATGGAAATTCAAAAAATGATAGCCGTTCGAAAGATGAACTCAATAAGAAAGAAATGACGTCCATTTCGAGTGATTCAGATAAGCCGTCGGTCGAATCGGACCGTTGAGAAAACCTAGTATACATTTTCGTGCTTCCAGTTGACTGACACAGAAATTCAAAAAAAGATAATCATTGGAAAAATAAACTTGATACGAACTCAATGACGTTCATTTTGAGTGATTCGGATATGCTGGTAGTTGAATCAGGCTATCGAGAAAACCTAACGATTATTTTTGTTCTTCCAGTTGACTGTCCCAAAAATTCAAAAAAATATAGTCTTTGGGAAGATGAATTTGGTACAAAAGCGATGGCGTCTATTTTAAGTAATTCAGATAAGCTAGTGGTCGAAGGGTCGTCAAGAAAACCTAACGGTCATTTTGGTGCTTCCAGATGACCATCCCGAAAATTCAAAAAAAAGATAGTCGTTGGAAAGATGTTCTCAATACGAATGCTATGATGTCCGTTTCGAGTGATTTTGACAATCCGGTGGCCGGATCGAGATGTTGAGAAAACCTAACGGTCATTTTCGTGCTTCTGGTTGACTGTCACAAAAATTTAAAAAATGCTAGTCGTTGGGAAGATGAACTTGATATGAAAGCGATGACGTCCGTTTCTTACGATTCAAACAAGCCGGTGGTAGAATCGAGACATCGAAAAAATCTAACGATCATTTTCGAGCTTCCGGTTGACCGTTACAGAAATTTAAAAAAAGATAGGCATTTGAAAGATGAACTCAATACGAATGCGATGTCGTTTATTTTATAACAACTTTTTTTTTATGCACCTTCACCGGGATCTAAGCCAACTCGACCATAAACATTTTATTTGCTTCTGGGATCTGCCCAACATAAAGTACTCGATCCAATGTGCACTAAAAGCCAGAGCCAAAGAAAAATCTGCATAACTAATTTTCTGAACATGATATGGAAATATAGTGAGAATTAAATCCCAGCAAGTTCAACAATAAATCATCATCAATATAGCTCATCACGTCATGTTCAGCTATATAAATTATAGCAAATATATTTGGTCACATGAATGCACTATATCTATGCACATGGGTATCGTACATTAATGACATGTATGACAGGATTAACTATTTCCAGAATATCATATGATAACTATCAATTTATTCTCATATCAAGCTACTCTGGTCAGGGTGAGTATTTTCTACTCTCCAGTACGAGCTTTTCTCGCTCCGTCCGACATGGCCCACTTTCTCTTTCTTTTCTCATTAACATGATCATAACCGTTGGTAAGGCATCCCCTACTGGTGCACCACACGGATTGCCATGTGACCGTGCTCATTTCTTTTCTTTTCACAATGATAGCCAAAATTATGCTTTCAATAACAAGTATGTAACTATTACCAAAAATCATTGGTAATCATGCCATGAACATAATCATTTCAAATATCATTTTATAAAATATTTTCATGTCAAAATTTCACACTTAAGATGGTAAGAAGTTTATACAATGGCAATGGCTATGGCATATACAAGTCATTTATTATTTTTATTTATAAGATTCTTCTTCTTTTTTAAATATTAATTTTATTTCTTTATTTTCTTGATGTAGGTTTTCATCCTATCTAACCTTCTCTTACTAATCAGAGCATAACTCCTTCAATTTAACTCTGATGTAGGTGATCTTTGTGTCAATTTAAAGATAAAACAATTATCCAAAACTATTATGTTGAATAGTTTAGCGAAATATTAAGAACTCAAGGTGATATTACTCCCTCAAAATACAGGTTATTTTTTCTCGGGTAGGTTTTAACCTCTACCTACTAATCTGTCCATATCTCCCTTACAAGAATTCCAAATTAAGTGATTCTAGTGGATAAAAATCCATGACACATATAGTAATAATTTTTATGTTAGTCATTTATTTTAATTCCCTACAGAATGTTTCCAGAAATTAAAACATAGAAGCTATCCTAAAATATTCTTCCTTAATTAACAAATTTCTGACCACTGCATACTAATCAGACCATATCTACCTCATATGGACTCCCAATTGAGTGATTCAAGTGGATAAAAATCCGTGACACATATATCTATAATTGTTATGTTAACCATTTATTTTAATTTCCTACAGAATGTTCCCATAAATTAAAACATAGAAGCTATCCTAAAATATTCTTCCCTGATTAACCAATTTCTAACCATTGCATACTAATCAGACCATATCTACCACATATGGACTCCAACTTGAGAGATTCCAGTAGCTAAAAATTCATGACACATATATCTATAATTCTTATGTTAACCATGTATTTTAATTCCCTACAGATAATTCCCAAAAATTAAAACAAAAAAACTATCCTAACATATTCTTCCCTGATTAACCATTTTATGACCTTTAACTACTAATCAAACCATATCTACCTCATATGGACTCCAAATTGAGTGATTTTGGTGGTTAACAATCCGTGAGACATAAATCTACATTTTTCATGTTATCTATTTCTTTAAATTCCTTACCGATGCTTCTCAGAATTTTAAAAACAGAAGCTTAAAATTCTGCCACCCATAGCCATATCCATGCAGAACTATCTACACCAACCTAAGTATTCAACATACATAATATGTAACATGATATAGCAACATCCATGACCAATCATTAAAGTTCTAAAATCAAAATCCCATATCAATATTACAAGTTTCAAAACTTTTCTTCAAAAAGAAATATTGTTAAACTTACCTGGAGCACTTAGTCCTCTAGACTTCTCCTTCCTTTTTCTTCCTTTCTTCCTCTCCTTTCCTCACTCTACCTTGCTTCTATTTTTTCTCTCCGTCACTTGAACTAAAATTATAATGTTGTAAGGGTGGGTTTTGCTTAAATAGACCATCAAATAATTCACCTTTCATGATCATAGGTCTACCTTATCACAATTAGGATACACTTGGTTGAATTTTTGGAAAACAAACAACTTATGTTCTTGTCTTCCTCTTCCTTAGTCAAGATATGAATAGCAAAAGGAGATTTGTATTTTGAAAATTATGATAATATGTTTCTAAGATAAGGGACAAGGTCCCTTTGATTTAAGAATTCATTTCCTTTTTCTTTTGTCTTAATCAAGTATGATAGGTTTGCCTTTTTAGGTGGCAAATTTCTAGCCCTTGAATCTCCATTATTTGGTTAAAATTATTTGTGTGGGATATGAATGTTTTGTCCTAATGCCATGTATTATCATACCACTTGCTAAAATTATGAGTGTAGGATATAGATGTTTTGTCCTAAAGCCTTGTATTATCATACCACTTGCTAAAATTATGAATGTAGGATATCACACCACTTGCTAAATTTTTGTCTTAATGGCATGTCACCTAATCTTGATTACACCATTATTTCATCACTTTACTTTTATTTTTATTTTTATTTTTCCTCTTGGGTTTGGGCTCATTCTTGCCCATTTTCTTTACTTTGGTTAAAATTCTACCTTACATAATGGGCTTGGTCACATTTTCATGATTTTTGGGCTACCGGTCCAATTCCTATATCCTAGTCCAAGTTTATGTTTTATTTCTTCATTGGGCTATCCTATTGGCTTGCTAAAAATTCATGTGAAGTAGAAAAACTCTATATGAAGTGTCCATAGGTGAAAGCCCAATTTATGGGTGGAGATACTAAACTTAGTAACTTTTGCTCTTAAATTAGGAAAAATTACCCTAATCCAATCTTTTTGAAATTTTAAGACCTTTACTTACTACACAAAAATTTATCTTCCTTGCCTAAGAATTTCACCTTTCTTTAGCATGCTTATTTATAATATTTCCTCTTAGATTTTCTTTCTTTACCTATTTCATTAATATTAGAACATTTCTATGCATACACGTAAGGTGAAGAATTTATAAGGATTATATTTCCTTAGATATCTAAAAATTTTCTAATAAATTTTATTTCCTTAATTAAATATTTATGTACCTTTATCAATAAAAAATGAAATTAGGGATGTTACTTTGAATACTCTTGTACTTTTATTAATACATGAAACAAAATTAGGGATGTTACATATTTCGAGCGATTCAAACAAACCAGTGGTCGAATCGGGACGTCGAGAAAACCTAACAGTCATTTATGTGCTTCTAGTTGACCATCATGAAAATTCAAAAATAGATACTCGTTGAAAAGATGAACTTGATACGAATGCTATGACATCCGTTTCGGGCGATCGGACAAACTCGTGGTCGAATTGGGGCATCAAGAATTCCTAACAGTTATTTTGTTACTTTTTGTTGATGATAAAGGGAAATTTTGAGTACTTAATGATTATATTTTATCCCTTAATTTAAAGTAAACTTGTGATTATTCTCCTGCTTTTAGTTATACTTTTCTCTGGATATTGTTTTGGTTGGTTTTATGTTTGTAGGTGAGCAAAAGAGGCAAAGAAGTAAGGGAAAACACTCATGTGAGGAGCCATACGGACTTGGAACATGCTGAGGAGGAAGCAAGGAGGCAACCCTAAAGAAATTGACAAGAAAAGAGCCTCGCAACTTGAAGCACGACCAGACTGTGCTTGGTGTTGCATGGAGCACGGCTAGGCCGTGCTCTGTTCAAAGAATATATTTTCTCCTAGATTTCCAGCACGAAGCATGGCCAAGCCGTGTCATGAAGCACGGTCGTGCTTTGTGTCCGTTTACCACGTGATTTATAGGATTTTGAGTAGCCAAGTTGATAAATATACATTGGGAAACGCAGAGAAGAGGGGGGACACATCCAGACACATTCAGACTTACTTTTACTCAATTTTAGACTTAGGAAATACCTTTAGATTAGGTTTAGAGTAGTATTAGCGGTTAATTCATGTTCTTAGAGTAGAATTTACAACAATTCAAGCATTGTATTTCATCTTTACATTCTGCAAACCAAGTTTTATCTTTCTACTTTACTTCCATCTCTACTTCTACTCTTCTATCTTGGTTTATATTGAACTTTAATGATTTACTTAATGAATATGATTTTGGTCTCTGTTTCTATTATGCTTGGGTAGATTTGATCTAGGGTTTTGGTAAACCCACTTATGATGTGATGATACACTGTGCTAATTGAATTGTTGGAACCCTAATTGTACTATCCATGGTTAATTAGGATTGACTGTTATGCATTGATTATATGAGTTGATGAATGTCTAGCCAATATTTATCACGTCTTAGGATATTAACTGATGAACTGAAAGGTGAAAGTTAATATCGGAACCTAATAATTAATTAGGTATATCTTAATCACAAAAGTAGTTTAAGGTTCTCTAGGAATGAATCAATTGTATTCCATGGTTGGCATAGAACTTAATAGACCTAGGTTGAAATAAGAACCACAAAAGTAGGCAATTGGATTAACCTAGGTACAATTAGTAACGCTTGAAAGAGGTTGCTAGTTATTTAAGGCTAAACCATCCCCAATAACCTAGATAATGGCAATTAGAGGTACATATTGATTGTTGAATATCATAAGTATGGTAAACAATAACCCTAGGTTTTTATTAATTGGATTACTTATTAGTTTAATTGTGACAAACTCTCATCGAATTAAAATGATTTAGATAGCATATTTCGTATAATTCTAGTAATTGACCATTATTCTCTGTGGGATACGACCCATACTTGCCGGACTAGCTATAGCTACGCCGTGCGCTTGTGGTTATTTATAAAACACACACAACAGTTGTCCATCATGGAAATTTAGAAAAAGATAGTTGTTGGAAAGATGAACACGTCAGGAAAGCGATGATGTCTGTTTCGAGCGATTAGGACACGTCGGCGGTCGAATCTGGCCATCGAGAAAACCTAACGATCATTTTTGTGCTTATGGTTAACCGTCTTAGAAATTCAAAATAAGATAGTTGTTGGAAAGATAAACTCGATACGAATGTGAAGATGTCCGTTTTGAGCGATTTGGAAAAGCTGTAGTCAAATTGGGCCATCGAGAAAACCTAACGGTCATTTTCGTGCTTCTGATTGACCATGACGAAAATTCAAAAAAAGATAGTCGTTGGAAAGATGAACTCGATAAGAAAGTGATGCTGTCCGTTTTGAGCAATTCAAACAAGCTGGTGATCGAATTGGACCGTCGAGAAAACTTAACGGTCATTTTCGTGCTTTTAGTTGACTGTCATGGAAATTCAAAAAAAGATAGTCATTTGAAAGATGAACTCGACAAGAAAGAAATGACATCCGTTTCGAGAAATTCAGACAAGTTAGCAGTTGAATCAGACCGAGGAGAAAACCTAACGGTCATTTTTGCGCTTCCGATTGATCGATACAAAAATTCAAAAAAAGATAGTTGTTGGAAAATATATTTGATACGAATGTGATGACGTCTATTTTAAGCAATTCGGACATGCAAGCGATCAAATTGGGCCACCAAGAAAACCTAACAGTCATTTTCATGCTTCTAATTGACCATCCTAGAAATTCAAAAAAAGATAGTATTTGGGAAAAAGAATTTGATACAAAAGTGATGACGTCCGTTTCGAGTAATTCAGACAAACCAGTGGTCAAATCAGACTGTCGAAAAAAACTAATGGTCATTTTTGATGCTTTCGAATGACCATCCTGAAAATTCAAAAAAAGATATTCGTTGGAAAGATGAACTCGATATGAATGCTATGATGTCCATTTCGGGCGATTCAGACAAACCGGCAGTTGAATTGAGTCGTTGAGAAATCCTAACGATCATTTTGGTCCTTCCGATTGACCGTCACGAAAATTCCAAAAAAGATAGTCGTTTTAAAGATGAACTCGTCACGAAAGCGATGACGTCTATTTTGAGTGATTCAGATAAGCAGGCGATCAAATCGGGCCACCGAGAAAACCTAACGGTCACTTTCGTACTTCCAGTTGACAGTCACGGAAATTCAAAAAAAGATAGTCATTGGAAAGATGAACTCGATTTGAACATGATGACATCCATTAAGAAAACCTAATGGTCATTTTACTGCTTTTGGTTGACCGTCCCAAAAATTCAAAAACAAATAATCATTGGAAAGATGAATTTGATACAAAAGCAATGACATCTGTTTTGAGCATTTCAGACAAGATGGCGCTTGAATTGGGCCGTCGAGAAAACCTAACGGTCATTTTCATGCTTATGGTTGATCGTCTTGGAAATTCAAAAAAAGATATTCGTTGGAAATATGATCTCGATACAAATACTATGGCGTGTGTGTTGAGCAATTCGGAGAAACTGGTGGTTGAATCGGGATGTCGAGAAAACCTAACGGTTATTTTCATGCTTCTGATTGACCGTCACATAAATTAAAAAAATTGTAGTTGAAAAGACGAACTCGATATGAAAACAATGATGTCCATTTCGAGCAATTAGGACATGCCAGGGGTTGAATCGGGCCGTTGAGAAAACCTAACGATTATTTTTGTGCTTCTGATTATCTGTCACAGTAATTCAAAAAAAGATAGTTGTTGGAAAGATGAACTCAATATGAACACGATATTGTCCGTTTTGAGAAATTCGGACAATCCGACGATCGAATCGAGCTGTCGAGAAAACCTAAGGGTCATTTTCATGCTTTCGGTTAACCGTCAAAGAAATTTAAAAAAAGATAGTCGTTGGAAAGAAGAATTTGATATGAAAGCGATGACGCCCATTTCGAGCGATTTAGACAAGCTGGCGGTCGAATCAAGCCGTTAGGAAAACCTATTAGTCATTTTCGTGCTTCAGGTTGACCGTCATGAAAATTTAAAAATAGATAGCCAATGGAAAGATGAACTTGATATGAATACTATGACGTTTGTTTCGAGAGATTCGAATAAACTCACAGTCGAGAAAACATTACAGTCATTTTCGTGCTTCCGATTTACTGTTATGGAAATTCAAAAAAGATACTCGTTGGAAAGACGAACTCGATACGAAAGCGATGACATTAGTTTCGAGCGATTCAGACAAGCTAGCAGTCGAATAGGGCCGTCAAGAAATCCTAATGGTCATTTTTGTGCTTCCGATTAACCATCTTGGAAATTCAAAAAATTATAGTCGTTGGAAAGATGAATTCGATAGAAAAGCGATAACGTCCGTTTCGAGCAATTCGGACAAGCGGGCGGTCGAATCGGGCCATCGAGAAAACCTAACAATCAATTTCCTACTTGTAGTTGACCGTCATGGGAATTTAAAAAAAGTTAGTCGTTGGAAAGTTGAACTTGATACGAATGCAATGACGTTTGTTTCGAGCGATTTGAACAAGCAGGTAGTCGAATCAGGACATCGAGAAAACCTAACGGTCATTTTTGAATTTTTGGTTGATCGTCATGGAAAATTTTAAAAAGATAGCCGTTGGAAAGTTGAACTCAATATGAACGCTATGACATCCTTTTCTTGTGATTCAGACAAGCCGACGGTTGAATCGGCCAGTCGAGAAAACCTAATGGTCATTTTCGTGCTTCTGAATAACCGTCGAGAAAACCTAAAGCGATGTATAACACCCTAAATTTATATCAATTATATTCACAAAATGGAATATTAAGAAATGATCAGAAAGGATTAAATGGGGTAATTATAAAGAAATAATTATGAATATTAAATAAGGAATTTCTCATTTTTGAAGGAAATAATTAAGGATGGAATAATAATTTCTTCATCTACAGGGCCACAAATGGGCAATAAGAAGAAGGATGAGGAGCTATGAAGAAAATTGTACAAAAAGCCATTGGAATACACCTTAAGAGAAAATTAAACACTTGGTAAACTTCTAACTCACCAAACAAGGCCTTAGCCAATGGTTAGTCACAAAGTAATGGCATGGCATTTTTGTAATACTTAAAGATTTGAAGGTTAATGGTTAAGGGAGGAGAAACTTATTCAAAAAGTTAGCAATATTTTATTATATCCCGTTGACTTTGCCAAGCAAGTCGCCAGCCAAGCCTAAGGGAGCAGAAATTCTCACGGAAAAAAAGGAGAAAGGAAGGAAGAAAGAAAAAAGAAAGAGAAGAAGAGAGAGAGAGGAAAAGGAAAAGTAGAGTGAGAAAGCTAAAATCTAAAAAGGAAAAGGTAAGTCTTGGACTCCTTGATTTTCTCCAACCTTATGTGTGCTTATGAGTTTCTGTGGAAATCTAATAGTTAGGAAAAAATCTATAGCTTGGTGGTGGATTCTAGAGAGAGAAACTAGCTAAACCTAGTGAGAGAGATAGCTTTGATGGTGTAGAAAGGTAAGATCAACACCCTATTTATGAGTTTTCATGGTTGAATGATTTGGTGGGTGTCTTGTATGCATTTATTGAAGTGTTATGGTAGGGTGGATGAAAATATTGATGATCCATTTATGGTGTTGATGGCTATTTTCATATATGTGCATGAGGTAATGTTTTGGGAAAAATTATTATGGTTAGATTTTGGAGTTAAATCCATGTTTTTGAAGGTTATATGTTGGTGACACGGCCAGGTCATGATCTGTGCTAATTTGTGGGAAACATGGCCATGTTGTCGGGGAGCACAGGAAGGAAGCATGGGGATGAAGCACGGCCGTGCTTCATGCAGTCTTGCTCTTTTTCATTGCTTTTTGTTTCTTTTTTGTTTCCTAACCTAGAATACATGTTTATGTAATGGTAATGGGAGTTCTATGAGTTATATATGTCAAAGAAAATTGGTAGTATTTAATTGGTTGCATTATATCTTTTGAATTAACTATGAATGCATGAAGAAATGAGGTATACATGCTATAGTTGAATGCCATAGGTCATTTTTATGTGCAACCATAAGTGGGTAAATGATGTGTGGATATTATAGAAGGATTCAAGAGTATGTATGTTTTATTATGTTATATGATGAGTTGTTATAGCGTGCTTGAGAATAAATATTGACTATGCTCATGATGTTTATTGATATATATGCTCTTTGTTGAGACAAGTGGCTGAAAAAACATGTAAAAAAATGAGCATGGTTAGGATGACCCTCTTTGAAGCAGGGTGGCCTGGCAACAAGTGTCATCTTGCTATATTGAGGCGACTAATGGTCATAATAATCCTCTTTGAAGCAGGATGGCCTGGCAACAGGTGTCACCCTTACTGTATTGAGGAGTTTGACAAGTTTAGGATGACCCTTACCCAACTAAGGTGTCCCGACGACATGTGACGCCTTATGGAGGTAAGGTGACTGAAGGGTTGTGACTGTAATACGATATCGGGATAAGAGACGCCCTATAGCCTAAAGTGGTCAACGTGGGAAGGACTGCTCTGACCAAGGCACTCTGTGGTAGGTGATTAGCTGTAGGGGTAAGGCTCATGCCACATTGAGAATTGAAAATTTAGAAATTATCAGATGATGAGCCACTATGAACAATATACAGGTACCTTGTTAATATATGATTTGTTATAATTGCGTAATATTGATGCATAACCTATAAAAAGCTTGCATGTGTATACTGTACCTTTATTGTACAAAAGAGAAAATGTTTTTTGTAGTTTACACAGTTGAACATAACACATAAGTTTTCTATTACGCATGTATTTTCCTGGATGTTGATCTTGCCGGGATTTTATATATCACTATATTTTGTGGTGTTATGTTCAGATATGTAAGATGTCGTTCATAGTATTGACTATCCTACTAGAGCTTCAAACTGTGGACGTCCCTACCTGGGACAGTTCACTGTAATGGTGAACCTTCTGGTCATCAATATGGTAGAGGTTCCTACTCCCGGGCCACCTCCTCCACCAGTAGTACCCTAGGGGTGATGGCCAAGGGAAAAAGACAGTAGGATAGTAATTATGTATATTTTTATGATGTACATGGGCTTACCCTATTGTTTTGGTGTAACCACACTGTACTTTGCCTTTTGGGGATGTATGCTTAGTACTTAGGGTTACACATGTATATATGCTGCTAATCTCTGATGTTATGTAAACTTTTGTATATATATATAAGATGCATATCTTTTAGTTGGTTGTTGTCTAATGTGTAATTACCTAAAAAAAGTCGTTACAAATTAGTATTAGAGCAGGTCGATCCTAAGTGGCCATGGGGGTGGATGGTTACCTAGATCAATCTAAGAGCATCTTGATTAAGATGTGGATAGATGGAGTAGAGTAACATGCTGGAATTATTAATGAAAAATTTGCTAGCATTTTTCCTAACATGTATGCTTAATGATGTTATTACTACTATATTGAAATTTTTTTTCTAATTATTGTTGAACTTGATCACCTCAATAATGACTATTTCTTTTGATTTATATAGTAGAAAATGGCATCATCAAAGAGAAATTCATCGCCAAGCGCAGAAGCTACTCTGTAAGATCTAGTCACTGTTATTCGAGATCAAGTTTCTGCCACAAATCAGATCCTACGACATATTCATAACAATAGTAATGCTAATGGTGAGATGGGAGAGAACCCGAAGAATGAAGGCTATGGATGGGCAGATTTTATGAGAACCCAGCCTCCATTTTTTGTCGAAGGATACGATCCTATGGTTGCAGATAGATGGTTGACTGAGATGAAGAAAGTTTTGTGGTTCTAGAGTGTTTAGATGAGTAGAAAGTAAATTTTGCTATGTACATGCTGAAAGAACAAGCAAAGTTTTGGTGGAGAGGAGCCAGCGAATTGTTAGCTCACCAAGGTCAGCAGATTAACTGGTCTGTCTTTCGAGGGACCTTCTTGGACAAGTATTTTCCTAGAAGTGTTAAGGCCCAAAAAAAAATCAAAATTTTCCAATTTAGACAAGGGGAATGAAAGATCGACCAATATATTGCAAGCTTCGAGGAGTTTGCAAAGTTCTCGTCTTATTTAAAATACAATCTGGATAAATCTTGGAAAGCAGTTAAGTTTAAAGCTGGCTTGAATCCAAAAATTTGTAATGCAGTAGTGGCCTTGGAGAAGAGTTTGAAAGTAGTGGAAGAAGAGAAGGACATATGAGCCCTTTGGAAGAAAAAGAGAGAATTCTCGGCTCTGGATCGTTTTATTAGGGTAAGAAATATAGTGACAGGCAAGAAATCCTTGGCCATGAGGGCTAGACCTTCGGTGCAAAATGCTACTGGAAGCAAATGCAGGACATGTGGGTGACATCATGGGAATAGACCCTGTCTCCATAACTCGGTTACTTGCTTCTGATGTGGGTAGAAAGGGCATATAGCTTTCCGATGACCCATGGAGGATAGGAAGAAGGTTGAGCAGACTTAACCAGTTAAAGGAAGAGTTTTTATTTTGAGCGGGTCGAAGCAAAACAAGCTCCTGATTTGATTCAAGGTACGTGTTATCTTCATGGCTATCCTCTGATTGTGCTTTTCGATTCTGGTGCCAGTCATTCTTTTATATCATCTGCTTGTGTGGAGAAATTGCTTTGTCCCATGTTTGAATAACATTTGAACTGATGGTATTAACCCCTACGGGAGGAAAAGTAAACACATCTTCAGTATGTAAAGACTGCTTAGTCGAAGAATATGGTAGATCCTTCATCGTGGATCTAATCTATTTACCCCTAGAAGAGATAGATGTGATTCTGGGGATAGACTGGCTTAGTCGTAACCAGATTCTTTTGGACTGTTACACGAAGACTCTAGTTTTTCCCTCTAAACCTGATAAGGAACCCAAAAGTACAAATGACCGGACTAATGAACTCTAGAAGGAGTTAGTTGATGAGGATTCAGGTTGTACTCTTTTATGTGCTCTCAACACAAGAACCGAGTAAGAACTGGTTAAGATTTCGGTGGTTCGTGATTTTCCAAAAGTCTTTCCTCTGGAAATTTTTGAATAACCGCCTAAGCGGGAAGTGAAATTTTCCATTAACTTGGTGCTAGGAACGACTCTTATTTCTATTACACCATATAGGATGGCTCATGTGGAGTTAAAAGAACTTAAGAAGTAGAATAAATATCTCTTGGAAAAGACTTTTATTCGACCTAGTGTTTTTCCTTGGGGAACTTCGGTGCTATTTGTAAAGAAGAAAGATGGAAGTCTACGATTATGTATTGATTATAGGCAGCTCAACAAGGTGACTATCAAGAATAAGTACCCGTTGCCGAGGATAAATAACTTGTTGGATTAGCTTAAGGGGGAACCGTTTTCTCTAAAATAGATATAAAATTAGGATATCATCAGATTCGAGTAAAGGAAGAAGATATTCCCAAGACAACCTTTAGATCTATATACAAGCATTACGAGTTCCTAGTCATGCCGTTTGAAGTTACTAATGCACCCACAGTCTTTATGGATTATATGAATCGAATCTTTCAACCATATTTGGTTCAGTTTGTAGTCATCTTCATCGACGACATTCTAATTTACTCGAAGGATATAGATGAGCATGAACGTCATCTTCGATTAGTACTTTAAGTCTTGGAGGAAAAGAAACTTTTTGCTAAATTGGAGAAATGCGAGTTCTGGATGTAAGAAGTGAAGTTTTTGGGGCACATGGTGTCAATGGATGGTGTATCAGTGGATCCTAGCAAGAAAAAGCTATAATCAAGTGGGAATGACCAAAGATAGTAACTGAAATTAGAAGTTTTCTAGGTCTGACTGGATATTACAGAAGATTCATACAGGTTTTTTGCAAATAGTGTTACCCTTAACCAGATTAACTTGGAAAGGAAGTTTAATCAAATGGACTTCAAAATGTGAGAACAGTTTTCTAGAGCTTAAGACTCGGCTTACTACACCTCCAGTCTTGATTTTCTCGGAACCTTCGGGATGCTTAGAAGTCTATACGGATGCTTCCAAGAAAGGACTGGGGTGTGTTTTGATGCAAGAAGGCAAGATAGTTGCTTATGCCTCCAGACAACTGAGGTCACATGAAAAAAATATCCCACTCACGATCTAGAGTTGGCTGCTATAGTCTTCCCCTTGAAGATTTGGCGACATTATCTATACGTCGCGGTGTTTGAAGTATACAGCGATCACAAAACTCTGAAATATCTTTTCGATAAAAAAGAATTGAATATGAGACAGAGAAGATGGATGGAATTCATTGATAATTATAAATTTGAACTAAAGTATCACCCAGGGAAAGCGAATGTGGTAGCAGATGCATTAAGCTGAAAATCCTTGCATCTGAGTTACATGTTAATAAAGGAGATGAGCTTGATTGAAGAATTCAATAATTTGAGGTTGTCGGTGGTAACCACTCATAGAAGTTTGTTTATTTGTGAGCTACAGGTAGAATGTGATTTGAAGATGAAAATTAAGGAAGCGTAAGCACAAGATCCTTTTCTTCAGAATAGACATAATTCACCAAACTTCACGAAGTCAAAAGAAGGAATCATCCTTTATTGAGGAAAAATGTGTGTGCCTCAGGGAGAAGACCTAAAGATAAAATTTTGGATGAAGGATATTAGAGCAAATATGCTATCCATCTAGGAGCCACAAAGATGTATCAAGATTTAAAGAGATCCTTTTGATGGCTAGGAATAAAGAAAGATATAGCGGAATGTGTAGCTAGGTGTTTAACTTGTCAGAAAGTCAAGATTGAACATCAGAGGCTTTCTAGAACACTACAATCCTTGGGGATTCCTAAATGGAAATGGGATGGCATTGCCATGGACTTTGTCACTGGTTTGTCCAAAACTCAGGTTGGTCATGACACCATTTAGGTAATAGTGGATATATTGACAAAATTTGTACACTTTTTACCTATAAGAATTAACTACTCGCTGGATAAACTGGCACACCTTTATGTGAAGGAGGTTGTTCAATTGCATGGAATTTCAAGTAGTATCATTTTAGATTGAGACCCTAGATTTACTTTCGGATTTTGGAAGGCTTTACAGGAGGCTTTCGATAATAAATTACGATTTAGTACTGCGTATCATCCACAAATATATGGTCAAACCAAAAGAACCATATAGACGATGGAAGATATGTTACAAGCATGCACCTTAGATTAAGCAAAAGAATGAGATATGTATCTCCCTTTAGTGGAGTTTGCATATAATAACATTTACCATGCGAGTATTGGGATTGCACCGTATGAAATTTTGTATAGTAGAAGGTGCAAATTGCTTCTATGTTGGTATGAAGTGGGTGAGAAGAAGTTGCTAGGTCCTGAGTTAGTTCAACATACTACAGAGCGGATACAAATGATACAAGATAGAATGCGAACTGCCCAAAGTTGACAGAAAAGTTACTATGACCAGAGGAGGAAGCCCTTGCATTTTCAGGAAAGGGAACAAGTATTTTTGAAGATCTTTCCAACCACTGGAATTAGTCAAGCTATGAAGGTTAAAACATTAAGCCTACGATATATAGGACCTTACCAGATACTTAAGAAAGTTGGGCTATCGACATATCAAATATCTTTACCCCTTAGGCTATCAAACCTGCACAATGTGTTTCATGTTTCTCAACTTCGAAAATATTTTCCGTATCCATCACATGTGATTCAAAAGGAAGAAGTGGCAGTAAAAGGAAACTTAACTTTTCAACCAGACCTGATTGAGATTCTAGACATAAGTGTAAAGAAAATACGTAGTAAAACTGTTCCATTGGTGAAGGTGTTGTGGAGAGCACTGTCCGAGGAATAAGCTATATGGCAAAGAGAGGAAGATATGAGGCACTCTTATCCACAACTTTTTGAGGACAGGTAAATTCTTGAATTTTAAGGACAAAATTCATTTTAAGAGTGGGAGAAGTGAAACAACCTGAATTTCTATCAATTATATTCTCAAAATGGAATATTAAGAAAGGATAAAAAAAGATTAAATGGGGTAATTATAAGAAAATAATTATGAATATTAAATAAGGAATTTCTCATTTTGAAGGAAATAATTAATGATGGAATAGTAATTTCTTCATCTGTAGGGCCACAAATAGGCAATAAGAAGAGGGATGAGGAGCTATGAAGAGAATTATATAAAAAGCCATTCGAATACACCTCAAGAGGAAATTAAACACTTGGTAAACTTCTAACTCACCAAACAAGGCCTTAGCCAATGGTTAGTCACAAAGTAATGGCATGACATTTTTGTAATACTTAGAGATTTGAAGGTTAATGGTTAAGGGAGGAGAAGCTTCTTCAAGAAGCAAGCAATATTTTATTATATCCCCTTGATTTAGCCAACCAAGTCGCAAGACAAGCCCAAGGGAGCAGAAATTATCACAGAAAAAAAGAGAAAGGGAGGAAGAAAGAAAAGAGAAAGAGAAGAAGAGAGAGGAAAGGAAAAGTAGAGTGAGAAAGCTGAAATCCAAAAAGGAAAAGGTAAGTCTTGGACTCCTTGATCTTCTCCAACCTTATGTGTGCTCATGAGTTTCTGTGGAAATCTAATAGTTGGGAAAAAAATCTGCAGCTTAGTGGTGGATTCTAGAGAGATAAATAAGCTAAACCTAATGAGAGAGATATCTTTGGTGGTGTAGAAAGGTAAGATCAATACCTTATTTATGAGTTTTGATGGTTGAATGATTTGGTGAGTGTCTTGTATACATTTATTGAAGTGTGATGGTAGGGTGGATGAAAATATTGATGGTCCATTTATGGTGTTGATGGCTGTTTTCATATATGTGCATGAGGTAGTGTTTTGGGAAAAATTATTATGGTTTGATTTTGGAGTTAAATCCTTGTTTTTAAAGGTTATATGTTGTGGATAAATTGGATTTTATATGCTCAAAATGTAGGAATGGTTGTTTACTGGATTTTTGGCTGGTTTTGGGAGAAAAGGGAGAAAAATTCTGAGTTTCGTTCATAGAGCATGGCCATGCTCTAGGTTGGATGTACAAAATGGTGTAGAACACAGCCAGAGCACGGTCGTGCTTGGTGACAAGGCCAAGCCGTGCTCTGTGTTGATTTGTGGAAAACACGGCTATGTTGTAGGGAAGCACAGTCGTGCTTGGAGGCACGGTTAGGCCATGCTTCATGTTGTCTTTCTCTTTTTCATTGCTTTTCATTTCCTTTTTATTTCATAACCTAGAATATATGTTTATGTAATGAAAATAGGAGTTCTATGAGTCATATATGTCAAAGAAAAATTGGTAGTATTTAATTGGTTGTGTTATATCTTTTGAATTAACTATGAATGCATGAAGAAATGAGGTATAAATGCTATAGTTGAATGCCATAGGTCATGTTTATGTGCAACCATAAGTGGGTAAATAATGTGTGGATATTTTGGAAGGATGCAAGAGCATGTATGCTTTATTATGTTATAAGATGAGTTGTTATAGCATGCATGAGAATAAATGTTGACTATGCTCATGATGATTATTGATATGTATGCTCTTTGTGAGACAAGTGACTGAAAAAATATGTAAAAGACATGAGCATGGTCAGGAGGACCCTATTTGAAGTAGGGTGGCCTGGTAACAAGTATCACTTTGCTATATTAAGGCAACTAACGATCAGAATGATCCTCTCTAAAGCAGGATGGTCTGTCAACAGGTGTCACCCTTGCTGTATTGAGGAGACTAACAAATTTAGAATGACCCTTACCCAACTAAGGTGTCCCGGCGACATGCGGCACCTTATGGAGGTAAGGTGACTGAAGGGTCATGGCTGTGATACGATACCGGGATAGGGGATGCCTTATAGCCTAAAGTGGTCAATGTGGGAAGGACTGCTCCAACCAAGGCACTCTATGGTGGGTGAGTAGCTGTAGGGGTCAGGCTCACGCCACACTGAGGATTGAAAATTGAGAAATTATCAGATGATGAGCCACTATGAACAATGTACAGGTACCTTATTAATACATGATTTGTTATAATTGCGTGATATTGATGCATAACCTGTAATAAACTTGCATGTGTATACTGCACCTTTATTGTATAAAAGAGAAAATGTTTTCTGTAGTTTATACAGCTGAACATAACACATAATTTTTCTATTACGCATGTATTTTACTAGATGTTGATCTTGCTGGGATTTTATATCTCACTATATTTTGTGGTATTATGTTTAAATTTGTAAGATGCTGGTTATAGTACTGACTATCCTGCTAGAGCTTGAGACGGTGGACGTCCCCTACTTGGGAAAGTTCACTATAGTAGTGAACCTTTTGGTCATCAACATGGTAGAGGTTCTTTCACCCGGGCCACCTCCTCCACCAGCAGTACCGTAGGGCTAATGGACAGAGGAAAGGGACAGTAGGATAGTAATTATGTATATTTTGATGATGTATATGGGCAAACCCCATTGTTTTGGTGTAACCACACGGTTCTTTGCCTTTTGGGGATGTGTGCTTAGTACCTAGGGTTACACATGTATATATGCTGCTAATCTCTGATGTTATGTAAACTCCTGTATATATATATATATAAGATGCATATCTTTTGGTTGATTGTTGTCTGATGTGTAATTACCTAAAAAAAATCAGTTGTTACATAATGACGTCTGTTTCGAGCTATTCGAAGAAGCCGACAATTGAATCGGGCCGTTGAGAAAACCTAATGGCCATTTTTGTGCATCAGGTTGATCGTTACGAAAATTCAATAAAAGATAGTCGTTGGAAAGATGATCTCGATTCGAATGCGATGACGTCTGTTTCGAGCGATTTAGAGAATTTGGTGGTTGAATTTGGATGTCGGAAAAACCTAATGATCATTTTCATGTTTCCAATGGACTATCCCGAAAATTTAAAAAAAGATAGGTGTTGGAAAGATGAAATTGATATGAACGCGATGACGTCCTTTTTGAGCGATTTAAACAAGCCGGCGGTTGATTTGGTCAGTCGAGAAAACATAACGGTCATAACGTTGGAAAGATAAATTCGATATGAAAGGGATGATGTAACTCTCCTAATTTATAAACACGTTAAAAAAACCTTTTTTTTCTTCAATCAGATATTTACCTTAACATGCATAGACTATTCTTTGTTATGGAAATAGATATATATATATAGGTCCTCTCATGTATACACATTATACAGAACAAGTTATAAATACCAAAGTAACAACAGAAGCAGTAATCTTGCCTGTGGTGTGTAGAGAACACTATAGAATACAAACACAGTATAATTCAAAAACTGTGAGCTTTGGAAGCAACGTAGACTCAACCAAAAAATATGTCACTTAACTAATCACCTATCTGCAAAATCAGACTCTGTATTCTTATATGAAAATTTTGAAAATATTGTGTAGTGAGTTTGACAATTCAGTGAGCAGATAATACCTCTCATGACCTCTTAGGTCAGCATATGGATGTACTCATGTTTTAAAATTTGTCACATAGAAAATACAATTTAGAAGTACATTCATATGGGACTCGTATTTTAAATATTCTCAAATAAAAGGATATTCATATATCCAAAACCATATTCGGCACGATATGATCATAAAACAAATATTGTTATGCATTAAAATATTTCACATGAAAATATTAGGAGGATTCCATATAAGAACCATCAAATAGTCTCAAGCACATTGCAAGGGATGATGTTATGTTCAGTTGTATAAACTACAATAAAATATTAAGTTTTTGAGATAAAGTCATGACTTTTGTTGATGCATAATTAACATACTATATATGCACTGAAAATTCACTATTTTTACATAATGCTCAAGCATGTTACAGCTCTCAATACACTCAATTCACTCATTTGCTATATGCATAGTGGCCGATTGACTACAATCACAATAAGCGATCAGGGAATGTGAGTTCATCACTCATCTGTCTCCTCACATTAACACTGTCATCTGGTTGGAGCAATCCTCCCTTGGCTCACTCAGGCTAATAGGGCGTCCCCTACTCGGTACCGTCTCAAGCCATACAAATCCGTCGATATTCATCCATCCATACATATATATATATATATATATATATATATATATATATATATATATATATATTATTTCATATTCATCAAATGCAATATATAATTATTAAGCAACTGGCCATGAGTTTTATGCTTGCTATTCAATCATAATCAACAACTTTATAACTTTACAAATCAATGCCTCGTACACATAATATTCACTTTACCAAATAATGATAAATACATTTAGAATCACTTATTCAATGAGTTTTAAAATCTATTTGCAAAACCATTCTCTTTTTAAACTATGTGCCAGTTCGTAAGCAAAACAAATATTTTAACACATTTCAGAAAGTTATTATAGCATAAATAATTTG
This sequence comes from Gleditsia sinensis, assembly GCA_037074535.1. Taxonomy (NCBI): domain Eukaryota; kingdom Viridiplantae; phylum Streptophyta; class Magnoliopsida; order Fabales; family Fabaceae; genus Gleditsia; species Gleditsia sinensis. Next base: position 34,664,438 of record CM073467.1, on the reverse strand, counting down.
TAAACAGAAACAATTATACATTTAACGTTCAATAAGAGCATAGGATAAGTCATAGAAAGAATTATCTACTCACAGGGTCAGGGCTCCAGGTTGCCCAAATGTATTTTTCTAAGTCAAATATGATCAAATAGACCTCAAAAATGAGTTCAGAGAGTCCAAAAAACTAAGAAATGAGTATAGAATCATGAAATTTGGCGTTTGAGAGGTTGGTTAACAATGGTCAATTGATGGGATACTATTCACGGTCAGAATCACTATTCATACTAGCTAAATTTATTGTTCATGACGTACAAAAAGTTGTCAGATGGTTGAAAAATTTTATATCCTATAATTTATCTATCTCCTAAATCTATCTACAGTGTCAGATATCCAATTTAAAGTCTCGAAATAGGAGTTTTAGAGTTTACCTTTTTTTAAGATTTTCTACTTCTGATCTACGACGATTCTTCGGCCGATTTGAAAAATTATTTGGCCAATATTGTAGTACTCTTCGTCCTGAATCTAGTGGTACCCTTAGTTTTGAGATCAGATGCTCAAAAGTACTCCAGATTTAGAGAGATAAAATGAGTAGAGAAAACGTTACTATTCATACTATTCATTCATCCTAAAAATCTTTTCATCTCTTTTTTTAAAATAATAATGGATGACCAATTAGCAATTTGCTAATTGTTAGAGGAAGTCCTTGCAAATTTCATTATTTATATTTTGACTCCTAAAATTTTAGGAAATTACAATTTGACCCCAAAAATATTAATAAGTTTTCATTTTCATCCTTAAAACATTTCAATTCCATCCTTACTCCTTTATTTCTTTTATTAATTTATATATAAATGAGAATTACTAATTTTTTTTAGGAATGTTACATTCTTTCCCCCTTAGGAAATTCGATCCCTGAATTTTAAACCATCCTATCACAAGTAGGAAATGAAACCAAAACATAAATTATAGTTATTATCCTTACCACTCAAGCTACTGTGAATATCTCTTTTGTATATTATCTTTACTTCCTAAGAAGTCTCTTCACTAGTGTGATTTTACCATATAACCTTAGCCATCAGGATTTTCTTCAACCATAAGTTTTTCACTTGTCGATCAACAATAGACATTGGTTTTTCCTTATAATTAAGTAAATTTTTTGTCCAATTAAATTTCTTGAAATCTAATAACATGAGAAGAATTTGATAGGTACTTCTTTAATATTGATACAAGAAATACCGTATCAATAGATGGTAAGGCTAGATGATATACACTATGTAACACCCCCAATTTACGTTACTAAAATATTCCAAATTTTTTTAAAAATTTATATTCTCATAAACCTTTAGTTAAACTCTTAAATCATGATTTTTCTTGATAAAAATCATAATAAAACAAATCTCAAAATAAATATCTTTATACATATTAAAAGAAAGAATATTTCTAAAAATACAACAAAAATTCATTAAAGACCAATATAATTATTTCAAGTAAAACAATAATTATTTTAATTAAAATTATACTTGCTTTTAGCAGAACATAATTCTTTCTAAACAAATAAAAATATATTTGTTTATAACAAAACATTATTATTTAAAAATCAAAATTATGGGATGTTACACACTATGCATACTTTATTCAAGATTTCAAAAGAGCTTATATACTAGAGCTCAACATTTTCCTTCTATCTAAATCTCATTACCTCTTTTATGGGCGAGTCCTTCAAGAATATTTGGTCACCAACTGATAATTTCTAATGCTCAACATTCTTGGTCCTTATAGACATTTTCGCTTGTATTGAGTTGCTTGTATTCTTTTCCTAATCAATTTCACTTTATCAACGACATCTTACAATAAGTCTGATCCCACTGAATCATTTAATAGAAAGTTAGTAACATATCTTATATAAGGCTTTAAGTCATCCAATATCAATTTATTATAGACGAATTCTGCTAAAAAATCTCCCACCAAACTCGAAGACATATGCTTGAAGCATGCTCTCCAAACTAGCATCATCAATTTAGGTTAGTCATATTCTATTTATTGTATGTTATTCCAAATTAGATTCTAAAAAATTAACTTTACTCAACTCAATCACTTATTAGAAGACCTATGATGTTTTATGTAAAATCTCAAATGGTGCCATTTGTAACATCCTTAATTTCGTTTTATTTATTAATAAAGGTACATAAATATTTAATGTAACATCCCTAATTTCATTTCTTTAAAGGTACATAAATATTTAATTAAGGAAATAAAATTTATTAGACAATTTTTAGATATCTAAGGAAATATAATCCTTAGAAATTTTTCACCTTATATGTATGCATAGAAAATATTTCTAACATTAAGGGAACAAGTAAAGAGAGAAAACCTAATAGGAAAAATTAGAAATAACATACTAAAGAGAAGCTAAATTCTTTGGTAAGGAAGATAAATTTTTGTGAAGTAAGTAAAGGTCTTAAAATTTTAAGAAGATTAAATTAGGGTAATTTTTTCTAATTCAAGAGTTAGAAATTTTTAAATTTAACATCTCCACCCATAAATTGGACTTTCACCTATGGACACTTCATATAGAGTTTTTCCACTTCACATAAGTTTCTAGAAAGCCCATTGGATAACCTAAGTCAGAAATAAAACATAGACTTGGATTAGGATATAGAAGTTGGACCGATAGTCCAAACATTATGAAAATGTGAGCAAGCCCTCCAAGAAAGGTAGAATTTTATCCAAAGCAAAGGAAATGGGTAGGAATGAGCCCAAATCCAAGATAAAAAATAAAATAAATAAATCATGTGATGAAATAATAGTGTAATAATAATAAAGATTAGGTTACATGGTATTAAGACAAAAATTCAATAAGTGGTGTGATGATATCTATATCCTACATTCATAATTTTAGCAAATGATATGATAATACATGGCATTAGGACAAAACATCTATATCCTACACTCATAATTTTAGCAAGTGGTATCATAATACATGGCATTAGGACAAAACATTCCTATCTTACATAAATAATTTTAGCCAAGTAAGGGAGATTCAAGGGCTAGAAACTTGCCACTTAGAAAGGAAAACCTATCATACTTGATTAAGACAAAAGAAAAAGGAAATGAATCTCTAAATCAAAAGGACCTTGTCCCGTGTTTTAAGAACATATTATCATAATTTTCAAAAATACAAATCTCCTTTTGCTATGCATATCTTGACTAAGGAAAAGGAAGACAAGAACATGAGTTGTTTGTTTTCTAAAAATCAACAAAGTGCATCCTAATTGTGATAAGATAGACCCATGATCATGAAAGGCGAACCACTTGATAGTCTATTTAAGCAAAACTCACCCCTATAACATTATAATTTTGTCCAAGTGAGGGAGAGGAAAAATAGAAGAAAGGTAGAATAAGGAAAGGAGAGAAAGAGAGGAGAAGAAAGGAAGGAAGAAGAAGGATAAGTCTAGAAGATTAAGTACTCAAGGTAAGTTAGCTTAATCTCCACTTGTATCCATCTTTCTTCTTCATCCTTGGGGTTCAAAAACTCACCCTCCTTTTCTTATTTAAGCTGCTAGAAAAGTTAAGGGAATGGAGGAATCTTGCTACTTCCTTTAAGAGAAAACAAGAAAAAGAATTCACTAAGTGAGCTAGGGAGATCTTTAGGTAGGTTTAACAATATTTCTTTTTAAAAAAGATTTGAAATTTGTAACATTTATGTGGGATTTTGATCTTATAACTTTGATAAAATTTACAATATTTTCTATTTTGATGATTTGTCATACATGTTGCTATATCATGTTACATGTTATTTTGCATATGATGGATATTTTGGACATTACGGTTGGTGTGAAAAGTTCTGCATAGATTGGCTATGGTTGGTAAAAATTTTATGATTTTTTTATGCTACTATGTTGTATATTTGAATGTGGTGAAACATTGATAGAATATGATTAGATGTAAAGAAAATGGAAGAGGATGTAATATAATGATGAACTAAAACCTTAGGAAAGGATTGGTTAGGAAGTTGGATTTCGGGGTAACTAGGGAAGCTTCTATTTTTATAATTCTGGGAAGCATCAGTTTGGAATTAAAAGAAATGATTAACATGAAAAATGTAAATCTATGTTTCACAGAGTTTTAGCCACTAGAATAACTTAATTTGGAGTCCATATGAGGGAGATATGGCCCGATATGTAAGCAGTGGTCATACAATGGTTAACTAGAGAAGAATCTGTCAGGTATGCTTATGTGTTTGAATTTCTAAGATAAATCAGTAAGGAATTAAAAGAAATTCTCAACATAAAAAATGTATATCTATGTTTCATAGATTTTTATCCACTAGAATCATTCAAATTGGAATCAATTTGAGGGAGATATGGTCAGATTATTAAGTAAAGGTCAGAAACTAGCTAACCAGGGAAAAATCTATTAAGTATGCTTCTGTGTATGAATTTATGGGCAACATATGTACAGAATTAAAGGAAATTGTTAACATAATAAATATAGATATATGAATCATGGATCTATAGGCTTTGAAAAAACTTAATTTGGAGTTCATATGAGAGAGATATGGCTAATTAATAAGTAAATGTTAGAATCAGTATAGAATCCAGAGTGGTAAATGTAAGTGTTTTTGTTTTCGATTTTCTGGAAGTAATTAGTAAGGAATTTGAAGACATGATAAACATTAAAGTTGTATATAAATGTCTTAGGATTTTATAAGCTTTGGAATCAACTTAATTGGAGTTTTTATAAGGGATATATGGTCCAATTAGTAAGTAGAGGTCTGAACCTATCCGAGAAGAAATAACATTGAATTTGAGGGAGTAGTAACAACACAATTACTTATGATTTCACTAAAATGTTCAACATAAGGGTTTTAGAGGATTGTCTTATCTTTCAATTTTCACAAAGATCACCTTAATCGGATTTAAAATGAGGATTTTATACTTTATTTAGTGAAGAGAGGATAATAATATTTAAAAAAGAAGAAGAATCTTATAAATGAAAATAATAAATGACTAGTGTATGCCATAGCCATTGCCATTGCATGAACTCTTTACCATCTTAAGTGTGTAATTTTGACATGGAAGTATTTTAAAGTGATATTTGAAACGATTATGTTCATGGCATGATTATCAATGATTTTATTTTGGTAATGATTATATGAAAAATTATGGCATGTAAGTATAATGAACATACTTGTTATTGAAATCATATTTCTAGCTATTAATGTGAAAAGAAAAGAAAAGAAATGAGCACGGCCACATGGCGGTCCGTGTGGTGCACTAGTAGGGGACACCCTACCAACGACTATAATTATGTTAATGAGAAAAGAAATTGTGCCATGTCGGACGGAGCGAGAAAAACCTATGTCGGAGAGTAGAAAGTACTCACTCTGACCGGGGTAACTTGACATGAAAATTATTTGATAACCATCATATGATATTTTGAAAATAGTTATTCATGCCATCCATGTCATTACTGTACAATTTTTATGTGCATAGAAAAAGTGCATTCATGTGACCTAAGGTAATTGCTGTAGCTTATACAGATAAACATGACATGATGAGCTATATTAATGATAATTATGATTTATTGTTGAATCTAATGGGATTTAATTCTCACTATATTTCCATATCATATTCAGAAAACTAGTTTTGCATATTTTTCTTTGGCTCTGGCTCTTAGTGTATATTGGATCGAGTTATTCTATGTTCGGCAGATCCAAGAAATTAATAAGATGTTTGTAATCGTGTTGGCTAAGATCTCGGTGAAGGTGCAACCACCTGCACCCGTATATCTAGAACTGGTCAATAGGGATGAATAAGATGTAGACATTTGTGTTTGATTTGCATACGGATGTTGTTAATTAATGATGTGTAAACCTTAATTATGCTTGGTTAAATTAATTGAATGTTATTATGAGTTAAATTAAGGTAATGACTTTATGCGACTTTTTAAAAAAAAATTATATATATGTATATATGTAAATAAAAAAATAGAGTTGTTACACCATTTGTATATTGGCTTGATTATTATTTATATAACCATATTCAACTAAGGACACATAACTTCTCTTAACTTTCACCAAAATTATATAAAGATACCTGAAGCATAACTTCGTAAACACATTATTTAGATTTACTATCAGCTATAATATTGGAAATTCAGTATTGTATCACTGTTAATAACAATTATGCTTGGTTAAAGTGATTATTATTACGAGTTAAGTGGTTAGAATTAAAGTAGTAATAACTTCATGGAATATAAAAAACAAATTTGTTACATTTACATAAATGGAGTTGTTACATATGATATTCAACATCCAACTTATACCTCTAATTGCAATTATCTAGGTTATTGGGGATGGTTTATTCTAAATTAACTAGCAACCTCTTTCAAGCGTTACTAATCGTACCTAGGTTAATCCAATTGCCTACTTTCATGGTTCTTAGTTCAACCTAGGTCCATTAAGTTCTATGCCAACAATGGAATACAATTAATCGGTTTTCTCGTGCCCATTAATTGATTCATTCCTAGAGAATCTTAAACTAATTTCGTGATTAAGATATCCCTAATTAACTATTAGGTTCCGGTATTAATCTTCACCTTTCAGTCCATCAATTATTACCCTAAGATGTGATAAATATTGGCCAGACATTCATCAACTCCTATAACCAATGCATAACAGCTAATCATAATTAACCATAGATAACACAATTAGGGTTCCATTAACTCAATCAGCACAATGTATCATCACACCATAAGTGGGTTTACCAAAACTCTAAATCAAATATACTCAAGCATGATAGAAAGATAAATCAAAATCTTAATCCAATTCATTAAGTAAATATATTCCATACAAACCAAGAGAAAGAGTAGAAATAGAGATGAGTGCAGAGATAGAAAGATAGAACCTGGATGAAGAATGAAATACAAACTGAAATTGCTGTCAAATCTACTCTAAGAACATGAATTAAACATTAATCCTACTCTAAACCTAATCTAATGGTGTTTCCCAAGCCTAAAACTGAGTAGAAGGAGGTCTGAATGTGTTCTCCCCTCTTTGGCTGCGTAACCCCTTCAATATATAACAATTTGGCCGCTCAAAACCCTAAAAAATATGGTGTGCATGGACCCGCAACACGGCCGTGTTCCAAGACACGGCCTGGCCGTGTTGCATGCCACCAAGCACGGCGTGGCCGTATTAGGGACTGCCATGCTCCTTTCTTGCTGATTTTTGGTGTGCTTCCTCTTTGCTTCCTTCTCATCTTGTTCCAAGTCCATATGGCACTTTTCATGACTATTTTTCCTTGCTTCTTGGCCTCTTTTGCTCACTTACAAGCATGAAGACAACCAAAGCAGTATCCAAAGCAAAGCATAACCAAAAGCAAAGAAATAACCACATGTTTACTATAAATTAGGGGATAAAATATAGCCATTAAGTACTCAAAAATCCCCTTTATCAGTCAGCAAGTAAGAATTGAATATATTGTTTTAGGAGAGTTATTCAAAAAGCCTTAGGTTTAAGTTTACAAACTACACACCATTATTTTACAAACATTTGTACAAAGATACATATTAGCTCTAATAATCTATGTCGACTACTTTCGGGGACACTGGTGCGGGTGGCACGTCCACCGGAATCTCAGTCACATCTACGACAGATACATCTGAAATAACTGGAAGTTGCCCAAGGTAGGGCACCTCGATCTAACGTACAGAAATAATAAGTGTCATAGAGAAAATCTGCATATTTATTCTTCTGAACATGATATGGAAATATAGTGAGAATTAAATCCCAGTAAGTTCAACAATAAATCATAATTTACCATCAATATAGTTCATCATGTCATGTTCAGCTGTATAAACTACAGAAAATATCTTTGGTCACATGAATGCATTATATCTATGCACATAAGAATCATACAATAATGATATGTATGACAGGATTAACTATTTTCAGAATATCATATGATGGCCATTAACTTATTCTTATTTCAAGCTACCCCGGTTAGGGTGAGTATCTTCTACTCTCCGGTACGGGCTTTTCTCGCTCCGTCCGACATGGCCCACTTTCTCTTTCTTTTCTCATTAACATGATCATAACTGTTGGTAGGGCGTCCCCTACTGGTGTACCACACGGATTGCCATGTGACCGTGCTCATTTCTTTTCTTTTCACAATGATAGCCAAAAATATGCTTTCAATAACAAGTATGTTCATCAAAATATAACTATTACCATAAATCATTGGTAATCATGCCATGAACATAACCATTTCAAATATCACTTTATAAAATATTTCCATGTTAGAATTTCACACTTAATATGGTAAGAAGTTCATACAATTGCAATGGCTGTGGCATATACTAGTCATTTATTATTTTCATTTATAAGATTCGTCTTCTTTTTTAAATATTAATTTTATTTCTTTATTTTCTTGATGTAGGTTTTCATCATATCTAACCTTCTCTTTATGCTTGGCGTTTAGTAAATTTCTTCTTATTTATATCATTTCCAACACATGTTCTTACAAATTTATAGAGCATTGTTCTCTAATTTAATTTCTACTATTACCTTATAGTTAAAGAGGTTCATCTAGGGTAGAAAAATGTTGAAAATAGGCTTAACTAGCTTCCAACACGGTCTGGCCATGTTCTAGGACACAGCCATGCTTTAAAAATATTTCAAATGTACTCAAAAACAGCCCCGAACACGGCTAGCCCGTGCTTGAAGCACCCAGAACACGGCCTGGCCGTGCTCTGTGACCTTTGCTCACTAATAAGAGCATAACTCCCTTATTTTAACTCCGATTGAGGTAATCTTGGTGTCTATGGAAATATAAAACAATTATCTAAAACTATTATGTTAATCATATCAGTAAAATAGTAATAAATCTTGGTGTTATTACTCCCTTAAATTCAATATTATTTCTTCTCGCGTAGGTTCTAACCTTTACTTAGTAATCTGACTATATCTCCCACATACGAATTCCAAATTAAGTTATTCTAGTGGCTAAACATCCGTGACACATAAATCTATAATTCATATGTTAACCATTTATATTAATTCCTTATATAATTTTCCCAGAAATTAAAACACCGAAGCTATCCTAACATATTCTTTCCTGATTAACCATTTTTTGACCTTTGTTTACTAATCGGAACATATCTACCTCATATGAACTCTAAATTAAATGATTCCAGTGGATAACAATCTGTAACACACATAGCTATAATTCTTATGTTAACCATTTATTTTAATTCTATACAGGTAATTCCCAGAAATTAAAATACAGAAACTATCCTAACATATTCTTCCCTGATGAACCATTTTCTGACCTTTGACTACTAATCAGACCATATCTACCTCATATGGACTCCAAATTGAATGATTCTAGTGGCTAGAAATCCGTGACACATACATATTTAATTCTTATGTTAACCATTTATTTTAATTCCTTATAGATTGTTCCTAGAAATTAAAACACCGAAGCTTAAAATTCTGCCAACCATAGCCATACCCATGCAGAACTATCTACACCAACCTAAGTATTCAAACATACATCACATGCAAGATTAATTTGTAACATGATATAGCAACATCCATGACCAATCATCAAAGTTCTATGATCAAAATCTCATATAAATTTTATAAGTTTCAAAACTTTTCTTCAAAAAGAAATCTTGTTAAACTCACCTAAGAATCTCCCTAGCTGACTTAGTGAATTGGTTTTCTTATTTCCTCTTGAAAGAAGTAGCAAGATTCCTTCCTTCCCTTAGCTTTTCTAGCAGCTTAGGTAAGGGAAGGAGGGTGAATTTTTGAACCTCAAGGATGAAGAAGAAAAATGGACTCAAGTGGAGATTAAGGTAACTTACCTTGAGTACTTAGCCTTCAAAACTTCTCCTTCTTCTTCCTTCCTTTCTTCTCCTCTCTTTCTCTCCTTTCCTTACTCTACCTTGCTTCTATTTCTCTCTCTTCCTCACTTGGACGAAATTAAAATGTTGTAAGGTTGTATTTTGCTTATATAGACCACCAAATAATACACCTTTTATGATCATGGGTTTACCTTATCACAATTAGGATACACTTTGTTGAATTTTTGGAAAACAAACAACTTATGTTCTTGTCTTCCTCTTCCTTAGTCAAGATATGCATAGGAAAAGGAGATTTGTATTTTGAAAATTATGATGATATGTTCTTAAGATAAGGGACAAGGTCCTTTTGATTTAGGGATTCATTTCCATTTTCTTTTGTCTTAAACAAGTATGATAGGTTTGCCTTTTTAGGTGGCAAATTTCTAGCCCTTGAATCTCCATTATTTGGTTGATATTATTTGTGTGGGATATGAATTTTTTTGTCCTAATGCCATGTATTATCATACCACTTGCTAAAATTATGAGTGTAGGATATAGATGTTTTTTTCCTAAAGCCTTGTATTATCATGCCACTTGCCAAAATGATGAATGTAGAATCACACCACTTGCTAAATTTTTGTCTTAATGCCATGTAACCTATTCTTTATTATTATTACATTATTATATCATCACCTAATTTATTTTATTTTATTTTTCCTCTTGGATTTGGGCTTATTCCTACCCATTTTCTTTGCTTTGGATAAAATTCTACCTTTCTTGGAGGGCTTGGTCACATTTTTCATAATTTTTGGGCTAATGGTCCAATTACTATATCCTAGTCCAAGTCTATGTTTTATTTCTTGCTTAGGTTATCCAATGGGCTTGCTAGAAACTTATGTGAAGTGGAAATACTCTATATGAAGTGTCCGTAAGTAAAAGCCCAATGTATGGGTAAAGATTTTAAACTTAGTAACTCTAGTTCTTGAATTAGGAAAAATTACCCTAATCCAATGTTTTTGAAAATTTAAGACCTTTACTTGTTTCTAAAAATTTATCTTCCTTATCTAAGAATTTTTCATCTCTTTAGTATGTTCTTTCTAATTTTTTTCCTATTAGGATTTCCCTCTTTATTTGTTCTCTTAATGTTAGAAACATTTTCTATGCATATACATAAGGTGAAGAATTTCTAAGGATTATATTTCCTTAGATATCTAAAATATTGTCTAATAAACTTTATTTCCTTAATTATCAATAAAAGAAACGAAATTAGGGATGTTACATCATAAGTGTGGTGAACCATAACCCTAGGTTTGTTTAATTGGTTATTTTCATTCGTTTAATTGTGACACTCTCTAATCGAATTACATCGATCTAGATAGCATATTTTGCATCATTCTAGTAGTTGACATTGTTCTCTGTGGGATACGACCCGTACTCGCCGGACTAGCTACAGCTACGCCATGCGCTTGCGGTAATTAGTAAAACATACACACAACACTGACACACCAAACAACGAAAAAAAAATCACTTGTATCTTTTTTTTACCATTATACTAGTACAATTCTTTTATATCTTAGTATATCCTTATTGCCTTAGGGTTATCATATTCACAATCTATGACTTCTTTTGAAATATTCTTTCTCAACAATTATTCACATGTGAATTTCCAATCTCAACATAATTCACATCCTAGATACAAGACTCAACTTAGCATGGTATAAACCCTTAACACAAATACACTTATAGCTTTACATTATTCTCGGACATGGTTCTTGAAATATTCTCGTTTCTTTACTCAACTACATTAGATAAACTTAGATGTTCTTCATACCTTAGTACTCAATCAATATATACTATAAAATCATTATTCTTTTTAATTTGCACATGGTCTGCCAACTTACACAGTTATACATACTTGATATAAAGATTTTTTTAAGTACGTTCTTTGGTAGATAAATCCTTTCAAAATCTCCATTACTTTAACCTACTAACCACTTGGACACTATAATAACTGAGTTTCAAAGAAAATAAATTAACCTTTCTTGTAATAAGGAAAAAGAACCTTACATTTAATGCTAAACATTAATGAAGAATGACGCAGGAAAAAAAGAGGAATACATAATAGAGTATGGTGCCAAAATAGAAAGTTATAAGTTTAGACAAAGCATTAAAAAAAAAAAATTAAAATCGGTGGCCGTAACTCTTGAAAAGCTGTAAACATAACTTAGCTGCTATTTCAAAAAAAAATCGGTGGCCACAAGTTTTGAATATATGTATCAAAATCTAATTCAAAGCTACTATTATTCGATGGAAGAATAGCACATGAAAAATAAGCATTTCTGAGCTTATAAAAGTTTGTGAAGCATAAAGAGCACGTAGTTAACTGGTAGGATGTAGTTGATTGCTTGAAAATATATATAATCAATCAACTGTAAAATAAACCAATCCAAATTAAAAATTCTCAAAATAGCTGATCGACTTAATAATACCAATAGTCGACTAGCAAGAACATTGGGAATACAAGATAAATCATTTGATTGTCCTTTTTCAACAATTAACTAGTTTGCATTTTCACTCTCTCTTTTTTCAATGATGCCTATCACTTACAACCTCCCTACACGAATCAAGATATCAATGCTTCATCAAGGACAATAAGGAAAAGGAAAATTGCTGGTAATATCTTAACCTTATTCTCTTTATATGCTTAATATGTGCCACAATCACAATTACTGTACATATGCATGCGTGCCGTCATTTTTTAATTTCACCTTCAATTTAGCTTTTATTCACCGGCCTTTCACATAACTATTCTAATTATGCCGCCGGCCTATTCACATAACTATTGTAAGTATGCCATTTTCTGAGTTCTATAAATGCACGCATTAGTATCTTTACCTTTATACTCAAAATTAGGGTGAGTGCAGTTATGGAGGGAACCACATTTCGTCAGTTGTGAAATATTTGTATCTTTTGTGGTTCCATTCCTGGAAAAGATGGAGAGTATGTGAAAGCTGCACAAAATCTTGGTATGGTGCTAGCCAAGAGAAAAATTTATTTAGTCTATGGTGGAGGTAACCGTGGATTAATAGGGTGTGTGTCTACAGCTGCACATATAGGAGGATGTCAAGTTTTAGGTATTATTCCCACAGCTCTAGCTACATCCAACATTATAGGAAAGACAATTGGGGAAGAATTTAGAGTAGCTTCCATGCATGAGCGCATAGCTAGAATGATGAGCAATGCTGATGCCTTCATTGCCTTACTAGGAGGTTTTGGTAGTTTATAAGAGATTTTCCAAATAGTCTCCTGGGCACAACTGAATATGCATCACAAATCGATAGGTTTGTTAAATGTTAACCATTTCTTTGATGTTCTGTTGTCTTTTCTTAATGAAACTGTGGAACAAAGGTTTATCTCACATTAAGCACGATGAATTCTCATCTTGGCTTCAAATGTTGAGAAGTTGATTGATGCTTTACAAGCATTTGTTCATGTACCTGATCCAGCTATGGCTCAAATAGATTGGACAACAGACAACCGCAGGAAGCGCAAATTGGATTTGGATCTTCATCTTTAACTGTAGTAGAACGTAGTCATTGCTGTACCATTTTTACTTTCTTAGGGTATACTTGGATACCATCCTTGCCAGCTATACTTCGTTAGAGTTTGTAAAATTATCCTCAAATATTGCTTATGATCCTCTAAACTGTTGGAACATATTCATATATAGTCAATAAATACATTTTCAATTTGATCCAAGAATGGCTTAAGTACTATATTCATAAAGTCCGTAAATGCAGTTGGGGCATTTGTCAAATTAAATGACATCACTAAGAACTCTTAGTGCTCATACCGAGTGCTGAAAGTAGTTTTCAGAATATCCTCTTCCCTTATCCTTAATTGATGATATCCAGATCTCAAATCAATTTTTTTTAAATATTGAGCATACTATAGTTGGTTAAACAAATCATTTATAAGAGGTAATGGATATTTATTACTCACTGTCACTTTATTCAATTATTTATAATTTATGCATAACAGCAGTGATCCATCCTTCTTTTTCACAAATAGGACTAGAGCATCTCAAGGAGAGTACTAGGATATATAAATCCCTTGTTTGATAAGTCTTTTAACTAATTTTTTTTAATTCCTTAAGTTTAGTTGATATCATTCTATATAGGGATATAGATACTAGTTGGGTTCTAAGAAGTAAATCAATATCAAATTTTATTTCTCGTTTTGGGGCAATCTTGGAAATTTCTCAGGGAACACATCAGGAAATTCCTTAATCACTGGAACTTGATTTACACTAGTATACTTTATATCAACATCTCTCATCACTGTCAAATATCCTTGGCACCTTTTTGTAATAACTTATGGGCTGCTAAAGTTAAAATTAAATCACTGGGTACCTCACTACAGTGTCTTTGTACCAAGAAATGAGATTCTCCAAGAATATTAAATTTAATCACCTTAAGATGACATTCCAAAATGGCATGACTTGATGCAAATCAATCCATTTTCAATATCACATCAAAGTCTACCATATCTAGGCAATTGGGTACAACGGATATCACATTCAGAAACAGTCACATTAGACATATGTTTCAATTCTTTAAATTCCCTGGCACGCCTATCCTTTTTACTTTTAGACCGAAATTGACCTATAGATACTTTTTAAAATACCACAATATTCGATCAATCTAATACTAAGAAATTTAGCAAACTTGGAATAGAAAGAAAATTGAAACTCTATAGAATCCCTCAGCAACACTTGAAGTATAAGTATGTCCGGCTCATATCCATACTAAAAGGTCCTACCTAAGAATCCTTTACTCTAATAGCCATAGGAAAACCTAATGATCTGATACTAACTTGTAACGCCCCCAATTTACAGACACGTGAAATTTATTTTTTTTCTGCAATAAGATATTTACCTTAACATGCATAGCACTATTATTTGTCATAGAAATAGATACATATAGGTTCTCTCATGTATACACATTATATAGACCAAGTTATAAATACCAAAGTAACAACAGAAGCAAGAATCCTTCCTGTGACATTTAGAGCACACTCTAAAATACAAACACAGTATAATTCAAAAACTTTGAGCCTTGGAAGCAACGTAGATTAACCTAGACAATATGTCACCTAACTGATCACCTATCTGCAAAATCAGACTCTGTATTCTTATCTAAAAAATGTGGAAATATCATGTAGTGAGTTTGACAACTTAGTGAGCAAATAATACCTCCTATGACCTCTTAAATCAGCCTATGGATGTACTCATGTTTTAAAATTTATCACATAGAAAATACAGCTCAAAAGTACATTCATATGAGACCCGTATTTCAAATATTCTCAAATCAAAGGATATTCATATATCCAAAACCATATTCAGCACAGTATGATCATAAAACAAATGTTGTTATGCAATAAAATATTTCACATAAAAACATTATGAGGATTTCATATTAGAACCATTAAATATTTCCAAGCACACAACAAGGGATGATGTTATATTCAACTATATAAACTACAATAAAATATTAAGTTTTTGAGATAAAGTCATGACTTTTGTTGATGCATAATTAACATACAATATGTTCACTGAACATTCACTCTTTTTACATAATGCTCAAGCATGTTACAGCTTTCAATTCACTCATTTGCTATATGTATAGTGACCGATAGACTACAGTCACAATAAGTGATCAGAAAACGTGATTTTATCACCCATCTGCCTCTTCACATTACCACTGTCACCCGGTTGGAGTGGCCCTCCCTTGACTCACTTAGGTTAATAGGGCATCCCTAACTTGGTACCGTCTCAAGCTATACAACCCGTCGATATTCATTCATACATATATATATATATATATATATATATATATATATATATATATATATATATATATATATATATATATATATATATATATATATATATTAAGTACAACTTTATAGTTTTACAAATCAATGCCTCGTGCACATAATATTCACTTTACAAAATAATGATAAATATATTTAGAACCACATATTTAATGAGTTTAAAAATCTATTTGCAAAACCATACTCTTCTTGAATTATATGCCAATTTGAAAGCAAAACAGATATTTTAACACATTTCAGAAACTTATGATAGCATAAATAATTTGTAAACAGAAACAATTATACATTTAATGTTCAAGAAGAGCATAGGGTAAGTCATAGAAAGAATTCTCTACTCACAAGGTCAGGGCTCTAGGTTGGACAGCTCCAAATATATTTTTCCAAGTCAAATGTGATCAAATAGACCTCAAAAACGAGTCCAGAGGATCCAAACACCTAGAAAATGAGTCCAAGTAACAAAATTTGGCTTCCGGGAGGTTTGTCAACACTGGTCAATTGATGGGATACTATTTACGGTTAGAATTACTATTCACCACTGGAATCACTATTCATGCCAGCAGGATTTACTGTTCATGATGCACAAAAAGTTGTCAAATGACTAAAAAATTTTATATCCTATAGTTTATCTATCTCTTGAATCTATCTACGGTGTCAGATTTTTAATTTAAAGTCTCTAAATAGGAATTCCAAAGTTTACTTTTTTTAAGACTTTCTACTTTCGATCTACGACGATTCTTCGGTGGATTTCAAAATTATGCAGTCAATATTGTAGTACTCTTTGTCTTGAATCCAGTGGTACCCTTAGTTTTGAGATCGGATACTCGAAAGTACTCCAAATTTAGGGAGAGAAAATGAGGAGAGAGAAATTTATTATTTGTACTATTTATTCGTCTCGAAAATCTTTCCATCTTTTTTTTAAAATAATAATGGAGGACTAATTAGTAATTTGATAATTGTTAGAGGAATTCCTTGCAAATTTCTTTATTTATATTTTAACCCCTAAACTTTTAGGAAATTACAATTTGACCCTAAAAATATTAATAAGTTTTCATTTTCATCCTTAAAATATTTCAATTACATCCTTACTCCTTTATTTCTTTTATTAATTCATATATAAATGAGAATTACTAATTTTTTTAAGGATGTTACAAATAACATCCGTTTCGAGCGATTTAGACAAGCCGGCGAATGAATCGAGCCGTCCAGAATGTAACGTCTAGAAATCTGTTAATTATATTCACAAAATAGAATATTAAGAAAGGATTAAAAAGGATTAAATGGGGTAATTATAAGGAAATAATTGTGAATATTTAATAATAGATTTCTCATATTTGAAAGAGATGTTTAAGAAGGAGGTAGTAATTTTTTTATCTGTATGGCCATATTTGGGTAGTAAAAGTAAAGATGAGGAGCTATGAAGAAAGTTGCACAAAAATCTATTGGAATATGTCTCAAGAAGGAATTAAACACTTGGGAAGTTCCCATTCAACCAAACAATGCCTTAGCTAGCTACATAGTTCCATTGTAATGGAGTGGCAATTTTGAAATTCTTAGGGAATTGAAGGGTCTTGGTTAAGGGCAAAAGTGACTTCTTGGAGAAGCTAACATTAAAATATTAAACTAAGGTTTCTTGTTGACTTGCTAAAGCAAGTTTTCCAGCCAAGAGAAAGAAGAGGAACCCACGGCCAAAGGGAGAAAAGAGGAGAAAGAAAAGGGAAAAGAAGAAGGAAGGTAGAGAGACAGAGTTGAAATCCAAGGAGAAGAGGTAAGCTTTGGGACTCTTGATCTCTTTTAACCCATGTATATTCATAATTTTCTATGGAAAGCTAATGGTTGGGGGAAAATCTGCAAATTGGTGGAGATTTTTAGAGTGAGAAACTAAGTTGAACTTAGTGAGAAAATCTTGTTGGAGAAAGAAAAGGTAAGATCAACATCCTTTTTTATGAATTTTGGTTGGATGACTTGATGGCTGACTTGTATGTGTGTATTAAAGTATGTTGGAATGGTAGATAGAACTTTTGATGAGGTATTTATGGCATTGATGGCTGTTGTTCACTTATATGCATGAGGTAGTGGTATAGGGAAATTTTGTGTAGTTAGTTTTGAGGTTAAATCCATGTTTTTAGTGGTCATATGCTATGGAAAAGTTAGGTTTTTCATGCTTAAAATGTTGGAATAATTTTTGGTTGGTTGCCTTGAATGGTTTGGAAGAAAAAGAGAGGATTTTGTGAGTTTCGTGCCCAGAGCAAGGCTGTGCTTTGGGTTGGAGGTGAAAAAATGAAGAACACAGCCAGAACACGGTCATGCTTAGTGACATGGCCAGGCTGTGCTTGGTGCGGGTCTAGGAGTAATACGACCATGTTGTGAAGGAAGCACAGGCATAAAGCACAACTATGCTTGGTGACACGGCCAGGTCATGCTTCATGCTGTCTCACCCTTTTTCAGCGATTTATGTTCTCTTTTTAAATCCTAATTAATCATCAATGTTTATGGAATGATAATAGGAGTTCTATGAGTCATGTATGTTAAAAGAAATATGTAATATATAATTGATTATGTATTCTTGTTGAAATAATTATGTAAGCATGAAGGAATGATGCCTGTATATTTTAATTGAATGTTATAGATCACTTGTATGCACAGCCATAAGCAAGTAAATGATGTGTGAATAGTAGGAAAGAATGCAAGAGTATTGTATGTTTAACATGGTGTGTACTGTCGCAGGTACACCCAAATTGATACCTTACCTCAAAACTAACCTGTAGTAGTGGGAGTAGGGTCGATCCCACAAAGACTGGAATTATCTTATGTGATTGAGAAATGGGGGATTAATAGTTGCAATTAAAATAAAGTAACTAATAATGAAAATAATTAAGAGAGTAATTAATGAGAAAAGCATTGGTTTCGGTTGATATCCACAGTTAAGGGATTACATTGATCATTGACAACATAATCAATCTGTAATTGAATATCTATCATTGGGTTTCAAACCTTGTTCCTCCTTAAGTCTAGTAAATTAATGACAATCGCACCAATTAAACTCTAATTAACAAGCAATCCTTTAGCACATCGGTAAAGCATAACTTATTAACTGCATGAAGAACTAGAGAAATTGACAGAGCTAAATAAATATAAACACATCAGCTATATCTAATTTGGTTAATTATTCTTCATAGGTTCAATGATTTATAATCCAAAATCCTCAAACCTATTTGCCTCATGAATCACAGAATTGAAGACTTTGTTCAAAACATAATTCAGCGATAGATTAAGACAAATAATATACTAGTAGGCCTCCTAGAAATCATTTGAATAATCATTGAGAAGAAGAGCATATGAATAATCAATACTCAATTAAGATTGAAATAATAAAATCAAATCCAAATCTCACAATGCATGAAGATCCCTTGAGGTTTCAATCTACCTTTACCAACTAAAAAGAACTAGCCACGCAGGGCCATAAGAAAATCAAAAGAAGAATTGAAGAATGTAACTAAGAACTTGGATGAATGATTAAATGAATTCTCTGCTTGCTTTCCTCTCCTTTTATAGATTAACTCCTCCTAATTGAAGTAGGAATGTATCTAGGTCAAATCCCAGCCCATCAGGCTTCAATTAGAGTTGAAAAACCCTAAAATTCGCAAATTCACGACTTGGTGCTGCGGCGAGTGCCGTAGCACTCTCCTTTGGACATGTTCGGGTGCCGCAGCACTCCTGTCTGGGCAGCTCAGCGCAGCGGCGCTCTGTGGAGCATCGTGGCACTCTGGATACATCCTAATGCGGTGCCGCAGCGCTCTCTTGTGAGCACTGCGGTGTCTAGAATCTTCTTGATTTTGTCGAAGTTCCGAACACAAAAGTTTTAGTTCTATGTCTTGTCTTTCCTTAGCCACTAGAATCACCTCAATCGGAGTCCAAATGAGTGAGATATACTCAACACAATGCAGAAAGGTATGGAATAACTGCAATGTAGTATTTTTCCATGAATTCCTTATCTTTTTCTTCTCTTTTATTCTTCCTTTGTTCCTACAACCCAAAGCACAAAACTAAGCTAATTCCTAATTATATTTTACTTAATTCAAACAAAAAGTAAATTTAAAGGTATTAATATCATGCTTAATTAAGATCATATCAAATACCCCCACACTCAACTTTTTGCTTGTCCTCAAGCAAAATAATCCCTAAAGACAAGAAAAACAACAATCAATAACGTAGTGAGTGTTAGGCTTACCAAATGTTTGCCTCATAACATAAAAATATCCTCTAGAAAATTTTTGGAAGGTCATAATCATGCACAAGATTAACACAAATGCATTTTATTATTTTATCCTTCTGAATCGCTAGTGTGTGTGTTTTTGGGTCAATAAATTTTCTTTTACCCGGATGAGTTTATATATCCCAAAATTTTGATTGTAGATCTCTAATTAGTTTAGGATTTCCATATTCTTATTCTTCATGCCACTCTCCACTAATGTAGGCCAAAACTACCTCTAGGATCAATAGGACTTTATTTAGCTTGTAATGTGGTCAGGGTATAAGGTAAGATAAAGGATACAAATTTAGGCTCAATCACCCAGCACCACATGATTAAATCTAATCTCTTGAACTTTCCTAAATTTGGGGTGATTTCTTCCCCCACACTCATTTTCGTGTTTCAATTGAATTTAATCTATCATTTTTCCTCAATTCTCTAATTTTTTTTCACAGCATTCGGATTTTTCTTCTATTTCCTTTGCATAATTCTCTTCTTTTTTCTTTCATAATTCTTTTCTTTTCCTTGCTCCACCCTTCCACCCTTGTTTTTTAAATAAATATTTACAAAACAAGTATTCAGAAAAATAATCATAGAGTGAGTGAATAGGATAAAAAATAAAGATATTCATACAAAATTTGGCTTTTAGCTCATTTGTGGTTTTTAGAAGGAAAAGTTCATTAAGCTCAAAATAGAGGAACTAAGGATATTTCATTGTTTAGATTAGGCTAGAAAGGCTTAATCTATCCAATAATGCCTAAATCATCTCCTAAATAATAGTATTAACCTAGGATTTCGCCTCAAGCAGCATTCAAATAAGTTTTAGAATCTTGTGGAGATCATGAAATATATTTGAATTATATAAACCTTCTTTAAGAAAAAGATAAAATTGAATGCCCAAAGTTATTGT
Organism: Gleditsia sinensis; assembly: GCA_037074535.1. Lineage (NCBI taxonomy): Eukaryota > Viridiplantae > Streptophyta > Magnoliopsida > Fabales > Fabaceae > Gleditsia > Gleditsia sinensis. The sequence goes on along the minus strand of CM073467.1, from coordinate 34,643,556 downwards.
TTAAAAATATTTCAGGATTCTAAAGTCAAAAGTAATAAATTGCAAAAGGGATAAAATTACATATAACCATGAATTTTCTACATTTTTCAAGAGCTAAAAAAACTTTTGGGCAGTCATATCATTGGCTGTTGGTTGTGCCTAACATCCCAAAACATAAATTAAACACTCACATAATCACTCAACTTGCTAAACACAATAAAAGTGCATTAATAGTGAAAATCAGAAAATTGATGCTCATAATAGGGTCACAATGATTCAGACAAATAAACTTCTACCCCCACACTCAAACTTTACATTGTCCTCAATGTAAAAGAAAGATAAGAATTAGGGAAAGATATAAAAAAACATATAAGTTAAGTAAAATTTCCTGAATTTGTTTGGGGTGGAATGAGCATGTTGCATTATTGGACCCTAAATTTTTCTGGTATCCACCTTTTCTTTTTATTTTTCTTTTTATGTTGGGTTTCCTTCCAATAAGCGCCTTTGTTTAATGTCGTTGGCTCGACTCAAAGTTTCACATGTCATTCAAGGACGATCCTTGATGTCAACTTTGAATTGGCTTGCCTTTGAATGTGCAAAATTTTGAGGTTCAACTGCATTATGAAGAGGGAAGTCAGCATTAGTCAAAGATTTAATTAAATGAGAACTCAACTTACCTGGAAATAACCGATATCTTGAGTAGCTTTTGGCATCCAATTTAATTTCATCCTTTTGAGATTCTACTAAAGCATGGGGTAACTTCCCTCTATCTTTGAGTAGGGCATATTTATTTGAGGTTATAACTGCGGGTGGTTCTCCACTCTATATGCCCTTTAAATGGCTAGGGAGGCTCTTTAAGCCTAGGTCAGAATACTACAAAATAAAAGGTACAGACATCTTATTAGAAATTAGTAACAACATAGAAAAATCCTTACTTGTTTGATGCACTTCTGGTGCTTCCTATCCTGCTGTAATTTTCTTTGGGAATTTGGCATTTAGGGTAGATTCCATAGCCTCTTTCTTAGTAGGCTTACTAGTGTCAACTTCCAAGTCATCTTTTTCATTCAGTGCAGAATTTTCTTCCTTTTGCATTAACGATGCTGGGGAAAGACTTTCAATTTCTGAATTTTGAGCCTCTAGCCTGCTGACTGTTGTTGCTAATTGGCCAATTTGATTTGTTAAACTTTGAATGCTGGCCCTTACCTCTTGTTGAAATTGACGAGTATTTTGTGTAAGAGATTTAACAATATCTTCTAAAGGAGTACTTACCTGGAAATCTTGAGATGTATTCTGTCTAGGATAATAGGCTTGTTGATTATGGTAAAAAATTTGTAAAATTTTGTTCTGTAGGTCTATTTTGTGCATTCTCATACCTAAATTTGGGATGATTCTTCCATCCAGAATTATACATATTTGAATAGGAATCATACATCCCTTGTGGTAGTTCAGGGAAACTACTAACCATATTTATCTGCTCAAATGACTCGTTATAGAAAGTTGGGTACCCAATAGAAAGATGCCCCATGGTTGAATAATTTCCATAGCACTTTTCTCTTTGCATATTTTCTACACGTTGACGAACAAGAGAGGTTAAATTTGCCAGTTGCTATTCAAGGGAGGAACTACATACCTCACCAGCATGTCTTAATGGAGAGCCCAGCCTACTGCCAAATTGTTGAAAATTGGCTGCCATATTCAAAGTTATGAACAAAAAGAAAAGAAAAAAAAATCACAAAAGGTAAATAGAAACAATCCCTAGCAACGGCGCCAAAATTTGGTGCGTACTGTCACAGGTACACCTAAATTGATACCTTACCTCAAAACTAACCTATAGTAGTGGGAGTAAGGGTCGATCCCACAGAGACTGGAATTATCTTATATGATTGAGAAACATAGGATTAATAGTTGCAATTAAAATAAAGTAACTAATAATGAAAATAATTAAGAGAGTAATTACTAAGAAAAGTGTTGGTTTCGGTTGATATCCACCGTCAAGGGATTACATTGATCATTGACAACATAATCAATCTGTAATTGAATATTTATCATTGGGTTTCTAACCCTGTTCCTCCTTAATTCTAGTAAATTAATGACAATTGCACCAATTAAACCCTAATTAACAAGCAATCCTTTAGCACATTGGTAAAGCATAACTTATTAACCGCATGAAGAACTAGAGAAACTGACAGAGCTAAATAAATATAAACACATCGGCTATATCTAATTTAGTTAATTATTCATCATAGGTTTAATGATTTATAATCCAAAATCCTCAAACCTATTTGCCTCATGAATCACAGAATTGAAGACTTTGTTCAAAACATAATTCAGCGGTAGATTAAGACAGATAATATACTAGTAGGCCTCCTAGCAATCATTTGAATAATCATTGAGAAGAAGAGCATATGAATAATCAATACTCAATTAAGATTGAAATAATAAAATCAAATCCAAATCTCACAATGCATGAAGATCCCTTGAGGTTTCAATATACCTCTATCAACTAAAAAGAACTAGCCACGCAGGGCCATAAGAAAATCAAAAGAAGAATTGAAGAATGTAACTAAGAACTTGGATGAATGATTGAATGAATTCTCTGGTTGCTTTCTTCTCCTTTTATAGATTAACTTCTCCTAATCGAAGTAGGAATGTATCTAGGTCAAATCCCAACCCATTGGGATTCAATTGGAGTTGAAAACCCCTAAAAATCACGAATTCATGACTTGGTGCTGCGGCGGGTGCCGTAGTACTCTCCTTCAGACCTGCTCAAGCGCCACGGTGCTCCTGTCTGGGCAGCTCAGCGCCGTGGCGCACTAGGGAGCATCGCGGTGCTCCGGATACATCTTTACGCGACGTCGTGATGCTCTCTTGTGAGCACTGCGATGCCCTGAATCTTCTAGATTTTACCGAAGTGCCAAACACAAAAGTTATAGCTCTATGTCACTTCTTTCCAAAGCCACTAGAATCACCTCAATCAGAGTCCAAATGAGTGAGATATGCCCAACACAATGCAGATAGGTCTCGAATCGCTGCAATGTAGCATTTTTCCATGAATTTCTTATCTTTTTCTTCTCTTTTCTTCTTCCTTTGTTCCTACAACAAAAAACAAAAAACTAAGCTAATTCCTAATTATATTTTACTTAAATAAAAAAAAAAGTAAGTTTAAAGGTATTAATATCATGCTTAATTAAGATCTCATCATAACACATGATGAAATTTTTATGGCATGCATGAGAATGAATGTGGTTTATGCTCATGATGATTATTAATATGTATGCTCTTTGTTGAATTAAGTGGCTAAAAAACTATGTAAAAGACATAAGCTTGGTCAGGAGGACCCTCTCTGAAGCAAAGGTGGCCTGGCAACAGGCGTCACCTTGCTGTATTGATGAGACTGACAGTCAAGATGATCCTCTCTGAAGTAGGGTGACCTGGCAATAAATGTCTCCCTTACTGTATTGAGGAGTTTGACAAGTTTAGGATGACCCTTACCCACTAAGGTGACCCGGTGACATGCGGCACCTTATAGAGGTAAGGCGACTGAAAGGTCATGGCTTGGATACAGTACCAGGATAAGAGACGCCCTATAGCCTAGAGAGGTCAATGTGGGAAGGACCGCTCTGACCAAAGCCACTTAATAGTGGGTGAGTAGCTGTAAGGGTAATGCTCATGCCACATTGAGGTTTGAAATTGAGAGAGATTTCCAGATGATGAGCCACTATGAGCGTTGTATGAGCCATGAACAGTTGTACATGTATCTTATTAATACACATTTTGTTTATCATGAGTGATATTGATGCATAACCTATGAAAGGTCTGTATGAATTTTACTGTACCTTTATTGTAATAAAGAAAAAATATTTTCTGTAGCTTATATAGCTAGACATAACATGTAAGTATTTCATTATGCTTGTATTTATTGGATGTTTACCTTGCTGGGATTTTATATATCATTATGTTATTGATGTTATGGTCAGATTAGTAGAGATGCCGTTCGTAGTGTTGACCATCCTTTTATAGCTCTAGATCATGGATGTCCTTTACTTGAGATAGTTCACTATTATAGTGAACCTTCTGGTTATAAACATGCTAGAGATTCCTGCTTCTAGCCTGCCTCCTCCACCAGCAGTACCCTAAGGGTTATGGCCAGGGGAGGAAAAGTAGGATAATGTTATGTATATAGTTCTGTTATGTAAATGGGCTAACCCCATTGTTTTGATGTAACCCCACAGTACTTTTCCTTTTTGAGATGTATGCATAGTACCTCAGGTTACATATATATGTATGCTACTAATCTCTGATGTATGTAACTTTTGTATGTATATAAATATAATATGCATATCTTTTGGTAAAATAATGGTTTAATGCGTAATCACCTAAAACAAATAGTCATTACACAGAAAACCTAACGGTCATTTTCGTGCTTTCGGTTGACTGTCACAGAAATTTTGAAAAGATAGTTGTTGGAAAGAGGGACTCATCACGAAAGTGATGATGTCTATTTTGGCAGTCAAATCAGGTTGTCGAGAAAACCTAATGGTCATTTTCGTACTTCCAGTTGACCATCATAGAAATTCAAAAAAAGATAGTCGTTGGAAAGATGAACTCGATGCTAAAGTGATGACTTCAATTTCAACCAATTCGAACAAGCTGTTGGTCGAATCAAGCCATTGAGAAAACCTAACGGTCATTTTTATGCTTTCGATTGACCGTCACATAAATTCAAAAAAAGATAGTCGTTGGAAAGATGAACTCGATATGAATGGGATGACGTCCGTTTTGAGTTATTTAGACAAGTCGGCAATTGAATCGGGCCATCGCGAAAACCTAACCCTCATTTTGCTGCTTTCGATTAACTGTCATGGAAATTCCAAAAAAATATTGTCAGTGGAAAGATGAACCTGTCACAAAAGTAATGACGTCTGTTTGAACGATTCAGACAAGCCGGTAGTCGTATCAGGCCGTCGAGAAAACTTAATGGTTATTTTCGTGCTTCTTGTTGACCGTCACAGAAATTAAAAAAAAAAAGATAGTCGTTGGAAAGATGAACTCGATACAAATGCGATGACGTCTGTTTTGAGCAATTTAGAAAAGTTAGCGATCGAATTGGCCCATCGAGAAAACCTAACAGTTATTTTTGTACTTCTAGTTGACTGTCCCAAAAATTCAAAAAAAGATAGTCGTTGGGAAGATGAATTTGATACAAAAGCGATGATGTCCGTTTTAAGCGATTCAGACAAGTAGGCGGCTGAGTTATGACGTCAAGAAAACGTATCAGTCTTTTTGGTCTTTTGGTTGATCATCGTGGAAATTTAAAAAATGAAAGCAGTTGGAAAGACAAACTTGTTACAAATGTTATGATGTTTGTTTCGAGCAATTCGGGCAAACCGACGGTCGAATCAGGACATCGAGAAAATCAAATGGTCATTTTCGTACTTCTGGTTAACCATCATAGAATTTCATAAAAAGATACTCGTTGGAAAGATGAACTCTATACGAAAGTGATGACATCATTTTTGAGCGATTTAGACAAGATGGCAGACGAATCAGGCCATCGAGATAACCTAACGATCATTTTCGTACTTTCAGTTGACTGTCCCAAAAATACAAAAAAAGATAGTAGTTGGAAAGATTAACTCGATATGAATGCGATGACCTCCGTTTTGAGCGATTCAAACAAACTGGCGGTCATATTGAGACTTCGAGAAAACCTAATAGCCATTTTCCTACTTCTGATTGACTGTTATAGGAATTCAATAAAAGATAATTGTTGGAAAGATGAACTCAACATAATTGCTATAATATTTGTTTCGAGGCATTCGGACAAGCCGACAGTCAAATTGGGTTGCCAAGAAATCCTAACGATCTTTTTTGAGCTTCTGGTTGTTTGTCACGGAAATTCAAACAAAGATAGTCATTGGAAAGATGAACTCGATATAAACGCGATGATGTCCGTTTCGAGCGATTCGGACAAGCAGGCGGTCAAATTGGGGCATCGAGAAAACCTAATGATCATTTTGTGCATCCAGTTAACTGTCCCGAAAATTCAAAAAAAGATAGTTGTTGAAAAGATGAACTTCATATGAACGTGATGACATTCGTTTCGAGCGATTAGTACAAAATGGTGGTCGTATCAAGACGTCGAGAAAACCTAATAGTCATTTTTGTGCTTCCGATTGATTATCAGGGAAATCCAAAAGAGAGAGTTGTTGGAAAGATGAACTTGATATGCAAGTGATGCGTCCTTTTCGAGCGATTCGAACAAATCGGCGGTCGAAACAGGCTTCGAGAAAATCTAACGGTCATTTCGTGCTTCTCGTTGACCGTCACTGAAATACGAAAGCGATGACGTCCATTTTGAGCAATTTAGACAAGTTGGCGGTCAAATCGGGCCGTTAGGAAAACCTAACGGTCATTTTTTGTGCTTCAGTTGTCCATCCTAAAAATTTAAAAAAAATAATAAGTTTTTGGAAAGATAAACTCAATATGAATGCAATGACGTCTATTTCAAGTGATTCGAACAAGTCGGTAGTCGAATCAAGCCGTCGAGAAAAATCTAACGATTTTTTTTGTGCTTATGGTTGACCATCCTAGAAATTAAAAAAAAAGTCGTTGGAATGATGAACTCGATATGCAAGTGTTGACGTCCCTTTTGAGCGATTCGAACAAACTGGCAGTCGAAATGGGACATTGAGAAAACCTAACGGTCATTTTTGTGCTTCCGGATGACTGTCACGGAAATACAAAAAAAGATACTCGTTGGAAAGATGAACTTGATACAAAAGTGATGACGTCCATTTTGAGTGATTTAGACAAGTTGGAGGTCGAATCGAGCCGTTGGGAAAACCCAATAGTCATTTTTGTGCTTCCGGTTGTCTGTCCCAAAAATTCAAAAAAGATAGTTTATAGAAATATGAACTCAATATGAATGCGATGACATCTATTTCAAGCGATTCAGACAAGTTGGTGGTCAAATCGGGTTGTCGAGAAAAACCTGACGGTTATTTTCGTGCTTAGGGTTGACCGCCCCAAAAATTCAAAAAAAGATAGTCCTTGGAAAGATGAAATCGATACAAACGCTACGATGTCTGTTTTGAGCGATTTAGATAAGTTGACGGTCAAATCAGGTCGTCGAGAAAACCTAATGGCCATTTTTGTTCCTCTAGTTGACCATACTAAAAATTCAAAAAAAGATAGTTGTTGAAAAGATGAACTCAATATGAACGCGATGATGTCCATTTCAAGCGATTTGGAAAAATTGGTGGTCTAATCGAGACGTCGAGAAAAGCTAATAGTCATTTTTGTACTTACGGTTGACCATCATGATAATTCAAAAGAAGATAGTCGTTGGAAAGATGAACTCGATACGAACGCGATGACGTCTGTTTTAAGCAATTCGGACAAACTAGTGATCAAATCGGGCCATCGAGAAAACCTAACAGCCAATTTCCTCATGAAAATTCAAAAAATGATATTCGTTAGAAAGATGAACTTGATACGAATGCAGTGACGTGTGTTTCAAACGATTCAGATAAGCAAGCAGTCGGCTCGTGTTGTTGAAAAAACATAACGGTCATTTTCATGCTTTCGATTGACCTTCAAAGAAATTCAAAAAAAGGTAGTTGTTGAAAAGATGGACTCGTCACAAAAGCGATGACATTCTTTTCAACCGATTCTAACAAGCCGACAGTCAAATCTTGTTGTCAAGAAAACCTAACGATCATTTTCCTGCTTCCGATTGACTGTCATGAAATTTCAAAAAAAGATAGTTGTTGGAAAGATGAACTTGATACGAAAGCCACTGGTCGAATCTGGCCATCGAGAAAACCTAACGGTCATTTTGATGCTTCCGATTAACTGTCTTGGAAATTCAAAAAAAGATAGTTGTCGAAAAGATGAACTCGATACGAATGGGATCACATTCGTTTTAAGCGATTTAGACAAGCCGACAGTTGAATCAGGCTGTAGTGAAAACCTAACGATCATTTTTCTACTTTCGATTGACTATCATAGAAATTCCAAAAGAGAGAGTTGGTGGAAAGATGAACTTGTTACGAAAGCAATGGTGTCTGTTTCGAGTGATTCAGACAAGCCGATAGTCGAATCGGGCTGTCGAGAAATTTTAACAGTCATTTTCGTGCTTTCGGTTGACCGTCACGAAAATTCAAAAAAATATAGTCATTGGGATGATATATTCAATACAAAAGTGACGATGTCCCTTTCAAGTGATTCAGATAAGTCGGTGGTCAAATCATGCTGTCGGGAAAAATTAACTGTCTTTTTGGGATTCTAGTTGATTGTCACAGAAATTTAAAGAATGATAGTAGTTGGAAAGACGAACTCGTTACGAATGTTATGAAGTCTGTTTCGAGCAATTTCAGGAAAACTGGTAGTCGAATTGGAACGTCGAGTAAACTAAACGGTCATTTTTGTACTTCTGGTTGATCGTCACAGAAATTCAAGAAAAGATACTTGTTGGAAAGATGAATGCTATACGAAAGCAATGACGTCATTTTTGAGCAATTCAGACAAGATGGCGATCCAATCGGGCCGTCAAGAAAACCTAACGATCATTTTCATGCTTCTGGTTTACTGCATCTAAAATTTAAAAAAAGATAGTCATTGGAATTATAAACTTGATACGAACGTAATGACCTCTGTTTCGAGCGATTTGGACAAATGGTGGTTGTATTGAGACATCGAGAAAACTAAACGGTCATTTTTGTGCTTCTAGTTGACCGTCACGAAAAAAAAAAAGAGTCATTGGAAAGATGAAATTGATACGCAAGCGATGACCTCCCTTTCGAATGATTCGGAAAAGCTAGTGGTTGAATTTGGTGGTTAAGAAAACATAACGGTCATTTCGTGCTTTCGGTTGACCGTCACAAAAATTGAAAAAAAAAGATAGTCGTTGGAAAAATAAACTCGATACGAATGCGATGACATCTATTTCGAGCGATTCAGACAAGTCGGCGCTCGAATCGAATTGTCGAGAAAACCTAACGGTTAATTTCATGCTTTTGATTGTCTGTCACATAAATTCAAAAAAAGATAATCATTGGAAAGAAGAACTCGATAAGAAAGTGATGATGTCCGTTTCGAGCAATTCAAATGAGCTGGTAGTCACATCGGGCCGTCGAGAAAACTTAACGGTAATTTTTGTGCTTCTGATTGACCGTCACAAGAATTCAAAAAAAGATAGTCGTTGAAAAGATGAACTCTATACGAACACGATGATATCTGTTTCAAGCAATTTAGGTAAACCGATGGTCGAATTACGCCATCAAGAAAATATAAAGATCATTTTTCGTGCTTCTGGTTGATCATCACTAAAATTCAAACAAAGATAGTAGTTAGAATGATGAACTCGATACAAACGCGATGACGTCCATTTTGAGCGATTCAGACAAGCGGCGGTCGAATTAGGGTATCGAAAAAACCTAATGGTCATTTTCGTGCATCCAGTTAACTGTCCTTAAAATTCAAAAAATGATAGTCGTTGAAAAGATGAACTTGATTAGAACACGATGACGTCCCTTTCGAGCGATTTGGACAAACTGGTGGTCGTATTAAGACGTCGATAAAATCTAATGGTTATTTTCGTGCCTCCGATTAACTGTCATGAAAAATCATAAAAAAGAGTCATTGGAAAGAGGAACTCGATACATAAGCTATGACGTCCTTTTCTAGCGATTCGGACAAATTAGCAATCGAATCGGGACGTTGAGAAAACCTAATAGTCATTTTTTTTCTTTTAGTTAAATGTCGTGGAAATACAAAAAAAGATACTCGTTGGAAAAATGAACTCGATATGAAAGCGATGATGTCTATTTCGAGTGATTCAGATAAATTGGTGGTCGAATCAAGCTGTTGGGAAAACCAAACGGTCATTTTCGTGCTTCTAGTTGTCTATCTCGGAAATTCAAAAAAAGATAGTTTTGGAAAGATTAACTCTATACAAAAGGGATGATGTCTGTTTGAAGCCATTCAGACAAGTCGGTGGTCAAATCAGGTCGTCAAGAAAAACCTAATGGTCATTTTTGTGCTTACGGTTGACCATCTTGAAAATTCAAAAGAAGATTGTGCTTGGAAAGATTAAATCGATACAAATGCGACAACGTTCGTGTCGAGCAATTCAGACAAGCCGATAGTCGAATCGAGTCATCGAGAAAACCTAACAACTATTTTCGTTCTTCCAATTGACCGTCCCAAAAATTCAATAAAAGATAGTCGTTGAAAAGATGAACACAATACGAACGCAATGACGTCCATTTCAAGCTATTTGGAACAGCTAGTGGTCTAATTAGGATGTTGAGAAAATGTAACGGTCCTTTTTGTGCTTTCGGTTGACCGTCACGGTAATTCAAAAAAAGATAGTCGTTGGAAAGATGAACTTGACACGAACACGATGATAATTGTTTCAAGAAATTCAAACAAGCCAGCGATCGAATTAGGCCATTGGGAAAACCTAACAATTAATTTCATCTTTCCGGTCGTCTGTCATGAAAATTCAAAAAAAGATAGTCATTGAAAAGATAAACTCTATATGAAAGCGATGACGTCTGTTTCGAGCGGTTCAAACAAGCCGACAGTCGAATCGAGCAGTTGAGAACACCTAATGGTCATTTTTGTGCTTCTAGTTGACCGTCATGGAAATTCAAAAAAAGATAGTCGATGGAAAGATGAACTCGATACAAATCGATTACGTCTATTTTGATCAATTCGGACAAGCCGACAGTCAAATTGGGCTGTCAAGAAAACCTAACACTTATTTTCGTGCTTCCGGTTAACCGTCTTAGAAATTGAAAAACTGAGAGTCGTTGGAAAAAAGAACCTGATACGCAAGCGATGAAATCCGTTTCGAGTGATTCGGACAAGCTGGCGGTCGAATCGGGCTGTCGACAAAACCTAACAGTCATTTTCATCATAAAAACTCAAAAAAGGAGAGTTGTTGGAAATATGAACTTGATACGAACTCAATGATATTCGTTTTGAGCAATTCTAACAAGCCATGGGTGAAATCAGGCCTTCGAGAAAACTTAACGGTCATTATTATGCTTCCTGTTGACTGTGGCAGAAATTCAAAAAAAAAGTTGTTGGAAAGATAAACTCGATAGAAAAGCGATGAAGTCTGTTTCGAGTGATTCAAACAACCCGGCGATCGAATTTGGCGATTGAGAGAACCTAATGGCCATTTTCGTGTTTCTAGTTAACAGTCTTAGAAATTCAAAAAATAAGATTTGTTGGAAAGATAAACTTGATAGATACACGATGACGTCTATTTCAAGCAATTTGGAATAATGGTTGGTCGAATCGGGACGTTAAGAAAACCGAATGGTAATTTTTTTGCTTACGGTTGACTGTCCCAAAAATTCAAAAAAAGATAGTCGTTGGAAAGATGAACTCGATACGAATGCAATGATGTTCGTTTCGAGCAATTCTAAAAAGTTGGCAGTCGAATCGAGCAGTAGAGAAAACCTAATGGTCATTATCGTGCTTCCTGTTGACCATGGCAGAAATTCAAAAAAAGATAGTCATTGGAAAGATAAACTTGATAGGAAAGCGATGAAGTCTGTTTCAAGTGATTTAGACAAGCCGCCAGTTGAATCTGGAGGTCTTCAAAACTTAACGTCCATTTTTGTGCTTCCAGTTGACCATCCCAAAAATTCAAAAAAAGATAGTTGTTAGAAAGATAAACTCGATACGCATGTGATGACATCCATTTTGAGCGATTCGGATAAGCTGGCAGTCAAATAGGGCAGTTGAGAAAACCTAACGGTCATTTTCATTATACCAGTTGACGGTCACAAAAATAAAAAAAAAAGTCATTGGAAAGATGAACTCGATACAACGCGATGATGTTCGTTTCGAGAAATTTTGACAAGCCAGCGGTCAAATCGGGCTTTTGAGAAAACCTAACGGTCATTATCGTGCTTTTTGTTGACCATGGCAGAAATTCAAAAAAAGATAGTCGTTGGAAAGATAAACTCGATAGGAAAGCGATGAAGTCAATTTCGATATATTCGAACAAGTTGGCAGTTGAATCGGGTCGTCGAGAAAACCTAACGGTCGTTTTCGTTTTACAGATTGACTATCACAAAAATTCAAAAAAGGAGAGTCGTTAAAAAGATGAACTCGATACGCAAGCGATGACGTCTGTTTCAAGCGATTTGGACAAGACAGTAGTCGAATCGAGCCGTCGAGAAAACTTAATGGTCATTTTTGTGCTCCCAGTTGACTGGCTTATAAATTCAAAATATGAGAGTTGTCAGAAAGATGAACTCGATATGAACGCGATGACGTCCATTTCAAGTAATTTGGAAAAACCGTTGGTCGAATAGGGACATCAAGAAAACCTAACGGTCATTTTGGTGCTTCCGATTGATTGTTGCAAAAATTTAAAAAAAGATAGTTGTTGGAAAGATAAACTTGATACGAATGCGATGACGTCCATGTCAAGTGATTCGAACAAGTCGGCAGTCGAATCAGGCTGTAAAGAAAACCTAATGGTCATTTTCTTGCTTCTAGTTAACCGTCCTAGAAATTCAAAAAACGATTGTCGTTGGAAAGATGAACTTGATATGAATGCGATGATGTCCATTTCGAGAAATTCTGATAAGCCAGTAGTCAAATCGAGCCATCAAGAAAATCTAACGGTCATTATCATGCTTCTTGTTGACCGTGGCAAAAATTCAGAAAAAGATAGTCGTTGGAAAGATAAACTCAATAGGACCGCAATGAAGTCCATTTTGAGTGATTCGGATAAGCTAGTAGTAGAATCGGGAGGTCGAAAAAACTTAACGGTCATTTTCGTGCTTTCGGTTGACTATCCTAGAAATTCAAAAAAAGATGGTCGTTGGAAAGATGAACTCGATACGCAAGCGATGACGTCCATTTTGAGCGATTTGGATAAGCCAGCGATCAAATCGGGCCATCATGAAAACCTAATGGTCAATTTTGTGCTTCCGATTGACAGTCCCAGAAATTTAGAAAATGGGAGTCGTTGGAAAGATGAACTAGATATGAAAATGATGACATCCGTTTTGAGCGATTCCGACAAGCCAATGGTCGAATCAAGCCGTCGTGAAAACCTAACGGTCATTTTCGTGCTTCCTGTTGACTATTACAGAAATTCAAAAAAAAAAGAGTCATTGGAAAGATAAATTTCATACGAAAGCAATGATGCCATTTCGAGTGATTCAAACATGTCAGCGATCGAATTGGGCCGTCGAGAAAACCTAACGATCATTTTCATGCTTATGGTTGACCATCCTTGAAATTCAAAAAAAGATAGTAGTTGGAAAGATTAACTCGATACGCGAGCGATGACGTTCGTTTCAAGCGAGTCAAATAAGCTAGCGGTGAAATCGAGCCGTCGAGAAAATCTAACGGTCATTTTCATGCTTTAGGTTGACCATTCTAGAAATTGAAAAAATGAGAGTTTTTGGAAGGATAAACTCGATACGCAAGCGATGACATCCGTTTTGAGCGATTCGGACAAGACAGCGATCGAATCAAGCCGTTGAGAAAACCTAATGGTCATTTTCGGGCTTTTAGTTGACCGTCTTGGAAATTGAAAAAAATGAGAGTCATTGGAAAGATGAACTTGATAAGCAAGCGATGACATCCGTTCCGAGCTATTTGGATTAGCTGGTGGTCAAACTGGGAGGTCGAGACAACCTAACGGTTATTTTCGTGCTTCCAGTTGACTGTCATGGAAATTTTAAAAAAAAGAGTCGTTGGAAAGATGAACTCGATACGAAAGCGATGTTGTCCATTTCGATCGAATCGAAAAAGTCGGTGGTCGAATCAAGGCGTCGAGAAAACGTAACTATCATTTTTGTGCCTCTAGTTGACCGTCCTGAAAATTCAAAAAAAGACAGTCGTTGGAAAAATGAACTCGATATGCAAGCAATGACATCCGTTTTGAGCAATTCGGACAAGACGACAGTCGAATTGAGCTATCCAGAAAACCTAACGGTCATTTTTTGTGCTTCTGATTGATCGTCCCAGAAATTTAAAAGAAGATAGTCGTTGGAAAGATGAAGTCGAAACGAATTTGATGACATCCATTTTGAACGATTTCAATAAATCGATAGTTGAATTGAGACGTCGAGAAAACTTAACGGTCATTTTCGTGCTTCCAGTTGACCATCCTAGAAATTCAAAAAGTAAGCGTCGTTGGAAAGATGAACTCGATATGCAAGCGATGACGTTCGTTTCAAGAGTTTTAGACAAGCCGGCGGTCGAATCAGTCCATCGGAAAAACCTAACGATCATTTTCGTACTTCTAGTTGACTGTAACGAAAATTAAAAAAAAAAGAGTCTTTGGAAAGATGAACTCGATACGCAAGCAATGACGTCTGTTGTAACATCCCTAATTTTGTTTCTTTTATTAATAAAGGTACATAAATATTTAGTTGAGAAAATAAAATTTATTAGACAATTTTTAGATATCTAAAGAAATATAATCATTAGAAATTCTTCACCTTATGTGTATGCATAGAAAATGTTTCTAATATTAAAGGAATAAGTAAAGAGTGAAAAACCTAAAAGGAAAAAAAAAATTTGAAATAACATACTAAAGAGAGGCGAAATTCTTGGGTAAGGAAGATAATTTTTTGGGAAGTAAGTAAAGGTCTTAAAATTTTAAGAAGATTGGATTAGGGTAATTTTTCCTAATTCAATAGTTAGAGTTCCTAAACTTAACATCTGCACCTAAACATTAGGCTTTCACCTATGGACACTTCATATATAGATTTTCTACTTCACATGAGTTTCTAGCAAGCCAATAGGATAGCCTAAGCAAGAAATAAAACATAGACTTGGACTAGGATATAGAAATTGGACCAACAGCCCACAAACTATGAAAATGTGACCAAGCCCTCCATAAAAGGTAGAATTTCAGCAAAAGCAAAGAAAGTGGGTAAGAATGAGCCCAAATCCAAAAATGAAAAATAAGAATCATGTGAGGAAATAGTAGTGTAATAATAATCAAGATTAGGTTATATGACATTAGGACAAAACATCTATATCCTACATTCATAATTTCAAAAAATAGGTAATAATACATGGCATTATGAAAAAAAATCCTTATCCTACACATATAATTTCAACAAGTAGGTATTAACACATGGAATTATGAAAAAACATCCTTATCTTACACAAATAATTTGAGCCAAGAAAGGGAGATTCAAGAGCTGAAAATTTTCCACCTAGAAAGGAAAACCTATCATACTTGAGTAAGACAAAAGAAAAAGGAAATGAATTCCTAGATCAAAGAGACCTTGTCCCTTGTCTTAAGAATATTTTATCATAATTTTTAAAATACAAATCTCCTTTTGCTATGCATATCTTGACTAAGGGAGAGGAAGATAAGAATATGAGTTGTCTTTCCCTAAAAAAATAACCAACTACATCCTAAATGTGATAAGGTAGACCCATGATTATGAAAGGTAAACCACTTGATAGTTTATTTAAGAAAAACCTACCCTTATACCATTATAATTTCATCCAAGTGAGGGAAAGAAAAAACATAAGCAAGGTAGAGTGGGGAAAGGAGAGAAAGAGAGGAGAAGAGAGGAAAGAAGAAGAAGGAGAAGTCTAGAGGACTAAGTACTCAAGGTAAGTTAACTTAATCTCTACTTGAATCCATCTTTTCTCTTCATCCTCAAGGTTCAAAACTCATCCTCTTTCTCTTATTTAAACTGCTAGAAAAGCTAAGGGAAGGGAGGAATCTTGCTACTTCTTTCAAGAGGAAACAAGAAAAAGAATTCACCAAGTGAGCTAGGGAGATCTTTAGGTAGGTTTAACAATATCTCTTTTTGAAGACAAGCTTTGAAATTTGTAACATTTATATGAGATTTTGATCTTAGAACTTTGATGAAATTTACAATACTTGATACTTTGATGATTGGTCATGGATGTTGCTATATCATGTTACATGTTATCTTGCATGTGATGGATGTTTTGAACATTTCGATTGGTGTGGAAAGTTCTGCATAGGTATGGCTATGGGTGGGAAATTTTTAGAATTTTTATTTTTCTATTTTGTATATTTGAATATGGTGAAAAATTGATGAAATATGATTAGATGTAAATTAAGAAAAAAATGGAAGAGGACGTAATATAATGATGAACTAAAACCTTAGGAAAGGTTTAGTTAGGAAACTGGATTTCGGAGTAACTAGGGAAACTTATATTTTTAAAATTTTGGGAGTAATCGATTAGGAATTAAAAGAATTGGTTAACATAAAAAATGTAGATCTATGTCTCGCAGATTTTTAGCCATTGGAATCACTTAATTTGGAGTCCAGATGAGGGAGATATTTTCTAATTTGTAAGCAGTGGTTAGAAAATGGTTAACCAGGGAAGAATCTGTTAGGTATGCTTCTGTGTTTGAATTTTTGGGATACATCTGTAGGGAATTAAAAGAAATACTTAACATAATAAATATAGATATATGTCTCAAAATTTTTAGCCACTGGAATCATTCAAATTGGAATCAATATGAGGGAGATATGGATGATTAATTAGTAGAGGTCAAAATCAGTCTAGAATCCAGGGTGGTAAATGTAAGCATTTTTGTTTTCGATTTTTTGAGAATAATTAGTAAGGAATATGAAGAAATGATAAACACAAAAGTTGTATATATTTTTATAGGCTTTGGAATCACCTCAATTGGATTTTATATGAGGAAGGGATGGTTAGATTAGTAAGTAGAGGTCTGAACCTACCCGAGAAGAAATAAGATTAAGTTTGAGGGAGTAGTAACACCATGATTACTTAAGATTTCACTAAAATGTTCAATATAAGGGTTTTAGAGGACTGTCTTATATTTCAATTGACACTAAGATCACCTCAATCAGATTTAAAATGAGGGTGTTATGCTCTGTTTAGTAAGAGAGGAAAATAATATTTAATAAAGAAGATGAATTCTATAAATGAAAATAATAAATTACTAGTGTATGCCATAGCCATTGCCATTGCATGAACTCCTTACCATCTTAAGTGTGTAATTTTGACATGGAAATACTTTATAAAGTGATATTTAAAAATAATTATGTTTATGGAAAGATTGTATTTTACCAATGATTTTTGGTAATGATTATGCTTTGATGATAAATTATGACATGTGAGTATAATAAACATACTTGTTATTGAAATCATATTTTTGGCTATTAACGTGAAAAGAAAAGAAAAGAAAAGTGATGAGCACAGTCATATGGCTGTCCATGTGGTACACCAGTAGGGGACGCCCTACACATAGCTATAATTATGTTAATGAGAAAAGAAAGAAAAAGTGTGCCATGTCAGACGAAGCGAGAAAATCTCGTACCGGAGAGTAAAAAGTACTCACCCTGACCGGGGTAGCTTGATATGAAAATAAGTTGACAGTTGATAAGAGTCAAATTATTGCGTTTTTGTTATGATTTAAATGTTGATATTTGTGTGAAAATTGTGTTTATTTGATTATTTAATCCACAAATGTCATTTCATGGGTATTTCGTGTTTAAAGTGCAATTTCAGGTAAAATCATAATTTTGGAGAAGTTTGGGACAAATTTCAATGATTGGGATTGAGTGAGAATAAAAAAAAACAAAGTTTCAAAATTTGGAATTCCTGCCGCCAGCAAAAATCTTACAGAGAGCACGAGTTTTGGCGGATGCAAACCTCGCCGTCGGCGAGATACCTTTCACCGCCGGCCAAATGCATCTCGCCGTCGGCGAGAACCTGAGATCCAATATTTTATTTTTTTTCAAGAAATCTCGCCGCGGCGAGAACAATTTTGCCATCGGCGAGTTTCGTCCGAAAACACATTTTTTATGTTGTTCTGTTCCAAAATTGCCCCCAAAAACCCTAGATCTATATATACCATAAGATAGAGAAAGAGGGGATGATTGAGAGGACGGGGTCTGAGAAATTTTTGGTGGAGAGAAATCAATTTTGGAGAGAAAGTTTAGAGAATCTTGAAGGATTATCACCATTGTTGCTGCGAAGTGTTCGTCTTCAGGAGTTTTTCATCTCTTCTCCTTAGCTTTTATTTTCTGCATTTTATTCCGATTTGTTATTCATGGATTCAATTGAGATAATGTTTGTTCTTATTTCCATTATGAACTAATTCATTTTTGCTAAGGCTATGATGTAGTTGAATCAAGAAAATCTGATTTCTTTTGTTATTGTTATATGAGTTCATTGTTTTCAAGTTGAGTATTTATTTCCATTCTTAATGCTTTTAAATTTCTGGCCAAGATTTAGATGATTTGTTGCATTATATTGAGACCGAGAGGAGATGTGTAATGAATGCTTCTTGTGATAAATATCATATGTTGAATGCGAGTGTGAGACCTAATGCATGATGTATATCGTTATTCTAGAAATTCCATAAATCGTAATGTGCTCGTTTGTGATTAAATCTTCATAGAAATATAGTTGGTTTTCATAGATAAGTAATTCTAATATAACTCGAGAGAGATTATTAGATAAATTTTGGTTTTTCAACCATCACTTTTAGCTTTGATTCTCATATAATATGACTTGAAATCAGATCGAATTGATTTAGCGAAATCAAATGCCTTAGCGTTTTTAATCATTTGTGAACAACATTCAATTGTGTTATTTGCGTTTATTTTTAAGTTAATTTGCCTCTTAAACAATTTCAACAATTGGGTTTTCAACTAAAATTAGGATTAGTCAATTTCGGTACTTAGTAACGCCATTCCTTGTGGGTTCGATATCCGTACTTTTGTACACTTTATTACTTGAACGATTCATGCACTTGCGAAAATTCGCATCAAGTTTTTGGCGCCGTTGCCGGGGAGTGGTTTGATTTTATTGATATCGATACTACCTAATCTTAGTTTTAATTTGAAGTTAATTTGCTTTATCATTGTTTCATTATTAATTTTGTTTTAAATTGAGTTTGTTGAGTTGTGTTAATTGTTTGTTCATTTAGAGCTGTTGCTGGTCGTTTGCATTATTTATTTTAGTCATTTCTTGCAATTTTTCAGTTTGTTTATTTTGCTCTTTTATTTTATTTATCATAAAAAAAGGGCAACCTTGTGTTGTTTGTGTGCTTGTTGATTTTCAGGTTGTAGGATTTTTGTATGAGACGTGCAAGAAGCCTTAACCTTCTCCCATTTGATCCGGAGATTGATCAAACATATAGGCTTCTAAATCGAGAGAGAAGGCATTCAACCTCAGCTCCTAATAGACAATCAGCCATGGATCCACCATTTGTCGAGGGAGGTGGAAATCGTAGAGCTTTGAGGGATTATGCTATGCCTAATGTTGCTGGAACCACTTTGGGTATAAGGAGGCCAACTGTTCAAGCCAATAAATTTGAGATAAAACCATCCTTTATCCAAATGGTTCAATCAAATCAGTTTGGGAGAATGTCAAAGGATGATCCAAATGCACATATTGCTTACTTTCTGGAGGTGTGTGATCTTTACAAGATAAATGGTGTGTCTGAAGATGTCGTAAGATTAAGGGTTTTTCCTTTTTCACTTCAGGATAAAGCCAAGGAGTGGCTAAACTCATTACCACCAGGATCAATTACAACATGGAATGAGTTGGTTCAGAAGTTCTTGTCCAAGTTCTTTCCTCCTGCTAAGACGGCAAAATTGCGGAATGAAATCACATCTTTTACACAGTATGACCAAGAATCATTGTATGAAGCTTCGGAGAGATTCAAAGTGTAACATTCCTAATTTCGTTTCTTTTATTGATAAAGGTACATAAAAAATTTCATTAAGGAAATAAAATTTATTAGACAATATTTTAGATATCTAAGGAAATATAGTCCTTAGAAATTCTTCACCTTATGTATATGCATAGAAAATGTTTCTAACATTTAGAGAACAAAGAAAGAAGGAAAATCTAATAGGAAAGAAATTAGAAATAACATACTAAAGAGATGCAAAATTCTTGGCTAAGGAAGATAAGTTTTTAGAAACAAGTAAAGGTCTTAAAATTTCAAGAACATTGAATTAGGGTAATTTTTCATAATTCAAGAACTAGAGTTACTAAGTTTAAAATCTTTACCCATACATTGGGTTTTTACCTATGGACACTTCATATAGAGCTTTTCCACTTCACATAAGTTTCTAGCAAGCCATTGGATAACCTAAGTAAGAAATAAAACAGACTTAGATTAGGATATAATAATTGGACCAATAGCCCAAAAATTATGAAAATGTGACCAAGCCCTCCAAGAAAGGTAGAATTTTATCCAAAGCAAAGAAAATGGGTAGGAATAAGCCCATAATGGGTAGAAATAAGCCCAAATCCAAGAGGAAAAATAAAATAAAATAAATTAGATGATGATATAATAATAATAATAATAAAGATTATGTTACATAGCATTAAGACAAAAATTTAGCAAGTGGTGTGATTCTACATTCATCATTTAGGCAAGTGGCATGATAATACAAGGCTTTAGGACAAAAACATCTATATCCTACACTCATAATTTTAGCAAGTGGTATGATAATACATGGCATTAGGACAAAACTTTCATATCCCACAAAAATAAAATCAACCAAATAATGGAGATTCAAGGGCTAGAAATTTGCCACCTAAAAAGGTAAACCTATTATACTTGTTTAAGAAAAAAGAAAATGGAAATGAATCCCAAAATCAAAGGGACAACTTCTGTATTTTAATTTATGGGAATTATCTGTATGGAATTAAAATAAATGGTTAACATAAGAATTATAGATATGTGTGTCACGGAGTTTTACCCACTGGAATCACTCAAGTTGGAGTCCATATGAGGTAGATATGGTCCGATTAGTAGGTAGAGGTCAGAACCTATCTGAGAAGAAATAACCTATACATTTAGGGAGTAATATCACCTTTATTTCTTAATATTTCTCTACAATATTAAACATAATAGTTTTAGATAATTGTTTTATCTTGAAATTAACACCAAGATCACCTACATCAGAGTTAAATTGTGAGAGTTATGCTCTGATTAGTAAGAGAAGGTTAGATAGGATGAAAACCTGCATCAAGAAAATAAAGAAATAAAATTAGTATGTAAAAAAGAAGATGAATCTTAATAAATGACTAGTATAGCCATAGCCATTGCCATTGTATGAACTTCTTACCATCTTAAGTGTGAAATTTTGACATGGAAATATTTTATAAAGTGATATTTGAAATAGTTATGTTCATGGCATGATTACCAATGATTTATGGTAATAGTTATATTTTGATGAACATACTTGTTATTGAAAGCATATTTTTGGCTATCATTGTGAAAAGAAAAGAAATGAGCACGGTCACATGGCAATCCGTGTGGTGCACCAGTAGGGGACGCCCTACCAACGATTATGATCATGTTAATGAGAAAAGAAAGAGAAAGTGAGTCATGTCAGACGGAGCGAGAAAAGCCTGTACCGGAGAGTAGAGGATACTCACCCTGACCGGGGTAGCTTGAAATGAGAATAAGTTGATGGCCATCATATGATATTTTGAAAATAGTTAATCCTGTCATACATATCATTACAGTATGATTCTTATGTGTATAGATATAATGCATTATGTGACCAAAGATATTTTCTGTAGTTTATACAGCTGAACATGATGTGATGAGCTATATTGATGATAATTTATTGTTGAACTTACTGGGATTTAATTCTCACTATATTTCCATATCATGTTCAGAAAATTAGTTATGCAGATTTTTCTATAGCTCTGGCTTTTAGTGCACATTAGATCGAGTACTTTATGTTGGGCAGATCCCAGAAGCAAATAAAATTTTTGTGGTCAAGTTGGCTTAGATCCCGGTGAAGGTGCAACCACCCGCACCTGTATCTCTGGAATTGGTCAACCAGAATAAATAAGATGTATATTTTATGTGTTTGATATGTTGTACGTATGTTTTGATTAATGACATGTATGTGAACTCTGTATTGTATAAATTAAATAAATGTTATATTAAGTTAAGTTGTAACGAGGTAATAACTTCATGGTATTTTTTTTTAAAAAAAAATTGATACTTAAATGGAGTTGTTACATAATTGGTATCAGAGCAGGTCGATCGTAAATGGCCAGTGGGTGGATGGTTATCTGAATCAATTTTATAGTGTCTTGAGTATGTTGTGGTTGTGCTGTGTAGTGGATCAATGATTCATATAGGTAAGAAATTACTAGTGTTTCCTATCTATATGCCGAGGTGGTGTTATGACTGCTATTAAATATTTTTGAACTAACTATTGGGCTTGATCACCTCAATAGCAGCATAACTTTGTTTTTGCCATAGTAGGAAATGGAACCACCAAGGAGGAATCCAGCAACCAATGCAGAGGAAACCCTACACAACCTGGCCATGGCAATTCGAGACCAAGTCATGACCACCAACCAAATTTTACAACATCTCCAGAATGCTAATAACACAAATGTTGAGAATGGTGCTAACAACCGAATGGCTGGAAAAGATAATGGCATATCCGAGTTCATGAGGACTAGACCATCTTGTTTCCAAGGTGGCTATGACCCAACTGTAGCCGAAAGGTCGATTAGGGAATTAGAGAAAATCTTTGAAGTGATGGGCTGTACTGAAGAGCAGCAAATTATTTTTGCTGCATATATGTTAAAGGATGAAGCAGAATACTGGTGGCATGGAGCTAGAGAACTTTTAGCTCATCAGGGAAGACAGGTCACCTGGCAAGTGTCCAAGGACATTTTTTTTGAAAAGTACTTTCCAAGTACTGTACGGGCAGAGAAAGAGATCGAATTTCTCTAACTCAGGCAAGGCAACATGACCGTGGACCAGTATATCGCAAGGTTCGAGGAGCTGTCTAAGTTCTCTTCTTATTTGCGATATAATCCAGATGAAGCATGGAAGGCAGTTAAGTTTGAAGCAGGACTAAACCCGGAGATAAAGAATGCTGTTATAGCTATGGAGATCAAGGAGTTTGTACCTCTGATAAATAAATACAAACTCCTAGAAAAGAGTTTAAGGGCAGTGGAGGACGAGAAGCAAAGGCGAAACCTATGGAAGAGGAAGAAAAATTTTCCCAATCCTGGAAAGAACGTGAGAAGAAGTGGATATGGAGCTGGTAAGAGGCCATTGATTGTGGGTCCTAGACCTTTTCAACAAGACGTCGCCTCATTCAAGTGCGCTAAGTACGGACGCATGCATGGTAACCGGCCATGCTACATGGGACAAGATGTCTGCTTCAATTGCGGACAGAAGGGACATTTTGCAAAAAACTGCCCACAAAATGCGAGAAAACAGCCAGAACAGAGGCTTCAGGTGAAAGGAAGGGTTTTCACCCTGAGCGGCCAAGAGGCAGCTCAATCTTCTGAAATGATTCAAGGTATATGCTATATCTATGGATTTGCTCTTATGGTGTTATTTGACTCTGGTGCTAGTCATTCATTTATATCGGAAGAATGTATTAGGAAGTTTCAGTTTCCTATTTCTGAAACTCCCTATGAGCTATCCGTAGTAACCCCTACAGGGGAACGGGTATTAACTTCCTCTGTATGTAAGGACTGTCAAGTCACCATCCAGGAGAGAATGTTTTCTGTAGATCTCGTCTGTTTACCTTTAAGAGGTATTGAGGTCATTCTAGGGTTAGATTGGATGTCTAGAAATCGAGTCTTGTTGAATTGTTATAACAAGACCGTTGAATTTCTACCTTCTACTCCGAAAGAGGAGGTCCAGTTATTGATGCTAAATGCCAATCAAGTTAATAAGGAGTTGAAGAATGGAGTACTTGGATACATTCTCTTGTATTTATCAAACCTAGAAGTCGAATCGAAGCTTGATGAAATCCCAATAGCCAATGAGTTTCCTAAAGTATTTCCATCAGATATTCCAGGCTTACCTCCCAAGAGAGAGATAGAGTTCTCTATTGATCTCCTACTTGGGACAGGGCCTATCTCTATTGCACCATATCAAATGGCCTCGAAAGAACTACATGAACTCAAGAAGCAGTTGGAGGAACTATTAGACAAGCAATTCATTAGACCGAGTGTATCACCTTGGGGAGCTCCTGTATTGTTTGTTAAGAAGAAAGACGGGAGCTTGAGACTATGCATAGATTACAGACAGCTGAATAAGGTGACTATCAAAAACAAGTACCCTCTCCCTAGGATAGATGACTTATTGGATCAATTGAAGAGAGTCTCTATCTTTTCTAAAATTGACTTGAGGTCAGGATATCATCAGATTAGGATCAAGGAGGAAGCCATACCAAAAACTGCCTTCAGGACTAGGTATAGGCACTATGAGTTTCTTGTAATGCCTTTCGGGTTGACGAATGCACCTGCAATTTTTATGGATTACATGAATTGCATTTTTCAACCCTACCTAGATCAATTTTTTATAGTGTTCATTGATGACATCTTGATATATTCTAAGAGTGAGAAATAACATGAACAACATCTTCGCATCGTGCTGCAAGTGCTGAAAGTGAAAAAATTATATGCCAAATTGGAGAAGTGTGAGTTTTGGCTGTCAGAGGTGAAGTTTCTTGGACATGTCATCTCTAATAGAGGGGTAGCCGTAGATCCTAGCAAGACGGAAGCAGTGATTCAGTGGGAGAGACCAAAGATGGTTACGGAAGTCAGAAGTTTCCTGGGTTTGGCAAGATACTACAGAAGGTTTATACAAAACTTCTCTCGTATAGCCTTGCCATTAACTAAATTGACCAGGAAGGGAAGTTCTTTCAAATGGACTGATCAATGTGAAGCTAGTTTTCAGGAGCTGAAGACAAGACTGACCACTCCTCCTGTTTTAATTATTCCAGACCCTACAGGACATTTTGAAGTGTATAGTGACGCTTCAAAGAAAGGGCTAGGATGTGTGCTGATGCAAGATAAGAGAGTAGTTGCTTACGCCTCTAGGCAACTAAGACCCTACGAAGGAAACTATCCAACCCATGATCTTGAATTAGCGGCAGTAGTGTTTGCCTTAAAGATTTGGCGACACTATTTGTACAGGGCAACCTTTGAAGTATATTGTGATCATAAGAGTCTTAAATACCTCTTTGATCAGATGGAGTTAAATATGAGGCAACGAAGATGGATAGAATTCCTCAATGACTACAAGTTTGAGATAAAGTATCATCCCGGAAAGGTGAATGTTGTAGCAGATGCCTTGAGTCGAAAATCTCTGCACATGGGTCAGATGATGGTGTATGAGATGCAGATGCTAGAGGAGTTTCGAAATTTGAAGCTAGCCACTACTCTTACTCCAAAGAATCTAGTCATTAATGGTTTAAGTATAGGGTGTGACCTTAGAGCCCAGATCAAAGAGGCTCAAGCTCACGACCAATACTTACAGAATCATAAAGACCAAGGTAATTTTTCTGTCATGGAAGATGGAGCAATCATGTATCAGGGAAGGATTTTTGTCCCTCAAGAACGAGAGTTGAGGACTAAGATCCTGCAAGAGGCGCATCAGAGTAAATACACAGTCCATCCTGGATGCACTAAAATGTACCAGGATTTAAAAAGGATGTATTGGTGGCCAGGGATGAAAAAGGACATTGCTGAGTTTGTGGCAAAATGTCTCATTTGTCAAAAGGTGAAGGTGGAGCATCAAAAGCCATCGGGATTTCTACAACCTCTTGAGATCCCTAAATGGAAATGGGACAGTATCTCAATGGACTTTGTTGTGGGATTACCTAAGACTTGAGTGGGACATGACTCTATCTGGTTAATAATTGACAGATTAACCAAATCTGCTTACTTTTTGCCCATAAAAATTAACTATTCACTAGATAAATTAGCCTAATTGTACGTCCAGGAAATAGTTAGACAGCATGGAATTCCCTTAAATATTGTTTCTGATAGAGATCCGAGGTTCACGTCGAGGTTTTGGAAGGCGTTGCAACAAGTTTTTGGTACTCAGTTGCGGTTCAGTACTACCTACCATCCTCAGACTGACAGGCAGACAGAACGAACCATTCAAACCCTATAAGATATGTTGAGGGCCTGTGCGATAGAGCAAGGTAAAGGATGGGATAAGTACCTACCTTTAGTATAGTTTGCTTATAATAATAGCTATCACTCTAGTATTAAGATGGCCCCCTATGAAGCTTTATACGGTAGAAAGTGCCGATCTCCACTATGTTGGTTCGAGGTAGGAGAAAAGAACTTGTTGGGTCCTGATCTAGTTCAACAAACCACTGAACGAATCAGGATGATACGAAACAAAATACTTACAGCTCAGAGTCGGCAAAAGAGTTACTATGATAAGAGACATAGACCTCTAGAGTTTGAGGAAGGAGACCATGTATTTCTAAAACTTTCCCCGACTACTGGAGTTGGTAGGTCTCTCAAAACAAGAAAGCTAAGTCCGCAATTTTTGGGACCCTACCAAATTCTAAAGAAAGTAGGGACATCAGCATATCAAGTTGCTCTCCCACCTAATTTTTCCAACCTACATAATGTTTTCCACGTATCACAGCTGCGGAAGTATCTTCCAGATTCATCACATGTAATACAGGATAAACCAATCGAAATAAAGGAGAACATGACATACCAGCTAATACCTGCATCCATATTGGACACTGACGTGAAGCAACTGAGAAATAAAACCATTCCCCTAGTTAAGGTGTTATGGGAAGGTTTGACTCCGGAAGAAGCAACTTGGGAGCTGGAAGAAGTCATGAGGAAGAAATATCCGCAATTGTTCTTATAAGGTAATTTCTGAAATTTTGAGGACAAAATTTCTTTTAAGGGGAAAGAAATGTAATATCCCTAATTTCGTTTCTTTTATTGATAAAGGTACATAAAAAATTTAATTAAGGAAATAAAATTTATTAGACAATATTTTAGATATCTAAAGAAATATAGTCCTTAGAAATTCTTCACCTTATGTATATGCATAGAAAATGTTTCTAACATTAAGAGAACAAAGAAAGAACGAAAACCTAATAGGAAAGAAATTAGAAATAACATACTAAAGAGATGCAAAATTCTTGGATAAGGAAGATAAATTTTTAGAAACAAGTAAATGTCTTAAAATTTCAAGAACATTGAATTAGGGTAATTTTTCCTAATTCAAGAACTAGAGTTACTAAGTTTAAAATCTTTACCCATACATTGGGCTTTTACCTATGGACACTTCATATAGAGTTTTTCCACTTCACATAAGTTTCTAGCAAGCCATTGGATAACCTAAGCAAGAAATAAAACATAGACTTGGACTAGGATATAGTAATTGGACCAATAGCCCAAAAATTATGAAAATGTGACCAAGCCCTCCAAGAAAGGTAGAATTTTATCCAAAGCAAAGAAAATGGGTAGGAATAAGCCCATAATGGGTAGAAATAAGCCCAAATCCAAGAGGAAAAATAAAATAAAATAAATTAGATGATGATATAATAATAATAATAATAAAGATTAGGTTACATAGCATTAAGACAAAAATTTAGCAAGTGGTGTGATTCTACATTCATCATTTAGGCAAGTGGCATGATAATACAAGGCTTTAGGACAAAAACATCTATATCCTACACTCATAATTTTAGCAAGTGGTATGATAATACATGGAATTAGGACAAAACTTTCATATCCCACACAAATAATATCAACCAAATAATGGAGATTCAATGGCTAGAAATTTGCCACCTAAAAAGGTAAACCTATCATACTTGTTTAAAACAAAAGAAAATGGAAATGAATCCCTAAATCAAAGGGACCTTGTCCCTTATCTTAAGAACATATCATCATAATTTTCAAAATACAAATCTCCTTTTCCTATGCATATCTTGACTAAGGAAGAGGAAGACAAGAACATAAGTTGTTTGTTTTCCAAAAGTTCAACAAAGTGTATCTTAATTGTGATAAGGTAGACCCATGATCATGAAATGTGAATTATTTGGTGGTCTATATAAGAAAACACACCCTTACAACATTATAATTTCGTCCAAGTGAGGGAGGGAAAAAATAGAAGCAAGGTAGAGTGAGGAAAGGAGAGAAAGAAAGGAAGAAAGAGGAAGGAGAATTCTAGGGGACTAAGTGCTCCAGGTAAGTTTAACAATATTTCTTTTTGAAGAAAACTTTTGAAACTTATAATATTTATATGAGATTTTGATCTTAGAACTTTGATGATTGGTCATGATGTTGCTATATCATGTTACATATTGATCTTGCATGTGATGTATGTTTGAATACTTAGGTTGGTGTAGATAGTTTTGCATGGTTATGGCTATGGGTGGCAGAATTTTTAGCTTTGGTGTTTTAATTTCTGGGAACAACCTATATGGAATTAAAATAAATGGTTAACATAAGAATTATAGCTATGTGTGTCATGGATTTTAAGCCACTGGAATCATTCAATTTGGAGTCCATATGAGGAATATAGGAGCTGATTAGTAGTCAAAGGTCAGAAAATGGTTCATCCGGGAAGAATATGTTAGGATAGCTTCTGTATTTTAATTTCTGGAAATTATCTGTATGGAATTAAAATAAATAGTTAGCATAAGAATTATAGCTCTGTGTGTCATGGATTTTAAGCCACTGGAATCATTCCATTTGAAGTCCATATGAGGAATATACGAGCTGATTAGTAGTCAAAGGTCAGAAAATGGTTCATCAGGGAAGAATATGTTAGGACAGCTTCTGTATTTTAATTTCTGGGAATTATCTGTATGGAATTAAAATAAATGGTTTACATAAGAATTATAGCTCTGTGTGTCATAGATTTTAATCCATTGGAATCATTCTATTTGGAGTCCATATGAGGAAGATATGAGCTGATTAGTAGTCAAAGGTCAGAAAATGGTTTATCAGGGAAGATTTTGTTAGGACAGCTTCTGTATTTTAATTTCTGAGAATTATCTGTATGGAATTAAAATAAATTGTTAACATAAGAATTATATCTATGTGTTTAATGGATTTTTAGCCACTGGAATAATTCAATTTGGAGTCCATATGAGGAAGATATGTGCTTATTAGTAATCAAAGGTCAGAAAATGGT
This sequence comes from Gleditsia sinensis, assembly GCA_037074535.1. Taxonomy (NCBI): domain Eukaryota; kingdom Viridiplantae; phylum Streptophyta; class Magnoliopsida; order Fabales; family Fabaceae; genus Gleditsia; species Gleditsia sinensis. Next base: position 34,614,629 of record CM073467.1, on the reverse strand, counting down.
TCATCTGGGAAGAATATGTTAGGACAGCTTCTGTATTTTAATTTCTGGGAATTATCTGTATGGAATTAAAATAAATGGTTAACATAAGAATTATAGATATGTGTGTCACGGATTTTTACCCACTAGAATCACTCAAGTTGGAGTCCATATGAGGTAGATATGGTCTGATTAGTAGGTAGAGGTCAGAACCTATCTGAGAAGAAATAACCTATACATTTAGGGAGTAATATCACCTTGATTTCTTAATATTTAGCTACAATATTCAACATAATAGTTTTAGATAATTGTTTTATCTTGAAATTAACACCAAATCACCTACATCAGAGTTAAATTGTGGGAGTTATGCTCTGATTAGTAAGAGAAGGTTAGATAGGATGAAAACCTGCATCAAGAAAATAAAGAAATAAAATTAGTATGTAAAAAAGAAGATGAATCTTAATAAATGACTAGTATAGCCATAGCCATTGCCATTGTATGAACTTCTTACCATCTTAAGTGTGAAATTTTGACATGAAAATATTTTATAAAGTGATATTTGAAATAGTTATGTTCATGGCATGATTACCAATGATTTATGGTAATAGTTATATTTTGATGAACATACTTGTTATTGAAAGCATATTTTTGGCTATCATTGTGAAAAGAAAAGAAATGAGCACGGTCACATGGCAATCCGTGTGGTGCACCAGTAGGGGATGCCCTACCAACGGTTATGATCATGTTAATGAGAAAAGAAAGAGAAAGTGGGCCATGTCGGACGGAGCGAGAAAAGCCCGTACCGGAGAGTAGAGGATACTCACCCTGACCGGGGTAGCTTGAAATGAGAATAAGTTGATGGTCATCATATGATATTTTGAAAATAATTAATCCTGTCATACATATCATTACAGTATGATTCTTATATGCATAGATATAATGCATTATGTGACCAAAGATATTTTCTGTAGTTTATACAGCTGAACATGATGTGATGAGCTATATTGATGATAATTTGTTGTTGAACTTACTAGGATTTAATTCTCACTATATTTCCATATCATGTTCAGAAAATTAGTTATGCAAATTTTTCTATAGCTCTGGCTTTTAGTGCACATTGGATCGAGTACTTTATGTTGGGCAGATCCCAGAAGCAAATAAAATATTTGTGGTCAAGTTGGCTTAGATTCCGGTGAAGGTGCAACCACCCGCACCTGTATCTCCGGAATTGGTCAACCAGAATAAATAAGATGTAGATTTTATGTGTTTGATATGTTGTACGTATGTTTTGATTAATGACATGTATGTGAACTCTGTATTGTATAAATTAAATAAATGTTATATTAAGTTAAGTTGTAACGAGGTAATAACTTCATGGTATTTTTTTTAAAAAAAAAATATTTGATACTTAAATGGAGTTGTTACACAAAGAAATGTTGAGGAAGTGCCCACATCATGGTATACCAATTTGGCTGCAAGTCTCTACATTTTATAATGGGTTGGTTTTAAACTATCGGGCAATGATTGATGCTGCAGCTGGAGGGTCTTTAATGGGAAAAACACCGGAGGATGCTCATGAGTTGTTAGAGATTGTGGCTGAAAACAACAATCAATGGCATTCAGAGCGGGTAACTGTAAAAAGACCAGCAGCAGTGCATGAAATTGATTCAGTGAATGCTTTGTCGGCTCAAGTTGATGCTTTTTCAAGAAAGATGGATTCTTTTTCATCCAAGTTTAAATCCAAACCAACTGCAGAATGTGATTTATGTGGTGGAAATCATGATAGTATTGAGTGCCAAGTTGGAAATCCATTTGCTTCACCAAATGCTGAGTAAGCCAATTATGTTTCAAATTTCCAAAGACCTCAACATAACCCATATTTTAGGGAAGTTCATTAAGGAGTCAAGAACAAATTTTAGAAATCAAGAGGCAATCAACAGGGACATCCAAAACCAATTGGGGCAGCTTTCAAAGCCGATTGCAGAAAGGTCTCAAGGATCGTTGCCAAGTGACACAATAAATCCCAAAGAGCATGCAAAGGCTATCACATTGAGAAGTGGTAAATAACTTGAATGGCAGAGGAAATCGAAGAAAAAGATGGAAGAATCTAAAGAAAAGCCATCAACATCCCAAGCTGTTCAACCTTCCCCAAATGCAAAATATGAGCCTCATATCCCATATCCTCAAAGATTGAATAAGAAAAAGCTTGATAATCAACTTGATAATCAATTTGATAAATTTCTGAAAATTTTTAAGAAATTGCATATTAACATTCCTTTTGTAGAGATGTTAGAACAAATGCCTAAGTATGCAAAATTCATGAAGGAAATTCTATCAAAGAAGAGGAAGCTGGGAGATTATGAAACTGTCATGCTAAATGAGGAGTGCAATGCAGTTCTTCAAAGAAAACTGCCACAGAAATTGAAAGACCCAGGGAGTTTTACTATACCTTGTACTATAGGAAGTTGCAATTTTGATAAAGTCCTATGTGATTTAGGAGCAAGCATTAATTTGATGCCACTTTCTATTTTCAGGAAACTAGGCTTGGGAGAAGTGAAGCCTACTTCAATTTCTCTACAATTAGCGGATCGATCGGTGAAATATCCTCGAGGGGTAATTGAGGATGTTTTAATTAAAGTTGACAAATTTGTTTTTCCTGCAGATTTTGTGGTGCTTGACATGGAGGAAGATAGAGAGATACCGTTGATACTGGGGAGACCATTCCTTGCAACTAGAAGAACATTGATTGATGTTCAGCAAGGAAAACTCATTCTAAGGGTGCAAGATAAACAAGTGACTTTCGATGTTTTTGAAGCAATGAAATTTTAGAGTGAGGTACATTCTTGTTTTCAAATTAACACTCTTGACAGGTTAATCTCGGAAACTTTTGAGGAGAGAACTCCATTGCTACCACTAGAATTTTGCCTTGTGAAATCTGCAACAATTGAGGAGGAAGATGAGGGAGTGAGACAATGTTCAGAATTACTAGCAGCACTTGATGAATATTTGTTCAGTGATGAAACATTCAAGGAGTTGGGAACAAATGAAACTCCAACCTCAGTGGTAAAGAAGGAAGCCAACATGATTGAGCTAAAGCCACTGCCATCCCATCTAAGGTATGCATATCTTGAAGACTCTGAATCTTTTCTGTTATTATTAACAATTCTTTGAATGATGAAGAGGAAAACAAGCTATTAGGAGTTCTTCGGACTCACAAAACAGCAATTGGATGGACAATGGCAGACATTAAAGGGATTAGCAACTCTGTTTGCATGCATAAAATCTTGATGAATGAGGATTACAAGCCCACAATTCAGCCACAAAGGCGCTTAAACCCAACAATGCAAGAAGTGGTCAAGGCTGAGGTGATTAAGCTTTTGGATACTGGGGTAATTTATCCGATTTCAGATAGTGCTTGGGTATGCCCAATTCATTGTGTACCAAAGAAAGGAGGAATCACAGTTGTAGAAAATGAAAACAATGAGCTTATTCCAACAAGGACAGTGACTGGGTGGAGAGTGTGTATTGATTACCGAAAGTTGAACGACGCTACCCGAAAAGATCATTTTCCTTTGCCATTTATTGATTAGATGTTGCAAAGATTGGCTGGACATGCTTATTATTGTTTTCTTGATGGATATTCAGGCTACAACCAAATTGCAATTGCACCAGAGGATCAAGATAAGACAACATTTACATTCCCTTAAGGTACTTTTGCATACAGAAGGATGCCATTCAGTTTATGTAATGCACCTTCAACTTTCCAAAGATGCATGATAGCGATTTTCTCTGATATGGTCGAAAAGTTTATTGAGGTTTTTATGGATGATTTTTCTATTTTTGGCCATTCTTTTGATAATTGCTTGCATAATCTCTCTTTAGTCTTGCAGCGTTGTAAAGACACAAATTTAGTGCTAAATTGGGAGAAATGTCACTTCATGGTTCAAGAAGGAATTGTTCTTGGCCATCGGATTTCAGCAAAGGGAATAGAAGTGGACCGTGCAAAGGTGGAAGTGATCGAAAAATTACCACCTCTAACAACTATAAAGGGCGTTAAAAGTTTCTTGGGACATGCTGGGTTTTATCGAAGATTTATTAAAGATTTTTCAAAAATAACAAAACCTCTTTGCAGTTTGTTAGTTAAAAATGCACAGTTTGATTTCTCTTCTGATTGTTTGCAGGCTTTTAACCTTTTGAAGGAAAAGCTCACTTTTGCCCCTATAATTTGTGCACCGGATTGGAGTCTTCCATTTGAGGTAATGTGTGATGCTAGTGACTATGCTATAGGTGCTGTTTTGGGTCAAAGGAAGAATAAGTTGCTGCATGTGATTTATTATGCAAGCAGGACATTGACAGATGCACAACTTAATTATGCAACAACTGAGAAAGAGCTTTTGGTAGTAGTGTTTGCATTTGATATGTTTAGATCTTATTTAATTGGGTCTATAATCATTGTTTATACTGATCATTCTGCTCTTAAGAATTTGCTAGCCAAGAAAGATGCCAAACCGCAATTACTAAGATGGATTCTTCTCTTGCAAGAATTTGACTTAGAAATCCGGGACAAAAAGGGGACTGAAAATTTGGTTGCTGACCATTTGTCCAGGTTGGAGGAAGATTACCTTGAGGTTGAAGAAAAAATTAATGAAACATTTCCTGATGAGCAATTACTTGTTATCCAACCGGCTCCATTGTTTGCTGATTATGCAAATTATTTGGTCAAGAAAATTTTACCTCCTGACATGTCTTATCAACAAAGAAAGAAATTCTTTTCTGATTTGAAACATTATTTTTAGGATGAACCTTACTTGTATAAACATTGTGCAGATCAAATCATTAGAAGATGTGTGCTGGAGGAAGAAATGGAAAGCATTCTTCATCATTGCAATTCGAAGGAAGTTGGAGGACATTTTGGTGGAACAAAAACTGCAGCAAAAATTTTGCAATCCGGATTCTATTGGCCTTCATTGTTTAAAGATGCTTTCAAGTTTGTTTCAATGTGTGATGATTGCCAAAGGAGCGGCAATATTTCACGGAGACATGAAATGCCCTTAAATAATATTTTGATAATTGATTTATTTGATGTTTGGGGTATTGATTTTATGGGGCCTTTTCCTTCATCTCATTCTAATAAATACATTCTTCTTAGTGTAGATTATGTCTCTAAATAGGTGGAAGCAGTTGCCTTGCCTACCAATGATGCTAGGGTTGTGATCAATTTCCTCAAGAAGAACATATTTTCCAGATTTGGCACACCTAAAGCAATTATAAGTGATGGAGGTAAGCATTTTTGCAATAACCAATTTGAAACTTTGTTGCAAAAGTATGGAGTAACACACCAGATAGCAACACCTTACCATCCTCAAACTAGTGGACAAGTTGAAGTGTCAAACCGAGAGTTGAAGAGGATCCTTGAAAAGACCGTAAATAACTCACGCAAGGATTGGTCAAGGAAACTAGATGATGCACTTTGTGTAACATCCCATAATTTTTATTTTTAAATAATAATATTTTGTTATAAATAAATATATTTTTATTTGTTTAAAAATGATTATGCTCTGTTAAAAGTAAGTATATTTTTATTTAAAATAATTATTGTTTTGCTTGAAATAATTATATTGGTCTTTAATGAATTTTTGTTGTATTTTTAGAAATATTCTTTCTTTTAATATGTATAAAGATATTTATTTTGAGATTTGTTTTATTATGATTTTTATCAAGAAAAATCATGATTTAAGAGTTTAACTAAAAATTTATGAGAATGTAAATTTTTAGAAATTTTTGAGATATTTTAGGATGAAAAACGGAATTTATATAAAGAAAATCTTATTATTCAATTATTAAATAATTATTATTATTATTAAATATAATAAAAATAAAAAGGGGAAGAGGCAGGACAGAGGTAGGATCTTGCAAAACGAAAAAAAGAAAGGATGAATAGTAAGTGAATAGTAAATAAATAGTAACCTTCAACTTTTTCTCTAAATTTGGAGTGCCTATTGGCGTCCGATCTCAAAACTGAAGGTGCTACTGAATTCACGACGAAGAATACTATGGTTTTGACCGATCAATTTTTCAAATCAGCCGTTGAATTGCCGTAGATCTGAAGTAGAAAATTTTAGAAAAAGGTAAATTCTAAAACTCTTACTTAAAGACCTCTAATTGAAATTCTGACACTGTAGATGGATTCAGGAGTTAGATAAAACTTAGGATATGAAATTTTTCAGCTATCTGACAACTTTTTGTTCGTCGTAAATAGTTATTTTCGGCAAGTCAATAGTGTTTTCCGATGATGAATAGTGACCAAGCTCCCGAAGTCATTTTCTAAGTCTTTGTACCCTCTGAACATGTTTTTGAGGTCTAATTGGTCAAATTTAGCTTGAAAAAGTACATTTTAGGGCTGTCCAACCAGGAGCCCTACCTTGTAAGTAGATACTTCTTTCTATGACTTACCTCGTGCTCTTCCTGAATTATAAATATATAATTGTTTCTATTTACAATTATTTATACTATCATAAATTTTTGAAATGTGTTAAAATATTTATTTTGCTTACGCACTGGCACATACTTCAAGAAGAGTATGGTTTTAGAAATGGATTTTGGAACTCATTGAATATGTGGTTCTAAATATATTTATCATTATTTGATAAAGTGAATATTATGTGTACAATGCATTGATTTGTAAAGCTATATACTTGTGAAAATGATGCATATCATATTATAAATGAGATTGAATGGCAAGCGTAAAGCTCATCGTGAGTTGCTTGATAATTTTACATGTATATATAAGTATTGATGAATATCGGCTGGTTGTATGGCTTGTGACGGTACCGAATAGGGGACGCCCTATTAGCCTGACTGAGCCAGGGGAGGGCCACTCCAACTGGGTGGCAGTGGTAATGTAAGGAGACAGGAGGGTGATGTACTCACATTCCCTGATCACTTATTATGACTAGGGTCGAGGTCACTATTCGTATAGCAAATGAAATATATTTTCATTGCATTGACCAGATTGACAAGTGAAGCAAGTGCATTAAAAGTGATGATTTTATCTCTAAATATTAATATTTTACTATAGTTTATATAGCTGAGCATAACAACATTTGTTTAATGATCATACCGTGCAGCATATGGTTTTGGATATCTGAATCTCCTTTGATTTGAGAATATTTGAAATATGGGTCCCATATGAATGTACTTTTGAACTGTATTTTCTATGTGACATATTTTAAAATATAAGTACATTCATATGCTGACCTAAGAGGTCATAGGAGGAATTATTTACTCACTGAGTTGTCAAACTCACTACACGATATTTCCACATTTTTCAAATAAGAATATCAGAGTCTGATTCGGTAGATATGTGATATATTCCCTGGGTGAGTCTACGTTACTTCCAAGACTCACGGTCTTTGAATTATACTGTATTTGTATTCTAGAGTGCTTTGAATGCTATAGGCAGGATCCCCGTTTTTGTTGTACTTTGATGTTTATAGACTTGGTCTGTATATTTTGTATACATGAGAGATCCTATATGTATATGTTCCCATGATAAAGAATTGAATTATATATCTTTATGGAAAATATCTGATATTTGGAAAATAATTGTAGGAAAAAAATGTTTATTTTACGTAACATAAATTGGGGGCGTTACACTTTGGGCCTATAGGACAACTTTCAAGACACTTATCGGCATGTCTCCATACCGATTGGTGTATGGAAAAGCTTGTCACCTTCTAGTTGAATTGGAACATCGGGCATATTGGGCAATTAAAATTTGGAATTTTGATCTTAAGGCAGCAGGTGAAAAGAGGGTGTTGCAATTGAATGAGATGGATGAAATGAGGAATGATGCTTATGAGAATGCCCGAATATACAAGGACAAGACGAAGGTTTGGCATGATAAGCATATTTTGAGGAGAAACTTTGAGGTGGGATAGAAAGTGCTGCTTTATAATTCCCGTCTCAGACTTTTTCTGGGAAAGCTAAGATCTCATTGGTCAGGACCTTTTCTAGTAACCAAGGTGTTTCCTTATGGAGCAGTTGAGATCAGTCATGAAACAAAGTGAACTTTCAAGGTGAATGGACAATGGTTGAAGACATATTTTGACAGAGAATTCAGCAAGCAGAAGGATTCTCTAGAGTTACAACAACCGCAGTAAAGAATGACAGAAAGTCTAGTTAATGATTATAACTTAAAGCGCTTAATGGGAGGCAACCCATCAAATTTGTTTTCTCATATTTTATCTCATTTTATTTTAGCAATTTTAAATTTTAAAATTTTAAATTAATTTTCAATTTTGGTGAATTATTAGTTAGATTTTCAATTCTGCACTTCATTCAATGATAATTTTATTTTTAATTAAATTTATTTGTTTTATTTGTTTTGCAGGTTAAAAAAAACCTACGTTCGCCGCTGGCGAGGACATTTTCGCCGCCGACGGAAAGGAGATCTCGCCGCGGCAGGATTATTTTCGCCACCGGCGAAAAACGATTTAAAAGGGATTTTCGCCGCGGCCAGGTTAGTTTTTACGCGATTTTTTTCACTTTTCTTTCAAGTTTCTCCATTTTCTCTTATCCTAACTCCAAATCTTCCTCACCCATCATCATCAAACACCAAATCCATCACTATACACTTGTTTCCATCGGGATTTGCTGCAATTTCATCAGTTTTATGCGCGATTTTGGGGCTATTTTGGGGTGTTTTGGAGCAGAAATTTCAGCATGTTGGAGCTTGATTTTCCTCTAACAAGTGAGTAATTTTGGTACAAAGTTTTGTTTATTTGCATTTCTCTTAGATTGTAAGAGATTGTTGGAGGATAAATTGGATTGTGGAAGATGAATTGCAAGCTAGGGTTTTGAATTTGAATTTGATTTGGAAATTTAGGGCTTTTTGAAATTGAGGATATTTTGGTTAAATTGCTGTCATTCTTGCTTTGATTTCTGATATATTGAGGCATTGTGATATTGTGAATTGTCTGGATTGTCTGGATTGAAGTGATATTGTGAAAATTCCTAAGAAGACCAAAGCCCAGAAGGCTCATGCCTCTTCATTTGACAGGAGTTTGTTTATTTCTGAGGATGCTGCAAAGTGTTTTTAGGAAAAGGTTGTTAAGAGGGCAATCATACCTCAGAGGTGGTTTTTGATTGATCAGACTCCTTGTTAGGGAAATTGTGTCCCACATCTTCAGGCTAGGAAGTGGGAGGTTTTCTGTCATCCTATTGAGGGGGGCTACCTTTCTTTGGTAAGGGAATTCTATGCTAATGCTCCAGAGCGGGTGGATTATAAGGTTTTTATGCGTGGACAATGGGTACTCTTCATCAAAGAAGTGATTAATAGCTATTACGGTTTGCCAACAATGGGGGATGATGAGGATTTTCTCCGATTACTTTCAGATATTGACATGGAGACAGTTAGTGCTTCAGTCTGTAAGCCAGACACAGTATGGAAGATGTCGGGGGATGTGTATAAAAATTTCCCCCGAAGTGCTTTATTAGATGTGGTACGGCCCTGGTATGCTTTCATTTGTGCTAATTTATTGCCTATTGCATGTAACAGCTCCATTTATGTAACAAATTTTTTTATTTATTTAACATCATGAAGTTATTACCTCGTTACAACTTAACTCAATATAACATTTATTTAATTTATACAATACTGAGTTTCCATACACACTATTATTTTACAAACTACACACCATTATTTTACAAACATTTGTACAAAGATACATATTAGTTCTAATCATCTATATCGACTATTTTCGGGGACACTGATTCGGGTGGCACGTCCACCGGAATCTCAGTTACATCTACGACAGTTACATCTGAAATAACTGGAAGTTGCCCAAGGTAGGGCACCTCGATCCAACGTACAGAGATAATAAGTGTCATAGAGAATATCTGCATATTTATTATTCTGAACATGATATGGAAATATAGTGAGAATTAAATCCCAGTAAGTTCAACAATAAATCATAATTTACCATTATAGTTCATCATGTCATGTTCAGCTGTATAAACTACAGAAAATATCTTTGGTCACATGAATGCATTATATCAATGCACATAAGAATTATAATGATATGTATGACAGGATTAATTATTTTCAGAATATCATATGATGGCCATCAACTTATTCTCATTTCAAGCTACCCCGGTCAGGGTGAGTATCCTCTACTCTCCGGTACGGGCTTTTCTCGCTCCGTCCGACATGGCCCACTTTCTCTTTCTTTTCTCATTATCATGATCATAACTGTTGGTAGGGCGTCCCCTACTGGTGCACCACACGGATTGCCATGTGACCGTGCTCATTTCTTTTCTTTTCACAATGTTAGCCAAAAATATGATTCCAATAACGAGTATGTTCATTATATTCTCATGCCATAATATATCAAAACATAATCATTCTCAAAATTCATTGGTAAACTGAAATTATGCCATGAATATAATCATTTTCTAATTTTTCACTTTATAAAATATTTCCATGTCAAAATTTCACACTAATACCTCGATAACTGGATAGTAATTGTAGTCTGTAAACAGCGCACCAGGAAAGTTCCCAGAAAAGAGAGGTGGGTCACTAATGGACACGCTTAAGAACCAAGTCTTTCCTTGCCAGAGCTTTCCTTAGACATGCACTTTTCACAAATCACAATTTTTTTCCAGTAACTAGAATAATTCTTTTCATTTTCTTTATGTCTAGGCATTTAGTCATTTTATTTCTACTTATATCATTTCCAACACATGTTCTCACAAATTTTATAGAGCATTTTTCCTCAAATTGATTTCTACTATTACCTTAAAAATTCATCTAGGGTAGAAAAATATTGAAAATAGGTTTTTTCTAACTTTTAACACAGCCTTTGCTTACAAATCAGAGCATAACTCTCTCATTTTAACTCCGATTAAGATGATCTTAGTGTCTATGAAAAGCTAAGACAATTATCTAAAACTATTATGTTAATCATATCAACAAAATAGTATGATATTGTGGTGTTATTACTCCTTTAAATTTAGTATTATTTCTTCTCGTTTAGGTTCTGACCTTTACTAACTAATTAGACCATATCTCTCACATTTGAACTCCAAATTGAGTTATTCCAGTTGGTAAAATTCCATGAGCCATATATCTATAATTGTTATGTTGGCGCGCTATTTTAATTCCCTACAGAATATTCCCAGAAATTCAAAAACTAAAACGTTAATAACATACTCTTCCCTGAATAAACATTTTCTAACCTCTGCTTACTAATCGGAACATATCTACCTCATGTGAACTCCAAATTGAATGATTCCAGTGGATATAACTCCATGACACACATATCTTTAATTCTTATGTTAACCATTTATTTTAATTCCCTACCAATAATTCCCAGAAATTAAATTACCGAAGCTATCCTAACATATTCTTCTCTGATGATTCATTTTCTGACCTTTGACTACTAATCAGACCATAGCTACCTCATATGGACTCCAAATGGAATGATTCCAGTGGCTAAAAATCCGTGATACATATATCTTTAATTCTTATGTTAACTATTTATTTTAATTCCCTACCAATAATTCCCAGAAATTAAATTACCGAAGCTATCTTAACATATTCTTCCCTGATGATTCATTTTCTGACCTTTGACTACTAATCAGTCCATAGCTACCTCATATGGACTCCAAATGGAATGATTCCAGTGGCTAAAAATCCGTGACACACATATCTTTAATTCTTATGTTAACCATTTATTTTAATTCCTTATAGATTATTCCCAGAAATTAAAATACCGAAACTTAAAATTCTGTCAACCATAGCCATACCCATGCAGAACTATCTACACCAACCTAAGTATTCAAACATACATCACATGCAAGATCAATATGTAACATGATATAGCAACATCCATGACCTAATCATCAAAGTTCTAAGATCAAAATATCATATAAATATTATGAGTTTCAAAGGTTTTCTTCAAAAAGAAATATTGTTAAACTTACCTGGAGCACTTAGTCTTCTAGACTTCTCCTTCCTCTTTCTTCCTTTCTTCCTCTCCTTTCCTCACTCTATCTTGCTTCTATTTTTTTCTCTCCCTCACTTGGACGAAATTCTAATGTTGTAAGGGTGGGTTTTCTTATATAGACCACCAAATAATTCACCTTTCATGATCATGGGTCTACCTTATCACAATTAGGATACACTTTGTTGAATTTTTGGAAAACAAACAACTTATGTTCTTGTCTTCCTCTTCCTTAGTCAAGATATGCATAGGAAAAGGAGATTTGTATTTTGAAAATTATGATAATATGTTCTTAAGATATGGGACAAGGTCCCTTTGATTTAGGGATTCATTTCCATTTTCTTTTGTCTTAAACAAGTATGATAGGTTTGCCTTTTTAGGTGGCAAATTTCTAGCCCTTGAATCTCCATTATTTGGTTGATATTATTTGTGTGGGCTATGAATGTTTTGTCCTAATACCATGTATTATCATACCACTTGCTAAAATTATGAGTGTAGGATATAGATGTTTTTGTCCTAAAGCCTTGTATTATCATGCCACTTGCCTAAATGATGAATGTAGAATCACACCACTTGCTAAATTTTTGTCTTAATGCCATGTAACCTAATCTTTATTCTTATTATTATATCATCATCTAATTTATTTTATTTTATTTTTCCTCTTGGATTTGGGCTTATTCCTAACCATTATGGGCTTGTCCTACCCATTTTCTTTGCTTTGGATAAAATTCTTCCTTTCTTGGTGGGCTTGGTCACATTTTCATAATTTTTGGGCTATTGGTGCAATTACTATATCCTAGTCCAAGTCTATGTTTTATTTCTTGTTTAGGTTATCCAATGGGCTTGTTAGAAACTTATGTGAAGTGGAAAAACTCTATATGAAGTGTCCATAGGTAAAAGCCCAATGTATGGGTAAAGATTTTAAACTTAGTAACTATAGTTCTTGAATTAGGAAAAAGTACCCTAATTCAATGTTCTTGAAATTTTAAGACATTTACTTGTTTCTAAAAATTTATCTTCCTTATCCAAGAATTTTGCATCTCTTTAGTATGTTATTTCTAATTTCTTTCCTGTTAGATTTTTCTTCTTTATTTGTTCTCTTAATGTTAGAAACATTTTCTATGCATATACATATGGTGAAGAATTTCTAAGGACTATATTTCCTTAGATATCTAAAATATTGTCTAATAAATTTTATTTCCTTAATTAAATTTTTTATGTACCTTTATCAATAAAAGAAACGAAATTAAGGATGTTACATTGCACACCTTAGTGATGTCACTAGAGAGCGGGCCATCCTACTTTATGCCATTGTGTCTGGGGCCTCTATTGATGTTGGCAGGGTTATCTTTGATTATATCATGCAGAGTGCGAGGGCTGCATCTAGAGGCATTGGGTTCCCATCTTTGATTTCTGCTATCTGTGCAAACCAGGGAGTGACTTGGGACAAAAATGAGGAAATTGGTGGTGTGATGAAGCCTATTGATGGGCCAAAGCTTGCTGAGTTTTTGGGTATAGCATCGCCTCCCAAGAAACGCCCTCATTCTACTGTCGGGGTTAGTGCGAGTTCCTCCTAGCCTAGGGTTGAGACTGTTGATCACCGTTTGGGCAAGATTGAGCGTATTTTGGACTACTAGGGGGAGCATCTTGCTTATCATAGTCAGTTACTCATACAGCAGAGGAACTTCTAGACCGAGAGTACATAGTTCCTTCATGACTACCTTCAAAGGATGTCTTTGTAGTCTGGGAGTTATATGAGTGATTATCCTGCGATGCTGACTTTCCCCCCTATGCCCGATGCACCTGTTTACATTGGGATCGAAGATGATGATGATGATGATGAGGATGAGGAGTGATGTTTTATTTTGCTTTCAGTTGTTTTCAGTACTTCTTGTTATTTATTTTTGTATTTTCTGTTTAGTTTTTGATATTCATCTTGTGGACTTTCATTGAGTGTTTTACTTTTTTTCACCTTTTTCATTTTGTTTCTTTATGATTGACTTTCTTTTATTGTTAACCCCGTGATTTAACAAATTACTGTGACTGTGATGGTGCACCTAGCTCTCTTTCTCTTTGTGATCTCGATGGCCATTTGTAGTTTTTCTTTCTTACATTGAGGACAAGTAAGGTTTTGGTTGGGGGTGCGATAAACGGTAAATTTTTTCTTAGCTTCATTTTTAGTAGTTTTGTTTGTGTATTTATTTGTGTTTAATTTTGATTTTCCATTTATTTTTCTGCATTTTGATTTAATTTCTTTTATTGTCTTATTTTCATTTTTTATTTTTTTTTCTCATTTGCATTTTACTTGTTTTAATTTGCATGTTGATGATAATAGTGTGATTGTGATAACACGTAGCTTTTAGAAGACATTAAATTTTGCTTCGGTTTAAAGATAATTTCAAATGTTGATTTTACCTAGTTGGCGACTCTTTTGGTATGTGGTATGACTTGGTTGATTAGTCTAAATGCTTAGAGAAGTCTTATGTGCGAATTTTTCATGGACATTTTTGTGATCTCAACAAACTCTAGAACTCATTTGAAAACCTCTTGAGGCGAAATAATTTGTAATTGCACTGTTTAGGATATGATGTAGGCCATTTTTGGATCGATTGTGCCATTTTAAGCCTACCTTGTTATCATTATATCACTAGTTACCTCTTTGAGCCTATTTAAATATGTTGTTAGCCTTATTTTTCTTTCTTTTTGCCTTCTATAACCTACCTTTTATTTAGCCAAAAAATATATGTATATATATATATATATATATATATATATATATATATATATAATTCCTACCTTATTTGTTAAGAGCACTTAATTTTGAACACAAACTTTTCAAGAGCAATTGGAGTAAGGATGGAATAAATAAAAGAAAAAAAAATATCTTCCACAAATATTGGAAGAAATTGGTTGGGGGTTATTTCTCTTAAAAAAAAGAGCCTTCACATTCTAGTAAATAAAAGAGTGTTAGTGATGGATGTACTAAGGTGAAAGATTGAGGAAGAATTTTGTTTATCTTTGGAAAAATGGGATATGATCGGAAGAAACAATTTGGGTTTAATGGTGTTACTCTTTTACTTAATTGGTTGTGTTTAATCTAATAAGTTCTCTTATTTTTATTTTGACACTTCCCGTTCTTTCTTAACCAAATACCTAAGCCTAACATTACAAGCCTCATAAAGTCCTATTGATCCGAAGTGGTGTATTTTTCCTTCATTAGTGGAGAGAGGTTTGAAAAGTGAGCCTATGGAGTTTGAGATTTCACCTTTTTGTTTGTGGATGTTGTGCATAATATTATCCAAGCATTATGGCTATTGGTTTGTGGTTTGATGGATGTTTAAGAGTCAATAACAAAAGTGAAATTTGCATTTGAGATGTCTTAAAGCTTAGGTGACATTTAATTATTCTATGTGTTGTGTGTTATTTACAATTTTTGAGACATTTGTGCAAATTAATTGTTGTGTGATTTTATTGTTTTGAGTTAGGATAGTTTTAGGTAAGATGTTTATGGGTATCATCACTAGAATCCCTCACGAGAGTACAACTCGTCCTACTAAGGCCGCCTAGGGGTTTAAAGGCTTATTGCATACGCTTAATGTAATTTTGTAAATAAAATAAATTTTCTTTAAAATTTTCTTTTAATGTCTCATTTGAATTTATTCATAGATCGCTTTTCTTGCTAGAGACTAGCAAGAAGCTGGTTGGGGGTTGTTGATAAGAGTCAAATTATTACATTTTTGTTATGATTTAAAAGTTGATATTTGTGTGAAAATTGTGTTTATTTGATTATTTAACCCACAAATGTCATTTCACGGGTATTTCGTATTTAAAGTGCAATTTTAGGTAAAATCATAATTTTGGAGAAGTTTGGGACAAATTTCAATGATCGGGATTGAGCGAGAATAAAAAAAAACAAAGTTTCAAAATTTGGAATTCTCGCCGCCGGCGAAAATCTTACAGAAAGCACGAGTTTTGGTGGATGCAAACCTCGCTGTCGGGGAGATACCTTTCGCCGCCAGCCAAATACATCTTGCCGCCGGCGAGAACCTGAGATCCAATATTTTATTTTTTTTCCAGAAATCTCGCCGCCGGCGAGTTTCGTCCGGAAACACATTTTTTATGTTGTTTTGTTCCAAAATTGCTCCTAAAAACCCTGGATCTATATATACCATAAGAAAGAGAAAGAGGGGACGACGGAGAGGGCTGGGTCTGAGACATTTTTGGAGGAGAGAAAGCAATTTTGGAGAGAAAGTTTGGAGAATCTTGAAGGATTATCACCATTGTTGCTGCCAAGTGTTCATCTTCAAGAGTTTTTCATCTCTTCTCCTTAGCTTTTATTTTCTGCATTTTATTCTGATTTGTTATTCATGGATTCAATTGAGATAATGTTTATTCTTATTTCCATTATGAACTAATTCATTTTTTCTAAGGCTATGATGTAGTTGAATCAATAAAATCTAATTTCTTTTGTTATTGTTATATGAGTTCATTGTTTTCAAGTTGAGTATTTATTTCCATGCTTAATGCTTTTGAATTTCTGGCCAAGATTTAGATGATTTGTTGCATTATATTGAGACCGAGAGGAGATGTGTAATGAATGCTTCTTGTGATAAATACCGTATGTTGAATGCGAGTGTGAGACCTAATGCATGATGTATGTGGTTATTCTAGAAATTCCATAAATCGTAATGTGCTTGTTTGTGATTAAATCTTCATAGAAATATAGTTGGTCTTCATAGATAAGTAATTCTAATATAACTCGAGAGAGAGTATTAGATAAATTTGGGTTTTTCAACCATCACTTTTAGCTTTGATTTTCATATAACATGACTTGAAATCGGATTGAATTGATTTAGTGAAATCAAATGCCTTAGCGTTTTTAATCATTTGTGAACAACATTCAATTGTGTTATTTGCGTCTATTTTTAAGTTAATTTGCCTCTTAAACAATTTCAACAATTGGGTTTTCAACTAAAATTAGGATTAATCAATTTCGGTACTTAGTAACGCCATTCCTTGTGGGTTCGATATCCGTACTTTTGTACACTTTATTACTTGAACGATTCGTGCACTTGCGAAAATTCGCATCAATAGTCATCATATGATATTCTAAAAATAGTTATTCATGTTGTAACATCCCGTAATTTTTAATTTTACATAATAATGTTTTGCTATAAACAAATATATTTTTATTTGTTTAAAAATGAGTATGTTTTGCTAAAAGTAAGTCTACTTTTAATTAAATTATTTTTTTTCTTAAAATAATTATATTGGCCTTTAATAAATTTTTGTTGTATTTTTAGAAATATTATTTCTTTTATTATGTATAAAGATATTTATTTTGCAATTTTTTTATTAAGATTTTTATAAAAAAAATCATGATTTAAGAGTTTAACTAAAGGTTTATGAGAATGTAAATTTTTAGAAATTTTTAGGATATTTTAGGGTGAAAAATGGTATTTATATGAATATATATAAAATAAAATAGAAATAAATCTAAATATTTAATTATTATATAATTATTATTATTATAAAAAAATAAAATAAAAGAGGAAAAGGGGAAGGGGGAGACGAAAAATCGAAGAAGAGTCGTAGAACCTATGAATAGTGGAGTGAATAGTGATGACTAGTAACTTTCAATTTTTCTCTAGATCTGGAGTGCTTATTGGCTTTCGATCTCCAAAATGAGGATACCATTGCATTCAGGATGGAGAATACTACAGTTTTGACCGATTAATTTTTAAATCAGCCGTTGAATCGCCGTAGATCTGAAGTAGAAAATCTCAGAAAAAGGTACACTCTGAAACTCTTACTTAGAGACCTCCAATTGAAAATCTGATACCGTAGATAGATTCAGAAGTTAGATAAACCTTAGGATATGAAAATTTTCAGCTATTTGACAACTTTTTGTTCTTGGTGAATAGTGTTTTTCGATCATGAATAGTGACCAAGTTCTCGGAGTCATTTCTTTGATTTTCGGACCCTCCGGACACATTTTTAAAGTCTGCTTAGTCAAATGTGGATTGGAAAATTGCACTTTAGGGCTGTCCAATCTGGAGCCCTTACCCTGTGAGTAGATAATTCTTTCTATGACTTACCCCGTGCTCTTCTTGAACTATAAATATATAATTGCTTCTGTCTACAGTTATTTATGCTATCATAAATTTCTGAAATGTGTTAAAATATTTATTTTACTTACGAACTGGCACATAGTTCAAGAAGAGTATGGTTTTAGAAATATATTTTGGAACTCATTGAATATGTGGTTCTAAATGTATTTATCATTATTTGATAAAGTGACTATTATGTGCACGATGCGTTGATTTGTAAAGCTATATACTTGTGAAAATGATGCATGTTATATTATAAATGAGATTGAATGGCAAGCGTAAAACTCATGGCGAGTTGCTTGATAATTATGGCAAGCATAAAGCTCATGGTGAGTTGCTTAATAATTTTACATTGTATTTGATGAATATGCATTAATATATATGTATTTATATGTATGGATAAATATCGATGGGTTGTATGGCTTGTGACGGTACCGAATAGGGGACACCCTATTAGCCTGAGTGAGCCGGGGGAGGGCCGCTCCAACCGGGTGACAGTAGTAATGTGGGGAGGCAGGAGAGTGATGAACTCACATTCCCTGATCACTTATTGTGATTGTAGTCGATCGGTCGCTATGCGTATAGCAAATTGCATTGACCAGACGCCGAATGAGGCAGGTCATTTTATATTGAGTGTGTGGGTTGACCAGATCGCCGAGTGAGGCAGGTCATTTTTTAAATTAAGTGTGCTAGACCACCGAGTGAGGCAGGTGCATTAAAAGTGATGATTTTATCTCCAAATCATAATATTTTACTATAACTTATATAGCTGAGCATAACAACATTTGTTTAATGATCATACTATGCTGCATATGGTTTTGGATATCTAAATATCCTTTGATTTGAGAATATTTGAAATACGGGTCCCATATGAATGTACTTCTAAACTATATTTTCTGTGTGACAAATTTGAAAATATAAGTACATCCATATGTTGACCTAAGAGATCATAGGATGAATTATTTGCTCACTGAGTTGTCAAACTCACTACACGATATTTTCACATTTTTCAGATGAGAATACATAGTCTGATACTGCTGATAGGTGATAAGTTAAGTGACATATTTTATGGGTGAGTCTACGTTGCTTTCAAGGCTCACGGTTTTTGAATTATACTGTGTATATATTCTAGAGTGCTCTGAACGCTACAAGTAGGATCCCCATTTCTACTGTACTTTGATGTTTATAGACTTAGTCTGTATATTGTATATACATGAGAGATCCTATATGTATCTGTTCCCATGATAAAGAATTGAATTATGTATCTTTATGGAGAATATCTGATTGTGGGAAAAACATGTTTTATTTTACGTAACGTACATTGGAGGCGTTACAAGTTGGTATCAGAGCATTAGGTTTTCCTTCCTTCTAATTTTTTCCTTCGATATGCAAGGTTTGAGTATGGGTATGTAACTGGAGACATATTTATACTCACGGTGTTGTTGTGGAATTCTATAGGGTGTCATCCTTTTCTTCCTTCTAATTTTTTCCTTCGATATGCAAGGTTTAAACATCTATGCGTATGTCCTAGATGGTACTTTTTGTGTGTGGACTACTAATTCAGCTTTTGAACTTGTTTTGACGAAAAGTGATAAAGAGAACCCTATTGGGAAATTAGCTTAAAATAAGAAAATTCTATCTAAACACAAAGGGAATGGCTTGTTTGGATGTCAAGAAGGTTTGAATTGATTGTTTGATTTGTTTATGTGAAACAATATGACGAATGGATAATATAATATTGATAGTGGGTTATGATGTGATCGAGATTGTTAACTCCAAGAAAATGATTTGAAATAAAGGGAGTGTTTTGAAAATATATTTAAATCTCTTTTTGGATGGATGAGTTAGAAAGTACTCAATGTTTTTCAAAATTTGATTTGAGATATGAGTAACATTAATTGAGGATAAGAGAAGAGGATGTACGAAAATTTTCTTTTAGAACTCATTATGGGCATTATGAATCCTTGGTTATGTTATTTAGTTTGACAAATATTGTAGCTGCATTCATAGATTTAATGAATAGTAATTAGGTCATCCCTAGATTAATTTGTTATTATATTTATTGATGATATACTAGAATATTTCAAAAGTTCAGAAGATCATAAGCAACATTCAAAGATAGTTTTACCAACTCTAAGGGAGTATGGTTGGTAAGGATGGTATCCAAGTAGATTCTACGAAAGTAGAAGTAGTATAGGAATGACCACATCTTACTACAACTACAGATGAAGATCCAAATCTAATTTATGCTTTCTGCGGTTGTCTGCCATCTATTCTATTTGAGCCATAGTTGGATCAGGTACATGAACATATGCTTGTAAAACATCAATCAACTCCTTATCATTTGAAGCCGAAATGAGAATTCGTCATGCTGAGTGTGAGATGAACTTTTGTTCTACAGCATGATCAAGGAAAGACAACAGACCATCAAAGAAGTGGTTAACATTTAACAAACCTATCGGTTTGTGATGCATATTTAGTTGTGCCCAAGAGACTATTTGGAAAATTTCTTCTAAAGTACCAAAACCCCCTGGTAAGGCAATGAAGGCATCAGCATTGCTCATCATTCTAGCCATGCGCTCATGCATGGAAGCTGCCCTAAACTCTTCCCCAATTGTCTTTCCTACGATGTTAGATGCAGCTAGAGCTGTAGGAATAATACCTAGAACTTGGCATCCTCCTACATGTACAACTGTAGACACACACCCCATTAACCCACGGTTACCTCCACCATAAACTAAATGAATTTTTCTCCTGACCAGTGCCATACCCAGGTTTTGTGCTGCTTTCACATAATCTCCATATTTTCCAGGACTAGAACCACAAAAGACACAAATATTTCGAAATTGACGGAATGCAATTCCTTCCATAGCTGCACACACCCTAACTTTGAGTATGAGAAGATAAAGATACTAATGTGTATATTTATAGAATTCGGAGAAGGGCATACTTATGATAGATATACAAATAGGATAAGTATAATTAGAACAGCTATGTGAGTGATTAGTTGATATAAGTTAAATTGAAGGTGAAATTTTCAAAAATGACAGCAAGCATGTATATGTACAGTAGTTGTGATAGTCGCTCATATTAGGCATATAAAGAGAATAAGGTTAAGATATCACCAAAAATTTGTCTTTTCCTTGTTGTCCTTGATGAAGCATTGATGTCTTGATTCTTGTAGGGAAGTTGTAAGTAATAGGTGTAATTGTAAAAAAAAAGAGTGAAAATGCAAACAAGTTAGTTGTTGAAGAGGGATAATCAAATGATTTATTTTGTTTTTTCAATATTTTTTCCAGTCGACTATCGGTATTATTAAGTCGACTAGCTATTTTGAGAAACTTTAATTTGGATTGATTATTTTACAGTTGATTGATTACATCTATTTTGAAGTAATCAATTGCATCCTACCAGTTAACTACATATTCTTTGATTTTCACAGACTTTTATAAGCTCATAAATGTTTTTTTTCATGTGCTATCTTTACACCAAATACCAATAGATTTAAAGTAGATTTTGGCACAGTATTTTCCAGCGATGAATAGTGTTTTTCGACCATGAATAGTGACCAAGTTTTCAGAGTCATTTCTTTGATTTTTGTATCCTCCGGACACGTTTTTAAAGTCTGTTTAGTCAAATGTGAATTGGAAAAGTGCACTTTAGGGCTGCCAATCTGGAGCCCTTACTTTGTGAGTAAATAATTCTTTCTATGACTTACCCCGTGCTCTTCTTGAACTATAAATATATAATTGTTTCTGTCTACATTTATTTATGCTATCATAAAT
Organism: Gleditsia sinensis; assembly: GCA_037074535.1. Classification (NCBI taxonomy): domain Eukaryota; kingdom Viridiplantae; phylum Streptophyta; class Magnoliopsida; order Fabales; family Fabaceae; genus Gleditsia; species Gleditsia sinensis. The sequence continues at coordinate 34,592,753 of CM073467.1, read as the reverse complement.
TTCTGAAATGTGTTAAAATATTTATTTTGCTTACGAACTGGCACATAGTTCAAAAATAGTATGGTTTTAGAAATGTATTTTGGAACTCATTGAATATGTGGTTCTAAATGTATTTATCATTATTTGATAAAGTGACTATGATGTGCATGATGCATTGATTTGTAAAGCTATATACTTGTGAAAATGATGCATGTCATATTATAAATGAGACTGAATGGTAAGCATAAAGCTTATGACGAGTTGCTTTATAATTATGGCAAGCGTAAAGCTCATGGCGAGTTGCTTGATAATTTTACATTGTATTTGATGAATATGCATTAATATATATGTATTTATATGTATGGATGAATATTGATGGGTTATATGGCTTGTGACGGTACCGAATAGGGGACACCCTATTAGCCTGAGTGAGTCGGGGGAAGGCCGCTCCAACTGAGTAACAGTGGTAATGTGGGGAGGCAGGAGGGTGATGAACTCACATTTCTTGATCATTTATTGTGACTGTAGGCGATCGGTCACTATGCATATAGCAAATTGCATTGACCAGACGCCGAATGAGACAGGTCATTTTATATTGAGTGTGTGGGTTGACCAGATCATCGAGTGAGGCAGGTCATTTTTTAAATTAAGTGTGCCAAACCGCCGAGTGAGGCAGGTGCATTAAAAGTGATGATTTTATCTCCAAATCATAAAATTTTACTATAGCTTATACAACTGAGTATAACAACATTTGTTTAATGATCATACAATGCTGCATATGGTTTTCGATATCTGAATATCCTTTGATTTGAGAATATTTGAAATACGAGTCTCAAATGAATGTACTTCTAAATTATATTTTCTGTGTGAAAAATTTTAAAATATAAGTACATCCATATGTTGACCTAAGAGGTTATAGGAGGAATTATTTGCTTACTGATTTGTCAAACTCACTACACGATATTTTCACATTTTTCAGATGATAATACAGAGTCTGATCCTGCTGATAGGTGATAAGTTAGGTGACATATTTTGTGGGTGAGTCTACGTTGCTTTCAAGGCTCACGGTCTTTGAATTATACTGTGTTTGTATTCTAGAGTGCTCTGAACGCTACAAGCAGGATCCCCGTTTCTACTATACTTTGATGTTTATAGACTTGGTCTGTATATTGTGTATACATGAAAGATCCTATATGTATCTGTTCCCATGATAAAGAATTGAATTATGCATCTTTATGGAGAATATCTTTTTACAGGAAAAAATGTTTTATTTTACGTAACGTACAGTGGGGCCATTACACATGTCATACATGTCATTTCTGAATGATTTTCATGTATAGATAAAGTGCATTCATGTGATCTAAGATATTTATTGTAGCTTATATAGATGAACATGACATGGTGATCTATATTAATGATAATTATGATTTATTGTTGAACCTACTAGGAATTAATTCTCACTGTATTTCGATATCATGTTCAGAGGACTAGATATGCAGATATTCTCTATGACCGGCTTTTAGTGTACGTTGGGTCGAGTTGGCTAAGATCTCAGTGATAGTGTAACCACCTACACTTGTATCCCCAGAACTGGTCAATATGGATGAATAAGATGTAGACATATATGTGTTTAATTTGTGTGTGGATGTTGTTAATTAATGATGTGTAAACCTTAATTATGCTTGGTTAAATTAATTTAATGTTATTATGAGTTAAATAGTTAGAAGTAAAGAGGTAATGACTTCATGGGATTTTAAAATTATATATGTATATATATAAAAAATGGAGTTGTTACATCCGTTTCGAGCGATTTGGACAAGCTGGCGGTTGAATCGGTCCGTCGAGAAAACCTAACGATCATTTTTGTACTTTCGGTTGACCATCCCAGAAATTCAAAAAATGAGAGTCGTTGGAAAGATGAACTTGATACACAAATGATGACGTCTGTTTCGAGCAATTCAGACCAGCCAGATGTTGAATCGGGCCGTCAAAAAAACCTAACGATCATTTTTGTACTTTCAGTTGACCATCTAAGAAATTTTAAAAAAGATAGTCTTTGGAAAGATGAACTGGATACGAACACGATGACATCCATTTCAAGCGATTTGAAAAGACCGTTGGTTGAATCGAGACGTCAGGAAAACTTAACGACCATTTTCGTGGTTCTGATTGTCTGTCAAAGAAATTCAAAAAAAGATAGTCGTTCGAGATATGAACTTGATACGAATGGGATGATGTCCACGTCATTCAATTCAAACAAGACGACAATCAAATTTGGCCATCAAGAAAACCTAACGGTCATTTTCGTGCTTCCAATTATCCGTCAAAGAAATTCAAGAAAAGATAGTCGTTGGAAAGATGAACTCAATACGAACGCGATGATGTATGTTTCGTGCAATTCGGAAAAGCTAGTGATCAAATTGAGCCATCGAGAAAATTTAATGGCCATTTTTGTGCTTCCGATTAATCATCCCAAAAATTCAAAAAATGAGAGTCGTTGGAAATATCAACTCGATACAAATGCAATGATATCCGTTTTGAGCAATTCTGAATAGCTAGCGGTCAAATCGAGCCGTCTAGAAATCCTAATGGTCATTGTAGTGCTTCCTATTGACTGTCGAGGAAATTCAAAAAAAGAAGATAGTCATTGGAAAGATAAACTCGTTACGAAAGCGATGACGTCCGTTTTAATTGAATTGGACAAAGCGACGGTCGAATCGAGCCTTCGAGAAAACCTAACAGTCATTTTCGTGCTTCCGATTGACCGTCACATAAATTAAAAAAAAGAGTCATTGGAAAGATGAAATCAATATGAAAGCGATGACGTTTTGAGTGATTCAGACAAGCCGACAGTCGAATCGGGCCGCCTAAAAAACCTAACAGTCATTTTCGTGCTTCTAGTTGACCATCACAAAAATTCTAAAAAAAAGATTCTTTCGAAAGATGAACTCCATACGCAAGCAACGAAGTCTTTTTCGAGCGATTCAGACAAGTAGGAGGTCGAATCGAGTTGTCGAGAAAACCTAACGGTTATTTTTGTTCTTTCAGTTGGCTGTCATAGAAATTAAAAAAAAGGGCCGTTGGAAAGATGAACACGATACGCAAACAATGACGTCCGTTTCGAGCGATTCAGACAAGCTGGTAGTCGAATTAGGCCATCGAGAAAATCTAACGGTCATTTTTATGCTTCCAGTTGACCGTCTTGAAAATTTAAAAAATGAGAGTCGTTGAAAAAATGAACTCGATACGCAAACAATGACGTTTGTTTCGAGCAATTCGAACAAGCTGGAGGTCGAATTGGGCCATCAAGAAAACCTAACAGTCATTTTCGTACTTCTTGTTCACGGTCGCAAAAATTCAAAAAAAGATAGTCGTTGGAAAGATGAACTCAATACAAACACAATGATGTCTGTTTCAAGCGATTCGGAAAAAAATTTGGATGAATCTGGCCGTCAAGAAAACCTAACGATCATTATCGTGTTTCCTGTTGATAGTTGAGGAAATTTAAAAAAGGATAGTCGTTGGAAAGATGAACTTGATACGAAAGCGATGACATCCATTTTAATCGATTCGAACTAGCTAGTGGTCGAATCGTGCCGTCAAGAAAACATAATGGTCATTTTCATGCTTCTGGTTGACCGTCTCGGAAATTTAAAAAAAATAGTTGTTTAAAAGATGAACTCAAAATGAACGCGATAACGTTCGTTTCGAGAAATTTTGAAAAATTGTTGGACGAATTGGGATGTTAAGAAAACCTAACGGTTATTTTCATGCTTCTGGTTGACCGTCCTAGAAATTCAAAAATGAGAGTCATTGGAAAGATGAAATCGATACGCAAGCAATGATGTCTGTTTCGAGCAATTCGGATAAGCCGACGGTCGAGTCGATTTGTCAATAAAACCTAACGATCATTTTTGTGCTTCCAGTTGACCGTCCCAAAAATACAAAAAATGAGAGTCGTTGGAAAGATGAACTCAATACACAAAAAATGACGTCCGTTTCAAGCGATTTGGACAAGCCAGATATCAAATTGGGGCGCTGAAAAAACCTAACGGTTATTTTCGTACTTCTAGTTAACCATCCTAGAAATTTAACAAAAAGTAGTCATTGGAAAGATAAACTAGATACGAATATGATGACATCTGTTTTAAGCGATATGGAAAAATCGTTGGCTGAATCGAGATGACAAGAAAACTTAAAGACTATTTTCGTGCTTTTGATTATCCGTCATAGAAATTCAAAAAAAGATAGTTGTTGGAAATATGAACTCGACTTGGACGTGATGATATCCATTTTGTGCGATTCAAACAAGCCGACAGTCGAACCGGGCCGTCGAGAAAACCAAACGGTCATTTTTGTGCTTCCGATTGTCCGTCATAGAAATTCAAAAAAAGATAGTCGTTAGAAAGATAAACTCGATACGAACGTGATGATGTCTATTTCGAGTAATTCGAACAAGCCGGCAGTCAAATCGGGCAGTCGAAAAAACCTAATGGACATTTTCATGCATCGAGTTGATCGTCTTGAAAATTCAAAAAAAGATAGTGGTGGGAAAGATGAACTCGATACGAACGCAATGATGTCTATTTTGAGCAATTTGGACAAGCCTGCAGTCGAATCAGGAGGTCAAGAAAATCTAATGGTCATTTTTGTGCTTCAGGTTTACTGTCCCAAAAATTTAAAAAAATGAGAGTCGTTGGAAAGATGAACTCGATAAGCAAACAATGATGCCCATTTCGAGAGATTTTGACAAGTCAGAGGTCGAATTAGGCCGTCGAAAAAACCTAACTGCCATTTTCGTACATTTGGTTGACCCTTCAGGAAAGATAGTCGTTGGAAAGATGAACTAGATATGAACACGATGACTTCTGTTCCAAGCAATTCGGACAAGCCGACTATCGAATCAGGACATTGAGAAAACCTAATGGTCATTTTCGTGCTTCCTATTCACTGTCTTGAAAATTTAAAAAATGAGAGTCCTTGGAAAGATGAACTTAATACGCAAGCAATGACGTTCGTTTCGAGTGATTCGGATAAGCCGGCAATCAAATCAAGTCGTCAAGGAAACCTAAAGCTCATTTTCGTGCTTCTAGTTGACCGTCAAGGAAATTAAAAAAAAGTGAGTCGTTGTAAAGATGAACTCGATACGCAAGCGATGATGTTCGTTTCGAAAGATTCAGACAAGCCGATGGTCAAATCGGTCCCTCGAGAAAACCTAACGATCATTTTCATGCCTCCGGTTGACCGTCACAGAAATTTAGAAAAAAGATAGTT